>CM068306.1:3856072-4300384 GCA_034768735.1 Schistosoma mekongi | reverse complement strand
CTAAATCCATTTTGATGTAATGTACTAACTCCTATTTCCCATGTAGTTGGGTATAACTTACTTATAGGGACATAGAAGTCAATTATTTACAGTATTACGAATATATTCACTGCACACTAACAAACTATACGTGATTTAGTTAGATAGACTATAGACTGACATTAATTGCACTGCAAACCTCCAAACAAATTATGCGTTATCAATTAAAATTAATGTTAAATAGTATTCAAGTTATACGCATAAACTTGTTTCTATGCCAAAACAGTGTTTGTAACGAACTAATTATTCAAGACAAACATTCTACGCCATATCTGACATAAAGTCTTTCACCTTATTCCAACAAGCCTCTACATCATACTGTGGAAACTGCATGAAGATAATGAACAATAGTAAAAGTTATTCATCCTACTATTCCTCAACCTGTATTCAATCTCATTACAATATTTACTTATTCTATGTTCATATTAGATTCTACATTTTTTAGAATATTTCTAGATATGGTGTAGTATAATAAGGGTCTTATCACCTAATTGATGATACGGTGAGTACTGTGATTAGTGAGTTAGCGCCAAAATTAGCTAAACATTCCATTGAGTAATAAACAATAATATAAGTAGATAATGCAAAGCAGTTGTTAAGCAAAATAGAAAGATATTGTAGTTTGAAATAGACATCTGTTAATCATATGTGTTCAAGTGAATTTTGTTTTTAATCACTACTAATAATAGACACGAGTGTTGCATGAATAGTTTTGTATTGTGTACGGCCGAAACTAATCAAAATCAGAGATGAATTCTACTTCCTCTACCATTTTAAATATGAAGAATGGAACTAGCTTAACGACAGAGTGGTAAACTTTGATTTTGCTATTTCCAAGTAAAATTAATTCTATTGATGAATAGACGTTGTGTGAGATGTCATTCAAAGCGATGGAGAAAATAGGTGAACTGATGTGTGCCTGATTCATCTGGAGGATATTTTGATTTGTTTAGTTAGTTGTAGTGGTCGATAGAATTTAAGAGAGTAGAACATTCAACGCACTTTATTGATTTTCTATTACAGAAAACAATGGCTTAGACCACAAATTCAACATTTATCGCTGTATCCTTTCAAACATTTTGTGAACTTATCTAATAAGATAGAAACACAGATGACAATAACTTGGGTACAATTAAACAGTAGTAACCACCACTGTCTGAAATGAATTACACACTACCTACCAAACATTGCATCTTCTAATATCGAATCCATAAATAATGTATTAGCACCAGTGGACCGACTCCTAATGCATACTGATTCATTGATGGTTTTTTAGTCATACTTCTGGTGCATTGCTCCCATCTGAAATATCTACTTATCACATAGGCTTTAATCACAAGTACTTTGTACACTAATAATAATGGTTGATATATTTACCCAGAATGTACTTGTTTCATTCATATGAATCCTATTCAATATCGGCTTACAATTTTCCGGCGTTACAATCCATATCGTATGACTTCAGTAAGTTGTTTGTTGAGTTATTTGGCATATTCATATACATTGAGTAACTTTGTCATTTATTAATTCATCATGTGCAGATAAACGGAAATATGACATTGAGGTATGATGATAACACAACAAACACTGGTGTCCCTTCTCACCGCAGATTCTAAATAATAACTTTAACATAACACTGCATTTGAGAACTGAAAATACGAAAAAAATACACGTAGAAGAGCGAATACGTGTCACTGTTCGTAGTGGAATCTAGAGTGTATTTGTTGCATTCGATGAAGCTTATTTGTGATTTTTCTTTATTTTGGTGAACATTGACCAATACTGTTAATAACTATGTTAAATTTCGTAACTACTCTCGGATAAAGAGCTCAGGGATGTGTTGCTGGATATAAACAATGTTATCCTTTCGAAATATATCGATATTGCGAGTTTCCAGAGCACTATCTGTCAGAAAAGAAAACGTCTAGTTGCCTGTAGGTAAATTGTCAACAGAGATCTTATGACCTGCAGCATTCTGTAGGTAGGTTTGTTTTGGCAGTGTGATTATAAAGACCACATTCCTGAAGGTAGCTTGATAAATCTAGAGATTTATCGAGACTCTTCTTTAATAAGAAGCGACAGTGTCGTATGCTTGGTAGTGAACGTTTCTAGAGGTTGGTAATGCGTTCATCAAATAAGGGAGATTTCGTTCTCACTCGAGGCTTTTGGTAAACAAAACAGGAAATTTGGTTACTGATGTCATGCCCTCGTTTTCAAGCATTTGTTGAAACCTTACAATCTGTTATAGTTATTAGTTGTGAAGAATTTTATTGAGTATCTTACGGACATGTTTAATCATTGTGATCTTTCCAAATTTAATTTCTAAGCACAGCATCTATTATTGTAATGTTGGTTAATGGTTAGTAATTTATTGATATGCCGTCCAGCATTTCTGTTTTCCTTCGATCGGGAAACATCTTACAGTTGTATATGTTAGGACAGTTCTCAAACTCAGGTCTAACACAGGATTAATAGACCATAATTATAGATTCGTTAAAATGATACTTACGATAAATAAAACCAATAAGTTTGCGAGCTTCAGAGACTTTTGATAAAGCTTGCTCGGTTAATGATAAGCTTGCTTAGCATGTTACTTCTCAATCATAATTACTAGTTAGTTGACTAAATTTGTGTTTGTTATGATGTATGTCAATATCCGGCATAAATTCTTTAAAATTTAGCTACACTGATTTTGTGTGTTTGGAGAATGACGCTATGAATAAGTAAACAATATAAATAAAGTATTTTCCATTCTTGCATTATCGTCTGTAGTGACAAATCAACGTACTATCTCAGAAATTCATCGATGAATGAAGTATATTCACTAAAGCAGGCCTAATCATTTTCATACTCACATTCATCACTATTTTAAAATGAACTGCCATTATGAAAATATGCCGTGAATTTATGTCAGTGTATTTTTCTAAAAGTGTAATCTACACCTTCATACACCGGAACAAATATTTTCTAATCGTATTTGAATGTCTTGAAATCTCTTAATCATAATCGACATTAAAATGTAGCCCAATCAACATATCGGTATTTACTGATGAATATCTCATATCGGTTTCATTCTTCTTCTATGATAAGATTCATCAGTGTTTTGAATCAACATAAAATGTTTAGTAAATACTCTAACATCTCTGAATTCCATAATTATGTCAATCTAAATTAGTTTGCAATGGTGGGGTAGAGGTAAATCTTACATACTATCTACCTCCTTGTTGCTAATATTGATAATATGGTTTTCCTATTTTCTATTGATTACTTATTGCTCCAAACAGACATCGAATAAGACATGCATGGATGCATCCACACCTGGCATCATATGTCACTGGTGTCAAAAAGCCAGTGTATACAGTGATGGAGATGATGTTCATATGAGCGTATGGAGATATTACAAGTGTATTAACTATAAAATCGAAATACTCGGTAAGGTACCAGAGTCGGTCTGGATATCAGTCAATACTTCGAACCATAGTTTACTTTTCGGATACAAATACAGAACCCCTAACACCTCGACTACTGTAGACAACATTATTAATGTTTCTGTACATGCCTCTGTTCTAACTTAATGCGAATGTCATTGCAGGAGACTTCAACTTTCCTAGGATAGATTGGAATTTTTACAGAGAACTGTCATACGAAAGGGAGCGCTGTTCGAAGATTGTAACTTTTGCATGTGGTTTATATATTTTAATCTTTGAGACATAATTAGCCAACCGCTTTATCCATAGTACTATAAAACACTACACCCTATTAAATATATAATATCAGTTTATTCTCAAGTAGCAATTTGTACATGATTGCATACCAGTTTACAGGCATGATCAGAATGATATGGCTTGTTTGTAACAGGGTTTTAGAAGAGTTACTGTTGTGGAATTGACGATATATGAAGATATTAATTAATTAGGACACCAACGGTAGTAAGCTTCACAGTTTACAGTACTACAGTACTAGAGGTATGTTTTGTATTATAAAACACTTTGAATAAACAACCGCTCGCTTTTTGTCCTTGGTGTTGTAATTCCAGGAAACGGCTGAGAGAGAGCGGGATGAACCATGTAGACTATCCAGAGACAGGTTAAGGCTGGTAATTTGAAACCTAGTTAAGGCAGCCAATTTGTGTGAGCTGGTCTTGAGCGGTGAGTTGTTAGTGCATTGATTACGTTCCAAGCCAGCGTTTGGAGTAAGCTGCTTAGAAGATATTGATTCCTCACAAGTCCAGACCATAAACTCGGGAAGACAGAGACATAAACTGTGAGATAGAAAGATATAAACGAATGTAATTAGTGGTATCAAAATAATCAGTTTCAAACTAGAATCTTCTTTTTCCTTTTTTTTTTTACTACAACATACATAACTTTAGTGTTTGCAGTTTTAGTACCCTAATAAGCCGTTTCTTATTGATTCGAGGTTAAGTGGTAAGCCGTTGAAGATTTATGTACAAGTCTTTTGATAATAGTTATGGGATGATCAGTTGTTTAGATATTAGGATATATTTAATAGTGCGGATATTTTGTGATGGTTTACTCAAGAATTTGCTGTAAAATACGATAAAGAACTTACCGCGAAGTTGTATTTAGTAATTATCGATGAGTAAAGTTGCCTCGTAATTCCGAAGATCATATCTAGGCGTTTGGTTTTACGTGGAAAAGAAAGCCGAATATGATATTCTGTTGATTATTTTATATAAGAATATTAAGTTATGTCGTAGTCGGCGACGACACAGGGGTTCTAAAGAGAGTGTTTCACATCTAGTCGTGTAGTCCATGTTTCCGTTAGTTGACAGAATTCGACGTGTAAAACTTCTTTGTACACTTTCGACGCGTTTCCTATCTATGCTACTCATGCTCGAAAAGATAAATGAGCAGTACTCGAGTATGGGCCTTACACATATCTTAAACGATGTAAGTTCAGCCTTTGTTGTGAGAAAGTTTTTAAGAAGGAAGCCTGTTAATTTTTTGGTTTTGAAGATTATGGAGGAGGCATGTTCCGTGAACTTTAAGTTGTCGGAATATTTAATACCCAAGTCGCTTGTTGATCAGAGTATTTTACCTTCGACCCATTTAGATAAAACGTGGACTGTGGGTTATAGTTGCCTATGTGCATGATTTCACATTTACTGTAGCTAAGTGGTAGTTGCCATTTTTGGCTCCAGGAAGTTAGACTATCGAGGTCCTTTATGAATAAGAGTCATACCTTCTTCTAAAGGATCCAGTTTAAAGCTATAGACAATCTTGAGATCGTCCGCATATAAATACAGTCGGCCATGTTTTATAACGTTATTTATGTCATTTATGTAAATAATGAACAATAAGGGACCCAGTACACTTTTCTGTATAACACCGCAGGTAATTGCTTTAGGTGATGATAGACTATTGTTGAAATGTACTCTTTTGCTGTCTTCCTTCTAGGAAAGATGTAAGCCATGAATGAAGTAGGTCTTTGACCCCATATGACTTAAGTTTAATGAGCAGTCGCTTATGAGGGACTTTGTCAAAAGCTTTACGGAAGTCGAGAAATAAACTGGACACAATGAACCCTTTGTGTTTAGCTGTGTAGTTATGTCATCTAGGTAGTCTAGCAAGCATTCTTGAAGAATCCATGTTGGGAAAGGGCACAGCGATTCGTTCTTAAATTAATATTGGAGTAATTCCTCGTTGATTATTTTTTCCATTACTCTCCATGCAACAGAGGTTAGATTAATAGGGCGGTAGTTCTCTGTATTTCCTACAGGTCCGGATTCAAACTTAGGAATGACATATGTAGTTTTCCATAAAGTAGAGTAGAATGCGGTATAGATTGATAATGCAAATACTTTATGAAATGCCAGGCAAAAGTCAGTACCACCACTTTAAAGTACATCAGCTGGTATACCATGAGTGCCCAAGGTGTATGAGTGCTTTAGCGTAGTGATGGCCTTTGTAATATTTCCTATAGTGAATGTTATATCCCTGATTTCGCATGCTAGTGGAGTAGTGGGTTCGCTCTAACCTACATGGTTCTCGATGATAAGTGAGTTGGCAAAATGCTCACTGAATAAATCAGCTATACGGCAGGGGTCATCATATATTTTATTGCTACAGATATAAAGATTTCCACCCTTCATCTTAGAGCTACCGATTCTGTTCTGGGAAGTCTTCAGAAGTCTCATAGAGTTATTTTGTACAGTAGCCTCTTTTCTCTAGTGCAACTTCCATTTGCATACGTTCTACCTTGACATTATTACATATTTCTTTCATAGTTGTTAGGGAGGAAAAATCTTTAAGTTTAAAGGATATTGGTTAATTAGTAGTTAAAGAGCTGGAAATTGGTGGTGTTTGGACTAGTTATCTGTTGTTGACATAGTAATGGCCGCGGGGGACAGTGAGTAGGGGTATAAGTAAACGTGGATTGTCAATCGAGGAAACTCTAAAAAATAATTCGAGTGTGCATACGTGACATAGGGATCATAGTAATTTGGTAATGAGTTTTGGGAGGCAGCTAAGTAGTTGTATTTACAGCCATTTACTGTATGAAATTATATAGGTCGTATATTTTCGTGTCTAGGATGGCTCTTATGGTGATAGAACGGATAATATCCAAAGCTAAAATTATTTGCAGTACCTGGTGAGGACAAAAACGGTATGGGTAGAAAAAGGAGGCTTTTTTGCACGGAATTGCCCTTCGAAGTCAATCGCACAAGGCTCTATGACGAAGTTGCATGCGTCATTCTATTGCTTTTAAAGCATTTTTGCGAGGCAACAGATATCTGGCGAGAGTAGAGGAACCAATTGTTTTCGTTCTTACCACTGCCCTTCAAACCTAGTGATTCAGAAATATTGTACCTAGCGGTTTGGCGTTTGTTACTTATTTTATTACTCAAAATGTTAGGGATGGGGCTTTGCTGGACCTTATTGATAAGGAGAGCATTATATATGTTGTTTCTGTTTTAACAATAAGATGGTGCATTAAGTTGTGTGGTTGTACACTGTTCACATCTTTATTCTGTGAGATAATTGTACCCTCCTTGGAAGTGATGTCAAAGTCTACTGGGTCGCTGTCATTCTCGTTGGTTGTAAAAGATATTGTGATATGTGTGTTTATACTAGCTAGAGTTGTGACCTTGGATAGGCTAGGTGACGTGCAGAGACTTGCTAGTAGTGTACTATAACTAGGGTGCGTCGCAAGCTTTGTTTTGGAAAATTTATTTGGAGTGGTTAATTCTAATTTGGAATCCATAGGTAGCACAAAGCCAAATATCAAAATCACAACATAGTTTTATGGAGAAGCCGATTCTGTTTAACCTGACACTTTGACTTCTTTAATCACATTAAATCTTGCCGCGACTTACACAAAATAGTCTCAGTCCTATAATTAATATCTAAGGCTTTTGGCAAAGTATCACACAGCTTACTCTATAAAAAATTATACTTCATAGGGACTCAAAACCCTTTGCTGAGCTGGCTTAAATAATACTTAGCTAGTCGATTTCAGATAACAGAAGTAAACTCAGCACAATCATCTCCCAAGATAGTAACCAGTGAGGTTATACAAAGAAGCGTACTAGGGCCTCTCCTGTTTACAATACATATCGACAGTATCAGTGGCTGTTTTAACAATGGTAAAACCTTCTTATACGCAGATAACTTGAAAATTGTCTACTCATGCAACATACATGAGCTACACAACATTGTTAAAATCGTACAGCAAAAGTCACTGCCTGATGTAAGGAACACCAATTTCACTTTAACACTAAGAAATGTAACTGCATCAGCATTGGGTGTCGCAACCTTAACCTACACTTCGTAGTAAATGGTGAACAAATTTCCGAATGCAAGACAATTTTGAACCCAGACTTAAGATACACTAAGGATCTCACATTAAAGAAAAAACAACATCTATCACCTAAAAGGCACGCAGACTTACGGGTTGTATTATCCACAATTTCTACCAACGTGAGTCTAGACTGTTATTATGCAAAGCCTGTGTACGTCCGCTACTTGAAAACTGCCCACTCAAACTCAGCAGCCTCCGAACAAGTGATAAGCTGAAGGTTGAAGGAATACAGAAATACTTCACAAAACATACATTGGGGGTGGATTGTAGACTAAATGACACTATACAGTGCGATACATCGGGCTTGGAAATACTTTATAAAAGACGAGCTAAGCTCAATCCGATATTCTATTTCAGATATTTACACCGCATAGCATACATCCCGACCTAATATTAAGATTAATCGATGCGTCTAATTATAGCTTCAGAAACCATACACGTACAGCTATTTGTATAGAAGTATGTTGGCACGAATGAAAACGTAATTCAAGGCTCAGACATACTGCGAGGCATTTCTGATTGTAACATGCTGTAAGCACAAATCCAACTACTGGTGTTCGAGCAGATAACATCTATGATGTTATTTAAGTTGGGTTGTGACTAACAAGTAGAATGGATTATGGCACGCCACAGCGTCCATCACTAGACTACTGATACCAGACAATGTTTATGCACTTCAGACAAAAACGCTGCAAACTAATCCTAATGCTATCAAAAGATGATTTAATTCTAAACAATGCCATGGTTATTGGATATCTAAATATTGGCTTCAGGTTTAGAATCAGAAATAGAGTGAATATCCGATCAATGCAACTTTGCTCTTATCTGAATTCAGCCTTGTCTTTCCTGGTACTCATTTTCCAACTTTTAGATAACAGTCAAATGATAACACATGATAATATTTCAGATACTATTCTAGCCAAATTAATTCAGGTTGCTTGGAGGTAGTTAGTAACTGTAGAATAGGTGAAACGGAACCATTAGCACTACTAAACTGTAAAATAAAGTGTAGAATCATAACAATTCGCTGATTATTTTAGGCAAATTAAGAGATTGAGCTGTAAATCTCAGTAAACACCACTCGCATTACTATGATCAATGCACTTCTCCTCAGTTAACATTGACAAGGTAAAGCAGAGATAAATTTACTAAATTTCAATAAATGTTATTCACTGCAGTTTAGTGTTTATGATTATTGCACTGTTTATGGAAATCAAACTCCGTCTGGAATCTTTAGATGGTTTATACTGCTCCTAAACGCAGATAAATCGTTTAAGCTAAATGCAGCTGTATGTGTGAATGTCAACAATATACGTCTAGTTGATATGTTGGAGGGAAATGTGATTTATCCAGTTTTGGTTAATCAGATTGTTCGGCTACTTCGTAAAAGATAATTAACACAGCTTATTACATTTAAAACCACTCAACATTCAAGCACATGTTACTGTTAACATGTTAACGTTATGAATGATGACGTCTAATAACAGAAATATGTAGAATGATATCATCAAGGGCTCTTAGTGCTAGAGAATATGTCTACATCGAATGAATTAATATTGTTTTAAGTGAAATATCTTGTTGAATGTATACCGTCACTGTACATGAAGAAGATGCAAGTCTATATAAAACTAGCTGATTGCCTTGCATCAGGCCACAGTATAATCACAGTGTTTTGGTATAGATTTGATTATTAACATCTAATCAGTAAGAGTAAAGTGAATAATTCACATGCAAACATACAACACATACAAATATTTCTGTTAGTAACATTTTCGCACAAATTCTCCAACTCACCAATCTGATCTCGTTGATTATTGACGCATATTGACAATAGAATGGAATGTGAGATTATTGATTAGAATAAGGAGGTTATTGAAGTGGTGTAGATTGGCGATGATTTCGAAAACAATTTTTAATTAAGAAAATAATTATTAGCTGATTTCTTCGCTGTTTACACTGAACAATTTGACCTACATTCAGTAGCATCAAATATGATCAATGCTTATGCATAGTTCGTTTAAGCAAAGAAACTTTCCACTCCACTTATTTTGACGGGTTTTGAATGGTTTTGTTTTATTTAGTAGTGTACCAATTTAATGTAAATTGATGCGGTACTGATGCTGATCTAAGTGATTGTCAACATGAACAGCATTCATTCATTTGTGATAATTTAGATCGACTGAAATGTATTTCTTACTATGCAATACTCATTGTGCTTAAATAAAAGTGAATTGTTGGTGATTAGTCAATTTGTTATACAAAACAGACTGATGGTCACCACCTTCAGATGTTTACACGTTGAAATCACTTACATTCTAGAGAATCTCATGAGGAGACATGTATTTACGGGGAAAATGAAGGGATAAAATGGTATAGTGACTAAATATATGTTTGTAAGGGATTTAGATGCGAATTAATTTCAGCCAATTGGGAGTGTGTAGGAACACATTGTTTTATAATAACATACTGCACAAGATTGTAATAAAATGGAGAGTTTAGGGATTGCGTCTAAACTAAGCAACTCCACCTGGAGCCTACTAGATTTGCTGCTGGTCCCAAGCCCATATAAATGGGGAGTGTTGGGCATGGGGGTGGCAACATCATCCCGTAAAACAATAACTTTGCTAAAATACGCTAACTAGTAAAAACCCATATATCCATTTTTACTATGTCTTGGGAGTTGAAATGTGTGTTATGACGCCTCATGGTTAAAACCGAGTATTTTCGGAAGCCTCGAGGCCAATGTCTCTTCTGACAACCAGAGCAACAATTAATATAAGTACATGGAATGTCCGCACAATATAGGAGACGGGGAAAACCATTCAAATAGCTGAAGAAATGAAAAGATTCAACCTGAAAATACTTGGAATAAGCGAATCGCATTGGTTGCAAGCTGAACAGCGACGGTTATCCTCAGGAAATGTGCTTTTATACTCCGGCCACTAAGAAGAAAACGCCTTACTCACACAGGGAGTAGCACTAGTGTTCAACCAGGAAGCATGGAAGGCTTTTGTAGGATGGAAACCTCATGGACCTAGGATCATCAAAGCATCCTCCAAGACGAAGAAGGAAGGGTTTACGATGAATGTCATCCAGTGTTACACACCCACCAATGACAGCCACGAAAACGACAAAGACCAGTTCTATGCGAGGCTGCAATCAATCATCGAGAAATTTTCAGCCAAGGACCTTGCCATTCTGTTGAGGGACTTCAACGACAAGGTTTGAGTGGACAACACAGAGTATGAAAATATCTTGTGATAACATGGACTGAAAGAAAGGAATGATAACGGTGGGAGGTTTGTAAACTTATGTGCCTTCAACAAAATCATTATAGGTGGCACCATATTTTTCCACAAACGTATACATAAAACAACATAGGTTTCGCCGGACCACATTACAGAGAACCAAATCAACCACATCTGCATCAATGAGAAGTTTAGAAGGACCACGAAAGATGTAGGAGCATGGAAAAGAGCTGACATAGCTTCCGAACACCATCTGGTGGTGCCTAGAATTAAACTGAAGCTGAGGAGGCACTGGAATACCCGAGCAGCAGTATTACACAAGTTTAATACAGCCCTTCTCAGGGATGCTAACAAACGCAACAAATTCAAAATAACCCTCAACAATAAGTTCCAGGCATTTCATGATCTACTAGAAAAAGGTGGGACTAATATGGAAGACAACTGGAAAGAGATAAAGGAAACAATAACTTCAACATGTTAGGATGTTTTGGGTCCCAATAAACAACACCAAAAAGAGTGGATTTCTGTTGGTACTCTGGACAAGATCCAAGAAAGGAGGAACAGAAAGACAGCGATTAATAACAGTCGGACAAGAGCAGAGTAAGCCATGGCACAGGCCGAATACACCGAAGTCAACAGGCAAGTGAAGAGGAGCATCATGCTGGATAAACGAAAATTTGTTGAGGACCTAGCAATAACAGCAGAAAAGCTGCAAGGGAAAGAAACATAAGGCTCCCATACGATACAAAGAAGAAACTAGCTTGGAAATTCAATAAGCCAGAACGGCCAATCAAGAACAAGGTTGACAAATCAATCACTGATGTAAATGGACAACAGAACAAGTAAGTAGAACAGTTCCAAGAACTTTTGAATAGACCAGCACCACTGAACCCACCAGTCATCGAAGCAGCAGCCACGGATCTCCCTATAAGCACGGACCCACCAACAGTCGAAGAAATCAAAATGGCCATCAGACAGATCAACAGTGGTAAGTCAGCAGGACTAGACAACATACCAGCGGAGGCACTGAAGACAGATATAGAAGCAACTTCCAAGATACTCCACATTCTCCTCAGGAAGATTTGTGAGAAAGAACAAGTTCCAGAAGACTAGAAAGGACAGTACCGCATCAAGATACAAAAGAAAGGCGATCTCAGCAGTTGTGAGAACTACAGTGGCATCCCTCTACTCTCAGTACCAGAAAAGGTCTTTAACAGGGTGTTAATGGACAGAATAAAGGACTCTGTTGATACCCAACATCGAGATCAACAGGTCGGATTCCGTAAACACCGATCGTATACCGACTAAATCGCTTTTCTACAGCTTATTTTTAAACAATCAATTGAACGGAATTCACCACTTTACATCAACTTCCTCGACTATGAAAAAGCATTCGACAGCGTGGATAGGAGAATTCTATGGACCTTGAATGACTTACGGTGTACCCGAGAAGTTAGTCAACAACATACGGAATCCTTACGATGGACTACATTGTAAAATCATGCATGAAGGTAAGCTCACAAATGCATTCTAAGTGAAGACCAGTGTCAGAAAAGGTTGCTTACTCTCTCCCTTCCTCTTCATGCTGTTCATCGACTGGATCGTAAAGACTGAAACATCTGAAGACACTCTCGGAATAAAATGGACAACATCGACGCCACTAGATGACTTGGACTTTGCAGATGACCAAGCTCTTCTATCTCACACACAATATCAAATGCAGATGAAGACGAACAATATAGCAGCAGCCTCGGCAGCAGTAGTCCTCATACATACACACATACATACAAACACAAAAGGGAAAAGCAAGATCCTCCGATACAAAACAATAAACACTAACCCAATTACACTCGATGGAGAAATTCTGGAAGACGTTGAAGCCATTACAATATTTGGGGAGCATAATTGACAAACACGAAGGGTCTGATTCGTATGTGAATGCGTAGAATTTGTAATGCAAGTGCAGCATTTCTACGACTGAAAAACTCCTAGAACTCAAACCAACTCTTAGTCAACATTACAGTCAAAAATTTCAATACAAATGTGAAGACTGTTTATTGTATTTTATGGAGCTGAAACTTGTGTTGAGAACTACGAAAAGTATCCTTCACATGATACAAGTATCTATTAACAACTGTCTGCCCATGATTCTTCGGATTCGTTGGCCAGGTACCATCAACAACAACTTTCTATGGCAGAGAACTAATCAAATTCCAGTTGAGGAAGAAATTAAGAAAAGACGCTGAAGGTGTATTGGACACACATTGAGGTAACCATCAAACTGAGTCAAAGGACAAGCACTAACCTGGAATCCTGAAGGTCAAAGAAACAATAAAAAACCCAGGAATACATTGCGTCGGGAATCGGAAACAGTCTTAAAGAGAATGAAGAGCATTTGGGAAGAGCTGGCAACCAGAGCCCAGGACAGATTTGGTCGGAGAATGCTGGTGGGCGGCCTATGTTCCACCAAGGGCAACATGCATTTATTGATTTGATTGACTTACTTTTCTTTAAACAAAGCACGTTATCAAACAATGGTGCAGCTGAATGTTGAGCTGAGTTATGTTGGCAAATGCGTTTCATTTGTAATTGGGTGTTGTGGAGATTGTTGCATGTCGACTTGATATTACGAATTTGTAGAGATTAAATAAGCGATGACAATCCGGAAACAATGAACAACTGTTTCGACCCAGTATTGTACGTTTCAGCAGCGCACTTCAAAGACCCTACCAGAGATTGAACCACTGAGTCGAATGTTAATCTATAGCCAGTAATGTGGGTTTGATCACTGTTAGTGTCGTGGTGGTACACTGTTGTTGAGTCAATTTTGAGCATACAAAATCAGTCTGACACTATTATTATTATTACTTCCTGTTTTTGTCAATCGATATTTAGTTCAAACCAATTCGTGATATTGAAACGGAAGTTTATTCTGAATTAATCATTGTAACGCAAGCATTTTCGTTCACTATCTTCTTCAAGGTGTTTTGTTCCATCAGTCTTTTTCACACACTGTTGCTTTAGTTTGATTTTTTTAGTAAATTCAATCACATCGTGTTAATGTGGTATGATGATTTGAACCTATAAGCAACACGTGTCAACTTCAACATTTTCCACGAGTGATTAAATTACCGAGGATGTAGTGGATGACGTTGTGCACACAATCATGTACACAATGATATTTGAGAATAAAAACGTAATTATTAACCTTGATTAATTATTATTATTATTAGTTACTGGAATGCAACCTTTACAAAGACAGATAAAGACAATGCACATTCTAAAAGTGAATAATAATATAATTAAAAATAATGTTATTGATACAGCCAGAGAATGAAAACAACAATTAACATGTAACCCACCGATGTATTGGCTATTATGATAATTACAGCATGGGAAGAAGTGCCTATTTCTTATAGATACTCAAATTAACATGATGTGAAGATGAGCGGCGTTAGCTTTCGCAATATGTAATATACGTATACAAAACGAAAGTGACTATTTAGTCAGGTTGAGATAAATTAATTTACAAGTATTTGTTACATTCATCTAGATTTAGAAATCCATTATGTATGCGAGAATCGGTCTTGTTATTGGTCGCTATTGTCCCTCAACTGATGTTAACTGTATCAGTGATGGACTTACTTTAATTGGGTATACTTCATTCGCGTTTGTTAACAGATTCTGTATGATTACATAGAGACTGAATTTACAAATAATTCTACGTTACTGAGTGATTTATTAACATTATGTTTGTATAATGTAAACGATATAATGCCAGTTAGATAAAATGACAATTGTCAATCGGAATGTGATAAAGTTTACATTAAAATTACATGACAACATTTTAACTTCAAATTATAGTGCGTTCAATGAGATTGGATTTTCTATGGATACTGTTCAACAGCGATATTCGTAATTTTGATTATTTCGCTGAAGTAGCTTTACTCTCTTAAACATTCATTCAAAACGTGTGTATTCATTTTCCATGCCTTCGATTTATCTAATGAAATACATCTCTTAGCTGCTGTCTGACTGAACGATTCTACTCTGGAAATGTACTAGCAGTATTCAAGTACGTATCTCTATCAACATCAATCTATTGATAAATACAAAGTCGAATGACTCATTATTATCCAACTGAGTAACCATTTGGTCGACGATAGGATGACGAATAGTGAATCGCGTAATCACTTGCTATTTTAATAAATCGAGCTGTGTTCACGTAATTAACAACAGTAAGCAACATTCCCATGTGCTCCATGCCCAAGAGGACTACATCAATAAATCATTCATTCTTAGTCCCTATTATGTTTTTCTGGGTTTCTAACTCGTATCGATTTTATCAATTCTGAGTTGGTTTTAACTGGCATTTTATACGCTTTTTAATTTTTACGTTTGATATTGCTATCATCATATCACCATTTATATAAAATTGAAAAGACTCCAGGAAATAGTTATAAGATTTGCTTTAGATGCTAAGATTCAAATTTCTCTACAACACCTCATTGTATCTAAATGTATTGAACATTACAAAACAACACACAATTACGACCATCATAAAGCATTTTCAACACAAAACGAGTACAAGTACAGAAAATAGAATACAAGGAGTAATGTAGTTGAAAGACCTCACAAAGTTACATACTTACTTACGCCCGTTACACTTTACTCAGTAGCATAGGCCGCTCACCAGGGTTCTCCATTCAACTCTGTCTGTCCTGAGCAATCCTTTCCAATTGTTTCCAGTTGCTGTTCATCCTTTTATTGTCTGCTTCCAATTTTCGACGCAGCGTGTTATTTGGCCTTCCTCTTTTCCGTTTCCTAACAGGATTCCATGTTAATGCTTGTCTCGTGATGCAGTCTGATGGTTTCCGTAATGTATGTCCTATCCATTTCCACCTTCTTTTCCTAATTTCCTCTTCGGCTGGAAGTTGGTTTGTCCTCTCCCATAGTAAGTTGTTGCTGATGATTTCCGGCCAACGGACATTCAGTATCTTGTGTAGGCAGTTGTTTATAAATACTTGTATCCGTCTGATGATGTTTGAAGTAATTCTCCAAGTTTCAGCCCTATACAGCAGGACCATCTTGACGTTCTAAATGAAGAGTCTGACTTCGAGGTTAGTTGATATTTATTTTGGATCCCATATGTTTTTCAACTGTAGGAATGCTGCCCTGGCCATGCTAATCCTTGTCTTTACATCTGCATCGGACCCTTCTTGTTTATCAATGATGCTTCCCAGATGTGCGAAAGTATTCACTTGTTCCAGAGTTTCTCCATCAAGTTGAATTGGGTTGGTGCTCCCTGTGTTGTATTTAAGAATCTTGCTCTTACCCTTATGTATGTTCAAGCCTACTGATGCTGAAGTTGCTGCTACACTGGTTATGTTTGCTTGCATCTGTTGGTGTGTATGTGCTAAGAGAGCTAGATCATCTGCAGAGTCCAAATCATCAAGTTGCATCCTACTTGTCCATTGAATTCCGTGCATCCCATTAGATGTGAAGGTCTTCATGATCCAGTCAACCACTAGGAGGAAGAGAAAAGGTGAGAGCAAGCAACCTTGTCTGACTCCGGTCCTCACTGAAAATGCATTTGTCAGTTGTCCTCCATGCACAATTTTGCACTGTGTTCCGTCGCAAGAGTTCCGGATGATGTTGACGAGTTTCTCTGGTACACCGTAGTATCGAGGAAGTTTCCATAGGGTTCTCCTATCTACACTGTCAAACTCCTTCTCATAATCAATGAAGTTGATGTACAATGACGAGTTCCATTCAACTGATTGTTCAACGATGATCCGTAGTCTTGCGATTTGGTCTGTGCACGACCGATCCTTACGGAAACCAGCTTGTTGATCTTGAAGTTGAGCCTCTGCTAAATCTTTCATTCTGTTCAACAATACTTTGTTGAAGACTTTCCATGGTACCGACAGTAGCGTGATCACTTTGTAGTTGTCACATTTGCTCAAATCTCCTTTCTTTTATATCTTGATAAGATGTTCTTTTTTTTACAGTCTGTCGGCACTTGTTCTTCCTCCCAGATCCCCCTGGATAAAACGTGGAGTATCCTTGGTGTTACATCGATATCTGGCTTGAGTGCTTCAGCTGGTATATTGCCCGGTTCTGCTGCTTTCCCACTTTTGATTTCTCCTATCGTTGGCGGAGTGTCATTTATCGGCAGATCTGTCGGTGCTGCTCGATGTCCAGTGAGTTCAGTAGAGCTGGCCTATTTAAGAGTTCCTCAAAGTGTTCTACTCACCTATTCTTTTGTTCTTGAATCTAAATGAGTGTCTTGCCTTCTTTGTTCTTGACCGCTCGCTCTGGCTTACCATGTTTGTCTGCAAGTTTCTTTGTTGTGTCGTATAGCTGTTTCATATTTCTTTCTCTTGCAGCTTTCTCTGCTGTCGTTGCAAAGCCTTCGATGTATTTCCGTTTGTCGGCTCTAAAGCTCTTCTATACCTGCTTATTTGCTTCTGAGTATTCAGTTTGTGCCCTGTTTCTCTCTGCTCCTGTTCGGCTGTAGTTGATTTCTGTCTCCTTGTTTCTCCTTTGTTGAATTTTGGTAAAGGTCTCAGTGGAGATCCATTCCTTATAATGGTGCTTCTTGCGACCGAGAACCTCCTGACACGTTGACGTTATTGCTTCCTTGATTCCCTTCCAGTTGTCCTCCATAGTAATTTCTTCTTCTTTCGGTAGATCTTGTAAGGCTTGAAACCTGTTGTTGAGAGCTATTTTGAATTTATTGGGTTTGTCAGTGTCTCCGAGAAAGCCTGTATTGAACCGTTGTACTGCTGCTACTCCAGGTGTTCACTGCTTCTTTAGCTTCAGTTTCATTTTAGAAACCACCTGAAGCTACGTCAGCTCCTCATCCTGGTTCTTACATCTTCCAACGATCATCTAAATATTTTATCGATACATATTAGATCGATTTGATTCTCTGTAGTATGATCCGGTGAGACCCATGTATTCTAGTGTATGCGTTTTTTTAAGAAAGGCAATATTGTACCACACATAACCAATTTTTTGAGGGAACATAAATTTGCAAATCTTTCACCATTGTCATTCCTTTCTTGCAGTCCCTATCGTCCAATGATTTCTTCAAATGCGGTGTTGTCCATCCTGACTCTGGTGGTTAGGTCTCCCATCAGGATTGTCAGATCCTTTCCTCGACACTTTGCTGTAATTGAATGCAGTCTATCGTAAAATTGATCTTTGTCTTCGTCGTTGATGTCGTGGGTTGGTACATAACATTAGATTATATTCATTGTAATCCCTTTCTTCATTGTTTCAAAGGATGCTTTGATGATCCTGGGTCCATGTGGTTCCCATACCACAAGTGCATTACGTGCTTTTTCGACGGCATCAGCGCAAATCCTTGGATTTGAGGAGCATTTTCCTCTTCGTGACCGGAGTATAGTAGCATCTCTCCCGAAGCCAATGTTTTCTGTTCAGCTTGAGTCCAATGGGTTTTGCTGATCCCGAGAATTGTCAAGTTGTATCACTTAAATTCTACTGCTTTTGATTTGACATCCTGATCTCCTACTTGTTCGAACATTCCATGTACTAATAAAAATATTTGCTCTGGTTGTTAGGAGAGGCATCGGCCTCATAACATTCGAAGAAATTCAGCTTTCATCATAAGGCGTCATAAACAATGCTTTTACTTCCAAAACAGGGTGTAAATGGTTTAGCTTGCTCAATCTCGTAAGCATTTTATAGCAAGCTTGGGTTACACAGGATGGAGAAGTTAGCTCAATGTCCAAAGCTTCTCCTTTAACCGGGGTTTGGACAAACAGTAACACTTGGAGAGCTACAGGTAGGGCTAGAAAATCAGTAGGTATTAATTTAAACCAACAAAGTCAACAAGACCAAATACACCGATTATAAAAAATACGGACTAAATACTTCTAAAGACTTGTATATCATTCTACTGCATGCAAGCTAAAATGCATTTTCGTTGTATTCTCAAAAATTTCTACCCAGTAGAAAAAGATTTGGCATTTGTTTAATGGGGGGTTATTTCTGATTATCTACGCATATTATTTTCATAATGTGCTACCAAATATGAGTTGATTGTAAACGTGTCGAGGTCGTGTATTCACTAGTACAATGATCAGATGTGAGAATTGTTTATTTTACATGAATAATTATTTTATCACTGATAATTTGCACATATTAAATGATCTCACTTGTTTCTCTTATCTGAAGTTTAGCGAGTCCACCATCACCGTCCAAGGCCTTAACAACACGGAAATCATGATCATCAATGTGCAAGTGACCTGGATTAATGAAAATACTGCATAAAATAACTTCCACAATTTGTAATTTGTTAATAACAATCTCACGTTCGTTGTATGACTGTTACGAGCACTACTAATCAACTGGAGGAAATTTATTCTCCTTCGGAACAAGCAACAAAAGCATCAATGTTCACATGGTTCTTTACAATGCAAACTATATAAAAATTTCCTCTAAACGTTTTCATAATCAGTACATTGTGCTTATGAGTTATCTTAGTCGATTGCATTTCAATAATTAAAATACACAAGTATGTATATTATGGTAGTTGAGTCTATTGAAGGCAACTTTATTCAAAACATTAATGAGGCGGGAGAATTGAATTGTCGTCCACAATTCAAGTGTGTTTTTCATACCTTTCATCAGTATGTTAAAGATATTTCCAATACACATCAAGGTGATTTTGATGAATCATATTGAACCAGTAATGAATATATTCGTTAAGAAAGAATTTAATTCTCAGTCATCAGATTACACCAAATAGATTAATGATGCAAACACATAGCATTTCTCCATTCATTCAATTGAATGAAATTAAGTGACGCAATCATTATTACGTTGACGATTTGTGGGATTAAGGAAATTGACGTATCACTTATCGTACAGTATACTTACAGTATGCAGTTTCACCAAATATCATGACTACTTCTTATTGTTAATCTGAATAATAATTCATGAAGTGTAAAGGCACTTAACTGGACGATCAAAGTCAGAGTTAATTGACAGTGATGTTTATCTACAAGTAACATTATTTAAATTGTATAAAGTAAATTGTGTTGATGCATAAAAGCGAAGGAATTTGATAAATTTCACACCTCTTGAGTTGACACGAATTTTATTGCACGTCACCCCATAGTATTCAAACAAAAATGAAGATTCTGTTACTTATCAAATTTTACTGTTACTATGCGTAATCTAGTGAGCTCATGTCAATCATAACATCAATGTTAGGGACACACAACTATCAAATCAATGTTTTTTAATGGAAAGAGAGTGTAATACTTCCTGATAAAAATGAGTACATAGTCAGACAATGAAGCTGATGGAGTATTTAGCGAGATAACTGATCGAATCAACCTTACGTGTTACACTATAGAATGGACTACGTGACAGCGGTACGTTCAACTTTGTGGTAACTATTTGTGTGTTTTCTAAAGAAGGCTAATTATTATTACACTTGTCTGTTTTTGTCAAAGCTAATACTTCTGCTAGCTAATATTGACTATAATCGTTTAATTATGGGTCGTATCTCTAAAAAACGAGCTCGTCAAAGCCCGCAGTGCTCAGTTGATAACAACTCCACTATCGAGCAACCTTCTAGTCTTGTGACCCCGGGTTTGACAGACCCAGTAATTCTAGATTTCACACCAGTGATTCAATTGCCGAAAATATCTGATATGGATTACACATCTATGCTACAGAACAGTAGCCTCGAGAAGGCTAGATGCGAACTACAACATCTTACTCAGCAGCTAGCGGAAATGCGTTCTCAGGTGGAGTCATTCTCAGCATTTAGTTTATGGCGTTAAGCAAGAACTTGACACCTTGTCGCCTCTTAAGCTGCTACTGACGAGGGACGCAAATCCACCTGTACTTGAAGACGTTTTGAAAGTATCAACAGTTATAGAGAGGTAACTAAACGTATGATATCCCGTCAGAATGTGATTGTCTACAATATACCGGATAAGGCACCGCTGAGAACCGTTAGGCATTCTATACTTAAGGCAGCTAGTCTCTCAGATTATTCTTGTCAATGCCTTCGCCTTAACAAAAAACACCAGAAGTACTCATGCCCCATTCTCTTCCGCTTTGATTCTCAATCGGCAGCAGATAAGTTAAAACGGGCTGAACAGCTAATAACCGCAACTACCAAGTATAAAAATGCTCGTGTAGTTGAGGATAAGACTGTAATCTAGAGACATAAGAGACTAGATACTTCGCACTTAGGTAAAGTTGAGCAGAACACCACTGATGTAAAATGCCTGACTACACCACTTAGCACGGCTACGGAATCCCATGATGATATTACTTATCAACATACAGCCGTAAAAATTACAGGTCAAACCTCTGACAACCACCTCTCGGATGATATAGATTTAGACCACACGACCTCCAGTAATATTAGGATCTCTAGTGCTTCATTAGGTGACAAAATGCAAACTCCCAAAGTACAAGTAAAGGCCACGATTAGCCCACTAAACAACTTAGGTATAATGCATAGCATCCATTTACTTCAAACTCGGAGGACCTAATTTACCATTAATCCTATTGAAACTGTTTGACCTTTCATTAACAACAGGATCTTACCCTAATCGATGGAAAACCTCATACATATGCCCTCGATATAAATCAGGTGATAGGACAAACCTGCATAACTATAGGCCTATAAATATCACCCCGGTTATCTCTAGAATAATGGAAAAAATAGTATGCGATCAAATGTCTGATTATTTACTCTCCGAAAAACTCATATTTAATTCCCAACATGGTTTTCTAAAAACTAGGTCCTGTATGACTTGTCACTTTGAATTCATTAATTTAGTTTTCACCAAACGAAGCCTTGGGCACTTGGTATTAGTATTATACTTAGACATATCTAAAGCCTTTGATATGGTTAACCACAAGCTTCTTGTAGGCAAACTCTCCTCTTATGGGATTAGGAATCCATTACTTGCATGGTTAAACTCTTTCCTCAGTAATAGACATCAAATAGTTAAAATTAATTCCACTCTTTCGAAGGCCGAACCGGTTACAAGTGGTGTTATACAAGGAAGTGTCTTAGGCCCATTGCTCTTTATAGCTTACATAAATGATATATGCAAATGCTTTAGCATGGGTAGACCCTTTTTATACGCAGATGATCTCAAAATAGTGTACTCATTCCCCCCCCCTCACGAATTTGCACACACATTCAGTGGAGTCACTACCGAGCTTAACAAGGTCGCAGTATGGTGCTCAAAATGGAAGTTGGATCTTAATGCTTCTAAGTGTGGTTGGATATGTTTTGGGGATAAGCGCCTCAATTTTGATCTCTCCATAAACGGCAGTAAGTTATCTAGGCTTCAGTCAGTAGTTGACTTAGGACTAAGGTACTCTTATAACCTGTCTTTTACAGAACAGGTCAATATGCAGACATCTAAGTCACATCGACTACTAAGTTGTATACTACGTAACTTTTATAGCAACGATTCTCGTATTCTGCTATATAAAGTTTGTGTCAGACCTTTGCTAGAATACTGCAACTTTATTCTCAGTAATGTTTCCATTAGGGATAAACTCAGACTGGAGTCTGTGCAACGTCGCTTTATTCTTCGTATTCTTGAGGCTGATCGTACTCTAGACTATAAAACTAGATGCACTAAGTTAGGACTAGATACCTTATGGAGGCGACGGCTAAAATTAAACCTAATCTTCTTTTATAAAATATTAAACAAATTAGCGTTTTTATCGCCTAATACAATCCAGCTCGAGGAACCCTCTTGCTATAACTTACGCAATTCAGCCTCGAAAATAAAAATATCGCAATCTAAATCTGCTCTTTATATGAATTATTTTACAAATAAATTCTCGAGAATCTGGAACCATTTGCCTCAAGGCATTCGGGAAACAGATTCACTTCCTTTATTTGTACGGCATGTTAGTAACTTCATCTCTTCTGAAATCTCGTTAAAAATGTTCACACCAACTATTGTTTCTTACTCCACTAGCGAAATAATAGGGACTCTGAACGTGTGAGCACCACTCACCTGTCTTGGTCAAATGATAGTGTTCTTCCATTTTAATCAGCATATAAGCATAAGTGGCATGTTGGAAGTATAATTACTAATCCTGCCCATTAGTTTTGTTAACCTTGGAATACCAGTGCTGTTGTTTTGTGTTCTTCCTTCTTTTGTCTTTCCTCTAGTTGCAGAAAATTATGTGCAAGATAAATATGGAACTTACTGGCACAAAACTATTGCCTTCTCCTCAACACCCAAGTTTCAAGTACCCTTGCTCCTATCTCGCGTCTGAACATGCACAGTGATCCAATCTGCTAACCCTTAGCCGCTTTTTGGAACTGTAACGCATTGGTCAAGGAGCGCGCGGGATTTCGTCATATATGCACCATGCTACAACACATATAAATGGTGTCCTAATACTGTGAAATTTGTTGCAATTGGTTTGGTTTTCAATGCATATCTTTATACCTAGGAAAGTCCTGACACTAACACTTCGTCGAAATATTTGTATGTATGTAATCTTATATCATTCAGATTATGCCTGTAAGTTGGCATGCTCTCATGTACATATTGTTACTTGAGAATAAATTATTATTATTATTATTAATTGTGCGGTGTAAATAAAATGCATCGATTTTCAGAAAATAAATGACTTCTATTCATTAGTTACCTCCAGATTTTGCAGACATTACGATGAATGTCGTGTGCTTTCATGTTCAAATTAGTTACCTATTGGTTGACTCGTTTAGTGTCGGCACACAATTCAGTATGATTCGTTAAAATGACATAGAGATTGGTTTTCTAACTATGCACATACGATTGATGTGTCTACTTTTTCATCATTGGTTTCTTGATTAGACAAATCAGTAAAAACAATCAGTAGTATATATGTGTGTTATAAAGAGAATTCATTAAAGAATTATCATAAAGTCATTTAACTGAAGAATGACGTGAGTTTCTTGTTAAATAAATACATTTTCTATACAACACTCTATTCGTTTATCACAGAGCTGCAAGTGGCATTCATCACTTTAACGTTTTTATCTACTTAACATTCGTTAATTTCATACTATTACAAATCATGTCAAATCAGGAAATTTCGGTAAATGATCTCATTAGGAGAAAAAGTAATGAAACGATTGTCTCGAAAAATGCAACATGTACAAAAGTAGGAATTTGCATAAATTAACTATGCATTCTTAGACTGATGGTTACTACTATACACAAGAAGTATGTTTGGACAGTTCACTTCCTGAAATAATGACAAATATTGATGAAGGCAACGTTGTGCATTTGGTAGGTTAGCCTTTCATTCTATTGAACACAATGATATTAATTGTCTAGTTGAATAGTGACAACCAATTTGAATCCAAAACGTATAGCATGGTTTGTTTGTTTGATCACGCTTTATAATAATAAACTTTGACAGGTAACAGGATCTTCAATTTTGTTTGAATACTATGGGGTGACGTGCAATAAAATTCGTGTCAACTCAAGAGGTGTGAAATTTATCAAATTCCTTCGCTTTTATGCATCAACACAATTTACTTTATACAATTTAAATAATGTTACTTGTAGATAAACATCACTGTCAATTAACTCTGACTTTGATCGTCCAGTTAAGTGCCTTTACACTTCATGAATTATTATTCAGATTAACAATAAGAAGTAGTCATGATATTTGGTGAAACTGCATACTGTAAGTATACTGTACGATAAGTGATACGTCAATTTCCTTAATCCCACAAATCGTCAACGTAATAATGATTGCGTCACTTAATTTCATTCAATTGAATGAATGGAGAAATGCTATGTGTTTGCATCATTAATCTATTTGGTGTAATCTGATGACTGAGAATTAAATTCTTTCTTAACGAATATATTCATTACTGGTTCAATATGATTCATCAAAATCACCTTGATGTGTATTGGAAATATCTTTAACATACTGATGAAAGGTATGAAAAACACACTTGAATTGTGGACGACAATTCAATTCTCCCGCCTCATTAATGTTTTGAATAAAGTTGCCTTCAATAGACTCAACTACCATAATATACATACTTGTGTATTTTAATTATTGAAATGCAATCGACTAAGATAACCCATAAGCACAATGTACTGATTATGAAAACGTTTAGAGGAAATTTTTATATAGTTTGCATTGTAAAGAACCATGTGAACACTGATGCTTTTGTTGCTTGTTCCGAAGGAGAATAAATTTCCTCCAGTTGATTAGTAGTGCTCGTAACAGTCATACAACGAACGTGAGATTGTTATTAACAAATTACAAATTGTGGAAGTTATTTTATGCAGTATTTTCATTAATCCAGGTCACTTGCACATTGATGATCATGATTTCCGTGTTGTTAAGGCCTTGGACGGTGATGGTGGACTCGCTAAACTTCAGATAAGAGAAACAAGTGAGATCATTTAATATGTGCAAATTATCAGTGATAAAATAATTATTCATGTAAAATAAACAATTCTCACATCTGATCATTGTACTAGTGAATACACGACCTCGACACGTTTACAATCAACTCATATTTGGTAGCACATTATGAAAATAATATGCGTAGATAATCAGAAATAACCCCCCATTAAACAAATGCCAAATCTTTTTCTACTGGGTAGAAATTTTTGAGAATACAACGAAAATGCATTTTAGCTTGCATGCAGTAGAATGATATACAAGTCTTTAGAAGTATTTAGTCCGTATTTTTTATAATCGGTGTATTTGGTCTTGTTGACGTTGTTGGTTTAAATGACAACCTACTGATTTGTGCCTTTCTTCAAACCAAACTTTTTTTGATGCATAAGATTTAAATAAACTTTCAGATTAGAATTGTCATAAATGCTTATCATACAAACAGCCTAATCTTTTTGAATTAACTCATTATCAGTCGACAAACAGCTTATCATCTACCACATGCATATTTATTACTACGATTTATACTAATTAGAATTGCGTAATATTCGTCGTGGATACATTGAACTAATAAAGCAATGACTAACTGAATGTTTTCGTAATGTTTTCGTGCTTAATTAGTCCTGTTTTATGATTTTATTGACTAGAGGATGCATTTGTGGTTAAATGGACCGATTTGATGTTCAATTCCAGTGAAGAACTATATCTTGGTATGCAAACACCATATTGAATTTTTATTCACATAGTTAACTCTTATTCATCACCATCATTTAGATTGTAGTACGATATTTGAGTGTTAATGCACACCAGCTGCGTATTACTATACTGTTGAGAGTCACGTTAACAGTTGTTGCACTTCACTCATTATGTTAAGGGATCCACACAACAATGACTGCACTAAATTACTATTGTTCTTCAAACACACTGCATGCATCACAATTGCAAATCACTGTATAAATAACTGTATACAATATGAAGATATCACACATGCAACCATCATTGTTGTCTAAGCATATACACTCCATAGACAATCACTCATCATTCGGTTTACTTATAACAAGTGTATTTAGAGTCAACAACCAGTGTACAACTAACTAAATTGCCACTGCATCCCACAAAATCTGTTAATCTCATACATTGTAAATACAACAATGACAAAGCAATTTCGTTAATTTAAATTACTTTAAATTATCAATTTGCACATTCATTATGTTTTTTGATGGCTATTGGTTGTAGGCTTGTTACCCTTGGTTGTATTCATTTTTCATATGTACTAATATCAAGCTTTACTCCATGTCATCTCACAACTATTTATGTATTCTATTTACTGGTTCTTTGCACTTTGATACAACATTCCGATACCTGCTACTTATAGACGACCTAATGAGTAGTATCCACTATAATATAATGAAGATGATAATAACTAACATTATAATTGCTAGTATTACTTAATATAAAGTGATCAACTTAGAACTAAAGCGTATCACACAGCGTCAATAAAACTGAGAACTGATGCCAACACCTCTTTTAATAGTCAGATCACTTCAATAATTAGGTACATAAAAACATTTTCATAATGAATTAAGTAGCAATTCACAAACATCACAGAACACAATGCTCAGGCCAAATGTTCCACTGCAACTAATTTAATGCTTAATAGAAGTGACTAATGAAATAATAATTAGGACACCAACCTGAACATTCTAATGACGAATAGAACATTGTATTAAATGGCAGGGGACACTTAATACTGTCAAGATTTTCTATGTCTCCAAGGTGTATTCATCAGTAATTACTTTGTACAATTTACAGCAACGGTAGTTTGTATGATATACCCGGACGGAAAAATAACTTTCTACTACGAAAATGTAAGTTAAACGTTTGTTAAATGCCTAATTAAAATGTATTTGAACCTTACCATCATCATCAACATTGGGGTGCATTTATGGTCAGCTACTGATGGCCATTTAGATTTCTTCGACTGTTGGCGGATCGGTATTTGTAATGGGACCCATGGCTGCTGGGTTCAGTGGCGTAAGTCTATTCAAGAGTTCTTAAAAGTGTTCGACTAAACTATTTCGTTGGTCCTGCACTTCAGTGATTGGTTTGCCAACCTTGTTCTTGATTGGCCGTTCTGACTTGTTGAATTACTAAGTTGTATCGTGTAGGTGTCGCGTAGTTCCTTCTCTTGCAGGTTTTTAAACCGTCATTGCTATGTCATCAACATATTTCTGTTTATACAATCCAATGCCCTCTTCACTTGCTTGTTGGATTCTGTGTATTTGGCCTGTGTTTTGGTTTTCACTGTTCTTGTTCGGCTGTTATTAATTGCTATCATCTCGCCGCTCCTTCTTTTAGTTTTATACAGAGCTACAACAAAATTCCATTATTTATGAAGATGCTCTTCGCCACCCAAGATCTTGCAACATGTTGTGGTTATTTTTTCCTCTATCTTTTTTTAGTTATCCTCCATAATATTTCCATCATCTTCTAGTAGATCATGAAATGCCTGGAACTTATTATTGGGAGTTAATCTGGATTCATTGATTTTGTTATTATCCCGGAGAATGGCTGTGTTAAACATTGTAATGCTACCACTTTAGTTGTTCAAAGCTTCATCAGCTTTGGTTCCATTTTAGCCGCCACCAGGTCGTTAGCTAGGGCTATGTCAGCACCTCTTCTTGCTCTTACGTCCTTCTTAATCATTCTAAACTCGTATCTAATGCAGATGTGGTAAATTTGATTCTGCTTACTGTGGTGTAGGTTGGTGTTTGTGGGAGAATATGGTGACACCTATGATCATTTCGCTTAGCTGTTGGCCAATCAGTAGCTATCATCAACTAGCACTTTGCAGTTTGTCTTATTATTGTCTGAAGAATTTAGTCACCATAATAAAATAGATAGTAGTTTACAAATTCTCATGTAAATTTCTAAGTTTCATTAATGAAACATGATAAAAAGCAAGTAAGTATGAAGTATTATTTCATCTCTAAATTCCTGTTCAATTTGTTCTCAATTACAGAGTATATTCAATGCAAATATTGGTGGCATAATAGCAGTATTGTTTCTTAACAACAGTCATAGTTCGTTTAAGCATCGACAGACGTAATACACTTTTTATTCCAATTGTATTCATCAATTGTATCTTGATTAAACTAAAGCACTAAATATGCAACCGATATATAATATATATATATAAGCTGGTCATTAGGTTCTAGGCAGTCAGGGCTAAAAATAAGGGTGACATACCTGTTCAATTCACGCAGAAGTGACCTTACGACGGCAAGGAATTGAACGCGTGGGTCTGTCACGCAGTGGTCTCGAAACTCGGCTACTGTGTAGCAGAACCAAGCTTCTATGTTTTCTGTCCAGAGCGGAATGAGCTGAAAGTTTGGGGGTGTGGGAGTTTTAATCTTAATGAACTTAGGAGTCTGATCAGTCGTCATATGTATGCAATATGTGCAAATACAAAAATAAATGCAGTGAAAATGTGAAAAAAATAATCACACCAAAAATACTATTAAAAACTACATACAAGAACGAACTCACAGTTATGAACGTGTCCAGATCACGTCGTGCTCACCAATGAAGTGCTCCCGATGTATGACCAAGTTACGCTTGCGGTATTACCAGGGCAACTTCTAACGATTAAACTCACTCTTGCGAATGAGAATAAATCAGAAGGCACGAAGGTTGGAAAAAAATTTATATTTGGTCGTGAATAGAGCGGCAATAAAAAACAACGTCTAGGCTGGCAAACTAGAGAGAGTTGCTTTACACGGTACGGCGTGACGTGATCTGGTGATGATGCGTGACCGAGCGCCTTCAACTAGTAGTGTCCGCTAAAACAAACCTGGTCAGCATCAATGTCGAGGACCATTGCAACTATTTCTATTAAAGATTATTTACCGCTACAGCACCAACGACGCAATTACAACTTGTTTAGTCCTTTTACATCAATTATGATTGAATGTTGATTAATGTAAATTAGGGAAAGGGGCTGAAATAAGAATGGTGGTGAAACATCTCGTTCAGTATCCACGTACTAATTAACATAAAGCAGAATCGAATATACCGTCTAGTTGATTATTAAAACGCATAATGATTATTTAATTTTCAGATTCCAAGTGAAATTCATAGTACAAATTTGGTATCGTCAATCGAGGACGGGTTTCAACTAGATTATGATAGGAGATATTCTAAAAGTATGACAAATTTATTACAAACTGATTAAAAGTTCTAAAATAATGGATTGCACCAAAATATTTTATGGTTGAAACTCATTTAATTTCATGATTCACTATTAACTAACATTAAACGTAATCTATCTTTATATTATCATTCACGTATTCACCTGCAAACATGAGATACAAATATGTAGTTGACTTACTCTCATTTCTTGCATTCTAACTATCAACAACAATTCATTACATTCGTATATGATATTTTGCATGCAGAACCGCTAAAAAGCAAAGACAACTGTCGTCAGGATGTTATCATTGAAGGAGACACATTCTACAGTTTACCAATAAACATGATATTGTGCACTAGTTACGTAACGTGTAAAACACTGAACTAATGAAAATTATGGAAACTTGCTAACAAGTGCAGATAATGCCGTCTAAGGGCATCAGAACATCATATTTGACGAAGTTAACAAACCACTTCTTTTAATGCAGACATATACAATCACTCATATTAATTGATTTTGGTAGGATTTCAGTGATAACATTTACTTCTCTGTACATGTTTAGGTTCGGAAAATCAAACTCGATTTCAGTACAATTTAATGAAGGTACCTCCGCTCATGATCAAATCTAACACATTAGTTCATTTTGAACCAAAGTCAAGTAAGTGATGATTAACAAATCAAACTTTTTCACTTGCATTACACTAATTTAATCAACATCAGTGGAACATCTTGATTGTTCTTCCTCCTTAACAAATAGAAAATTAGTTGAGTAACTAAAAAATCTGTAATTTAACAAGGACTGAATAATCGAACTGATTAGAGGTGAACGATTTTATTCACCAACTGTCAATATTTATTCAAAATGAACTGCCATTATGAAATTATGTCGTGAATTTATGTCAGTGTATTATTCTAAATGTGTAATCTATTTCTTTATACACCGGAACAAATATTTTCCACTCGTATTCAAATGTTTTGAAATCTTTTAATCATAATCGACATTAAAATGTAGCCTAGTCAGGACATCGGTATTTACTGATGAATATCCCATATCGGTTTCATTCTTCTTCTATGATAAGATTCATCAGTGTTTTGAGTCAACATAGAATGTTCAGTAAATACTCTGACATCACTAAATTTCATAATTATGTCAATCTAAATTAGTTTGCAATGAAGGGGTAGAGGTAAATCTTACATACTATCTACCTCCTTGTTGATAATTTCGATAATATGGTTTTCCTATTTTCTATTGATAGCTTATTGCTCCAAACAGACATCGAATAAGACATGCATGGATGCATCAACACCTGGCATCACATGTCACTGGTGTCATGTAGCCAGTATATGCAGTGACGGTGCTGATGTTCTTACAAGGGTATTGAGACATTACAAGTGTGTTAATTATGTAAGCACATAAATAATATAACATTTTTATATGATACATTTTGTAATTGACTGCAATTTAAAGTGAGTGCACATTAGAATCGATCAGGTAGTGAAGAGTGATGATGATGATAATGGGATGTTTTAGAGGATAAAGTAAAAGGTGACTGATAATTCACAAGCTACTCAATACTGTATCTTAATGAATTTCGCAGATACCTTGATTTGATTAAACTGAAGACGTTGATAATGTTCAGCTGGAAGAACTCATTTCGATGATTTCGTATTCAAAACTGTATAATCGCCTGTATACATGAACATGCTGCTCATTAAATAAGTACAATTAGTCAAACATATTAAGAGAATGATGTTTACGATAAATCACAACTTATGTATGAAGCTTCAATCGGAGTAGATAAGTCAATTTCATAGTGGTTGCACCATACGAGATCATTTAGTTAACACCAACTGCCAGGTTAATAAAGTGAATTACAAAGTGTACAGAAACCTTGTAAATGCATTATCCCACTGACCCTGGCTTATTAAAAATTCCTTTATTATGCATATAGCAAAACTCACTTGTATTGCTACCAATATTGTTAATACTTTTCCGTATTATGTTATCATATAATTGTCATTCATTACGTTCTTCAACCTATTGCGGTTATCTGACTGACATCATATCTGTTCAGATGCAATCGCACAATTTATAAAATGAGATCGACAAAACCAAAAATCTCCGTTTAATCATATCATCGTATTTTACATCTTCATTTGCAGTATGTTTCCTCATTACTCTAAAATTAGGCAGTCCACACAATTCACTAGTTTGATTTTACATCACGATTGAAATTATCAGTTAAAGCAATAAGGTATTTTCTACTCTGCTGTCGTTTTAGTTCACCTTGTCAAAAATGTGTCATTCAGTAAGATTGTAATCATTCACTCTCATGTCATTTGAATATCTCTCCAAGTAATGTATTTTTGTTAGTAGACAATCAGTTGTTTTATCGTGGAATGTACATGAAATTAGCGCAGTTTAGGTTTATTAACTGTTGAAAGAAATACCAGTTGGCTTCATGCAGTTACTTAATGTGATGTGTATTGATTTCATTCCTCTACAGAGAAATTTCATATTTGAAGATATTGAAACCCATGGTCAGCATATTCCAAAGTGCCAAAATATTAGTTCTGTTCCATATCTGATTTTCATGACGTTACCTGTGGTGTTAGTTGCATCAATATTTGTTGTGTTAGCTGCCAGATTTATCATTCGCAGAAGGAAATCGTAAGTAAACAATTTACTGAAGTAATAGGTTATTGTTGTATCTGATGCACTGGTGGCCGATATTATTGTTTCTATTATCTGCCAAACTACTGCCTATTGCTAAGACCCAGCCTTGACTTTGTCTATTGCACAGACACAAGATCCGACTGATGACCAAGAAGCCAACTTGTTACTCACACGAATATATATTATAACCAGTAATACACAAGATATGTATACATAAAGCCTAATCAATGTCGTATGACTGACACACAATTTTAGCCAATCACATGTCTTCTTCCAGACATGTTATTGGTATCTGTATGAAACGGCGTAATACGTGTAACTCATGTTGAAATGATACTGAAATATGATCCCATTTAGCATTCATTACAACGATGTTAGTTGCAACAACATTACAACAAATTTAGTTCAACCTACTCAAAATGACCTTGTTAAATTGGTCGTGGTGATATGCAGTGTAATTATTATCAATTAAGTTGTGACAAATGCAGCAAATGAAGAAGTATGGCAAAGCAACTTGTTGGCATCTGATGAGTTTTTGATAGAATGAAGTGACTCAATTTTATCAACAATATTTCGAAGTAGTTTTGACGTTTCATAGGAATAAATGTGATTGTTCTATTTCACTTTTCATGTCATTATTGATGTGACAATCAGTTCCTGACTGCCATTCTCTGTGTTTCCATTTTTAGACTACCAATCACAAAACATTGACAAGTTCACAGTGGTGCTACTTGTAGATCGTTAATATTCGATTGGCTTATAGAAACGAATCCTATTGTGAAGCTACATTTCTATTATTGTTTGTTGACATCGTGTTGTTGTAGTGTAGAAGACAATTATTAAACTACTTATATCCAAGCACTTTTTTATTTTGAACCTGCACTAACTGATTAGATTTTGACATTAATTACATGCACTTCAAAACTTTATTAAATCACACAATTGAGTTTTTTAATACCGTTCTCGTCGATTCACATCTACGTTATTCAATCATTCATTAGTGCCAACATTAATATTAGTAATACTGATTTTGATGTATTGACAATAATAGAGTTATTCTGTTTTTAGTGTATGCTTTGTGTGGTTTTCTCACTACATTACTCTTTGTATTCTTTTTTCTGTATTTGTACTCGTTTCTGTTAAAAATGGTCTATGATGATCGTAATTGAGTGTTGTTTTGTAGTGTTTAAGACATTTAGATGCAATGTGGTGTTGTAGAGAATGTTAAAATTACGAATAAGTCTGCAATATACAACTATTGGTTGCCTGTATTTACCGTACAGCCGTTTCGTCATTGTGTTAGACTCTTTAGCACCTCACATACACGATGGCTTAAGAAATGGAACCCAGAATTCTGTGGCTTCGCTACTAACGCGATTATACAACTAAGTCGTCTCTCTAAGATTGATATCTTACATTGATATCTTACATTAAGTTAATGGCAAAATGATTGCGTAACGTCATCAATTACCATTAGTCGGTAACTATCCTGAACCTGATACGGTTAACATCTCACATCTATTTTCGGGGTACTCATCAATTTGATTGAAATGGTGATATGGCGATGGAAATATCTAACGTTAAAATTCGAAAGCGTATGAATTGCCAGCTAAAACCAACTCAGAATTGATGAAATCGATACGAAGTAGAAACATAGAAAAACATGATAGGGTCGAAAAATTGAATGAGTTATTGATGTAGTCCTCTTGGGCATGGAGCACATAGAAATGTCACATACTGTTGTTAATTACGTGAACAGAGCTCGATTTATTAAAATAGCAAGTGATTACGCAATTTACTATTCTTCATTCTATCGTCGACCAAAGATGGTTACTCAGTTGAATAATAATGAGTCATTCGACTTTGTATTTATCGATAGATTGATGTTGATAGAGATACGTACTTGAATACTGCTAGTACATTTCCAGAGTAGAATCGTTCAGTCAGACAGCAGCTAAGAGATGTATTTCATTAGATAAATCGAAGGTATGGGAAATGAATACACACGTTTTGAATAAATGTCGAAGAGATTAAAGCAACTTCAGCGAAATAATCAAAATTACAAATATCGCTGTTGAACAGTATCCATAGAAATTCCAATCTCATTGAACGCACTATTATTTGAAGTTAAAATTTTGTCAAACTATTCATTGAAATTACTACAAACGTTTATATAATAAGAGCTAACTAATTAAAGCACATTCCGAACTATTAATATGTTAGTTCGAAGAAGACAAATGTTGGTAAATTACTGATGTTGATTATTCTCGTTTTAATTGTCAATTATTTAGAGATTTTAAGACATCGTTTCCTGTAATCATCATCACATCTCTATTGACCATTGTCAATCTAATTAATTGGTTGCATTTCACTTGCATTACATATAAAAACGTTGTTTATATACTCAGTAAATTTTTGGTCTCAAATTGAGTAATGAATAAGCTACAATCTTAATGCTATCTAATGATGTAATACCACAAAATGGCATAGTAATTTGGTATCTATAAATATGCTTGTGGTTTATAATCAGAAAGAGTGAATATTCGATCATGGCAACATTGCCTTGTCTTTCCTGGTAAACTAAATGCAGTTCAATGTGTGAATTTCAATAACACAAGTCTTGTTGACATTTGGGGGGGGGAACGGGATGTGATTCATTCAGTTGGAGCATCTGATCATTCAGCAACTTCGTGAGAGATAATTAACACAGCTTATTGCATTTAAAACCACTCAACATTCAAATACATGTTACTGTTATCATGTCAACGTCATGAATAATAGAAATATGAAGAATGAAATCATCAGGGGCTCTTAGTGCTAGAGAATATATCTACATCGAATGAATTAATTTTGTTTTAAGTGAAATAACTTGTTGAATGTATACCGTCACTATACATGAAGAAGATGCAAGTCTATATAAAACTAGCTGATTGTCTTTCATCAGGCCACAGTATAGGCACAGTGTTTTGATATAGATTTGATTATTAACATCTAATCAGTAAGAGTAAAGTGAATATATCACATGCAAACATACAACACATACAAATATTTCTGTTAGTAAAATTTTCGCACAAATTCTTCAACTCACCAATCTGATCTCGTTGATTATTGACGCATATTAACAACAGAATGGAATGTGAGATTATTGATTAGAATAAGGAGGTTATTGAAGTGGTGTAGATTGGCGATGATTTCGAAAACAATTTTTAATTAAGAAAATAATTATTAGCTGATTTCTTCGTTGTTTACACTGAACAATTTGACCTACATTCAGTAGCATCAAATATGATCAATGCTTATGCATAGTTCATTTAAGCAAAGAAACTTTCCACTCTACTCATTTTGACGGGTTTTGAATGGTTTTGTTTTATTTAGTAGTGTACCAATTTAATGTAAATTGATGCGGTACTGATGCTGATCTAAGTGATTGTCAACATGAACAGCATTCATTCATTTGTGATAATTTAGATCGACTGAAATGTATTTCTTACTATGCAATACTCATTGTGCTTAAATAAAAGTGAATTGTTGCTGATTGGTCAATTTGTTTTATAAAACAGAATGATGGACACCACCTTCAGATGTTTACACGTTGAAATCACTTACATTCAAGAGAATCTCATGAGGAGACATGTATTTCGGGGAGGAGGATGAAATCGTATATTGAATGAATATATCCTCGGAATGGATTTAGATGTAATTTAATTTCAGCCAATTGGGAGTGTGTAGGAACACATTGTTTTACAATAAGCGGTCCCTATAAAAGCAATCGCAAACAGTTAGCGATTGAATGTGGATTAGGTGCTTATGATTTTGTTTAGCCTAAATTGATGAAGTGAATGAAATGTAATATGCTTCATTAATGATTTATGGGCTAGGTTTACCCATTTACAGCCTGTTTTTTTGAACGATACTGCCCGAGATTGAAGTGGGATGGAGAGTTTAGGGATTGCGTTTAAACAAGGCACGTTATCAGTCACTGATGCAGTTGAAAGTTGGGCTAAGTTATTTTGGTAAATGCATATCAATTGAAATTGGGTGTTGTGGAGTTTGTTGCATGTCGATTTGATATCACTAATTTGTCCGAGTTAAATAAGCAATGACAATTCGGAAACAATGGACAACTGTTTCGACCTAATATGGTACATTTCAACAGCGCACATCAAAGACCCTACCAGAGATTGGACTGAGAAGTCAAGCGTAAAATCTATAGCTAGTAATGTGTGTGCCATCACTTGTTGTGTCGTGGTGGTATACTGCTGTTGAGTCAATTTTGAGCATGCAAAATCAGTCTGATGTTATTATCATTTTTACAGTTAATACATCCTGTTTGTTAATCAGTGCCTAATTCGAGCCAATTCGTGATATTGAGTTGGTAATTTACTCCATTGTGGTTGTAATCATATTCAGGATCAGTGGATAAGATGGGTGAAGTAATTAGAATTAATCATAGTGACGCGAGCGTATTCGTACTTTATCGTCTTCAACTTCTTTAGTTCCATCATATTTTAAAACACAGTTGATGAAGTCCCTTACTTCCTTTTGAGCTCATATTGTCCTCTTATTCTTGTATCACATCGTGTCGATATGGCATGATAATTTGAACCAGTGAGCAACATGTGTCAACTTCAACATTGTTCATGAGTGACTGGATTACTAAAGTAATGTCTACTTTAGTGGATGATGAGGTTGTGATGACTGCACCTCGATAGATTACAAAACGACACCCCGACCAGCACTTGATTACTGAATCCGGACAGTGTTTATGCGCTTTACACAAAAACGCTGAAACTAATCCTAATGCTATCAAAAGATAATTTAATGCTACACAATGCCATAGTTATTGGATATCTAAATATTGGCTTCAGGTTTAGAATCAGAAATAAAGTGAATATCCGATCAATGCAACTTTGCTCTTCTCTGAATTCAGCCTTGTCTTTCCTGGTACTCATTTTCCAACCTTTAGATAACAGTCAATTGATAATATACGGTAATATTTTAGATACTATTTTAGCCAAATTAATCCCACTTTAATTATCACTAAAGAAATTCTGTCATTTTTCATAATATACGTAGTTAAATGATGGCAAATATTTGGGTAGGATTGCCAAATCCTTGATCAACCTGCCTACATAATCTGGACCATCATTCTTAATGATATTCAGGGTCAACTTACTAGGTTCTTGTGGTTTTCTTCATTTAGAATTACTTATAACCATTTTGAGCCTAGTTAGTAGTTGAGCGATATAACCAAACATTTTATTCAGGTTGCTTGGAGGTAGTTAGTAACTGTAGAGTAGGTGAAACGGAACCATTAACACTACTAAACTGTAAAATAAAATGTAGCATCATAACCATAAGCTGGTTATTTTAAGCAAATTAAGAGATTGAGCTGTAAATCTCAATAAACACCACCTGCATTAGTGTGATCAATGCAACTTTGCTCTTCTCTGAATTCAGCCTTGTCTTTCCTGGTACTCATTTTCCAACCTTTAGATAACAGTCAATTGATAATATACGGTAATATTTTAGATACTATTTTAGCCAAATTAATCCCACTTTAATTATCACTAAAGAAATTCTGTCATTTTTCATAATATACGTAGTTAAATGATGGCAAATATTTGGGTAGGATTGCCAAATCCTTGATCAACCTGCCTACATAATCTGGACCATCATTCTTAATGATATTCAGGGTCAACTTACTAGGTTCTTGTGGTTTTCTTCATTTAGAATTACTTATAACCATTTTGAGCCTAGTTAGTAGTTGAGCGATATAACCAAACATTTTATTCAGGTTGCTTGGAGGTAGTTAGTAACTGTAGAGTAGGTGAAACGGAACCATTAACACTACTAAACTGTAAAATAAAATGTAGCATCATAACCATAAGCTGGTTATTTTAAGCAAATTAAGAGATTGAGCTGTAAATCTCAATAAACACCACCTGCATTAGTGTGATCAATGCACTTCTCCTCAGTTAATATTGACAATGTAATGAAGAAATAAACTGACACAAAGTGAATGATTGTTATTCACTGACATTTAGTGTTTAACACATGTAAGTGCTGATTGTTGCAATGTGATGTTCACAATGTGAATGAATGCTCTTCAAATGAACATTTTCGATGAGATAGCACAAATCTAACTTTTTCTACAAAAACATCACGTTATTCACATTATGGATAATGTAAATCGGAATGTCGGCTACGTTGATAACTTGACAAATAACCTCACATCAATTCTTACACGTTCTACGACAACAGTTAAATTGACAATTTAATAAGGACTATAGATGTATAAATATGCATGTATATAAGTAACGATGTTATGGTGATATCATGTCGTAGATTGTAAAAGAGGAAGCACATTGCAAGCGGTAATGGCAGTATTTAAATAGCCTTCTGTGTCTATCCTCATTATATCAGAATACTTTTCTCGGTATGTGACTTAATGAATGTGCATAAATCATTGAGTAACCAAGGTATATTGAAAATAATGTTGTGCAGAAGAAAATATTACTCAAATCCTAATTAGTAGTAGATTATTGTTAGTGTTAAAATATGTCGAAATTCAAGAAGTTACAATAACATTCGATCTTATTATCTATATTTTATCGTTGTAACAACTAGAATACATATCCATACTTCGAATGAATATTCGCAAACCAATAATCAAGCAAATTCTACAATCAACGAATTCTATTCAACACTATACATGTAGTCGCATAATAATATGTCTGTTTTGAAGCATCTGTCACCTTCGAACTGCTCATCATGGAGGTTGTTGATAAAGCAAAGACAAATCTACTAACCAGTATGGTAAATTAAATGTGGTACAGTGAAAATTGTATTCACAGTTTTGTTATTATTCATCACAAATTGATCTCAGTTGGAAATTAATGAAAAGCACACTAAGGTACTCCTGAACACGACATATATGCGACCTCACCAGGGATTAAAGATGTAAGTACAAGTTACACAATGACTACCCAACAATTAGCAATACTAGGCTGACGTCGACTTGCAAAATTTATATTTCAGATAATTAGTGATTCAGCAATGCAATCATTTATTACCTACAGTGATAAATATCTCACTCTCAGCATCAATGAACTTCATTTCATGCGACCTCTAACAAGTAGTTGGAGAACATCCTGTAGTTGTTTGGTTGTGCAGATGGTTATTGCAGGTTAAAAACAAGAAGATTTTGCTTCTGCTAGCTAATAAATTTATTTGGGTACACTACTGAGGAGTTCAGTGCTATTGAAGTCATTAGGTATAAATATGGCAGTCAAGCCGACAAACTACCTGCAATCAATTTTACGTGAGTCACTGGACAAGATAAGAAAAGAAGACAAAAGGAACATTATCTGAAAAGTAGATTGTTATTACTATGACATTCATCTCTGATTACATGTATACCAGTTAACCGTGAAACATCACGACATTCCTTCTCCCACATAAATGCATACTGACAATTATAGACATAGGTTTGAGTGGTAAAATGTAATGATTTTAGACAGAATAGGATCAACGAAATCCACGGTATTTTCCAAAGCCAAAAATTAAAATTGATAAGCGATAAATAAGCTTACTGAATTATATGCACTTGGTTGACCAGTTGAAGAGCCTATTAACAGCTACAGTAATATGAATCGAGTGATGTAGGAATCTAATCGAAATGAATGTGCCGAATAAATGACAAGATGTGTCAACGACAACCAATAAAATCCGAGGTCGACAGATCAAGTTGCTAATCACTTGTGTAGAAAATCACACAATATCAAAGGATTGTTTATTAGGTAGGTAAAACAGTATTATAGAAGATAATCTGCTTCCAATCATTACAAATAATTACTCTTTTTCAATGTAGTGTATGCATCACATTTTGCGCACATTATTACATTTCCTTCTTAATTAAATTAACAATTTTCAATCATTTACAAGATACTACTATTAGAGTTGTATAGTAAGATTAGTTGCCTTATTTATTATGACAGACAACTACATCACAATAAAATGAGATAAATGGAGCATGTTACTATGTGACTAATCAGGCAAAAGCAGTATATTAGATTTATAAATGTTTTACTACAAATTCCTTTACTTTCAATATAATGGCTAATAGCAGTAGATCTGAATAAGAGAGAGAGAAATGTGAGATCCTTAGTTACGATCAACGAACACTAATCCAATTACACTTGATGGAGAAATTCTGGAAAATGTCAAAAATTTACAGACTTGGGTAGCGTTGCCGCACAAAGTGGGTCTGAAGCAGATATGGCAACGCGGACATCATTTCTGCAAATGAAAAACATATGGAACTCAACCAGCTGTCAACCAACATCAAAGCCAAAAATTAAAATTGATAAGCGATAAATAAGCTTACTGAATTATATGCACTTGGTTGACCAGTTGAAGAGCCTATTAACAGCTACAGTAATATGAATCGAGTGATGTAGGAATCTAATCGAAATGAATGTGCCGAATAAATGACAAGATGTGTCAACGACAACCAATAAAATCCGAGGTCGACAGATCAAGTTGCTAATCACTTGTGTAGAAAATCACACAATATCAAAGGATTGTTTATTAGGTAGGTAAAACAGTATTATAGAAGATAATCTGCTTCCAATCATTACAAATAATTACTCTTTTTCAATGTAGTGTATGCATCACATTTTGCGCACATTATTACATTTCCTTCTTAATTAAATTAACAATTTTCAATCATTTACAAGATACTACTATTAGAGTTGTATAGTAAGATTAGTTGCCTTATTTATTATGACAGACAACTACATCACAATAAAATGAGATAAATGGAGCATGTTACTATGTGACTAATCAGGCAAAAGCAGTATATTAGATTTATAAATGTTTTACTACAAATTCCTTTACTTTCAATATAATGGCTAATAGCAGTAGATCTGAATAAGAGAGAGAGAAATGTGAGATCCTTAGTTACGATCAACGAACACTAATCCAATTACACTTGATGGAGAAATTCTGGAAAATGTCAAAAATTTACAGACTTGGGTAGCGTTGCCGCACAAAGTGGGTCTGAAGCAGATATGGCAACGCGGACATCATTTCTGCAAATGAAAAACATATGGAACTCAAACCAGCTGTCAACCAACATCAAAGCCAAAATTTTTAACAAAACCGCAAATATAGTTTATTCTGTCTTATGGAGCTGAAAATTGTAAGGTTATCTACGAAAGGTGTCTTTTAAAATATGCGTGAATTTACAAACTGTTAATTCCGCAAGATAATTCGTTCCTGTTGATCAGATACAATCAGCAACAACCCTCTGCGTTAGAGAACAAACCAACCAAGATCCATTTAGGAAAGAAATGGGAAAACACGTTGAATGTGGATATAGTACTCATTGTAGTAATTATCAAACTACGTCAAATAACAAGCACTAACTTCAAATCCTAAAGGCCAAATGAAAAGATGAAGACTCATGAACAGATTGTTCCAGGAACTGGGACCAGATATAAAAAGAATGGACAGCACAATGGAGGAACTGGAAAGGAAAGCCCAGGACAGGGTTGATTGGAGAATGGTGGTCGGCCGTCTATGCTCCACGAAGGGTAACAAACATTGATTGATTGATTAGTGGAATTCAGTGCTCATATGTAAACCTATGGATTAAAGTGCTTTCCGACAAAACGCCTTACTCTATACTTTAATTACAAATCTGTTATCCACTGAGGTCAGTAAATTATCTTCATTGTATATTCCAGTTATTAGTATTTAATAGTAATATAGTATACATATGGAAACTTTTACTTGACATATTCCAAATGTAATGGAACTGTTGTCTTGGATGTTAAATGATTTAATCATTCAGAAAATCAGTAACTTGTCAGTTACTCAAAATGTTTTTGCATTTGTTTAAAGATTTTATCATACGGCAGACTTATTAGATCCACTCCACAATGAAGATAGAGAAAAATCAATTAATCACCAATGATAATACCATACGTTTATTTCCTTATGTAAAGAGTAGCTTGCAGAAATTACTTCACATAATTAATTTAACTAACTGACTACTGATGAATAGAAAGCAGTTATTAACTGTTTTTATTTAGTATTGATGTTAATTAAAAGAATTCATGCATGAAGAAATGTCCATTCAAGTAAGAACCGTTTATCTTCTTTTCAACTAGATGTTATTCATTATTACATATTCAACTTATTTACTGAAGTACCTAAGACAAGTAACAAGTCATTACCTGTATTGCAAATATCTTTTATCAAAATGTTTAAGTTCACTTAAATATATAATCTTACTTACCAGGAATACTAGTAAGATCAAATTTAGCTACTTTATCGACAGACGTGCTGCTACTTTGACGTGGTGGTCAGGCTTGCCTATTGTGATGACTCAATCGGGCTAAACTGGCTGAAACAATCGTTCCCCAAGATCTTACCATGCCAGGCAGGTCGGTTGATGTGCGGTGAGACCAAAAGCAGCAAATATAATGTTCGAGGACGAAGTCATACTGCTGGCTGTACAGAGGTGTGACGGCAGTAAGGTGTTTTCTTCCGACAATCAGCATAGCAGCGACGCTGCCTTCTGACAACAGAAGGACGGGGTTAGAAAACGACGACCCTAAAAATGCACCTTGCCTTACTCCACGAATTTCCGTCTCCGGCAGTAATGCCTCAACGAGTAATAATAATAATAATTTATTTCCTGAATATCAGGAGCAAGCCATTTTTACAGGCAAGATCAACAATAACATATCAGATAGTTGAAATGATTTAACTGTTATGCAAACTTATTATACAGTGATGTACAGAGATATTAGAATGATAAACTTTGTTTTAAACTGGCATTTACCTAGCGTCCATTACAAACATGGCCTCGGGACGACCTTGTGATGCGGAAGAATAACAGGATGGGTTCATGTCATCAATACGAGGAGTTACATTTTGACAGAAAATGTCGACGTCCAACCTTTTACGTAATATAAAGCAATCTCTAAGTTCTGAAAGGAAAGAAGGAGGACAAACAGCAAAATGGAGCAACAGTATTATGACAGATATACTTTTCTGATTATTTAAGCAATCATAAAAGTATGACTGTTTGAACTGGCAAACACATGGATATTAAAGCTTATTTGGCAAGTGTTAAATTTTTATACTTGATAGGTTGGCTATTTCGGAAGTGTACAATAGTAGTGTTCAGACCGAGTCACTGTGAAAGGTACGGAGCTACAACAACGAAAACCTTCCTTAAAAAGACCGTGTGTGACTAGCCTCAAGCAGTTGTTCCTTGGGCACTGCGGTCACACTACCAGGTCTTTCAGATCAACCCTAACCCGTTTTACTTTTTAGGTACATCAAGAAGAACCCTCCCACAGTGTGGGCAACAGGGAAATGACAACCGCTTTCATACCTCTAACAACAAGCAGGATCACTGCCGTTTTAATTGGACTCCTTTTTCTATTCCTAACATTTGTCCTATCCCTACCTTCGAACCTAAATCCCTATCATCTAACTTCCTCCTGTATCGTTCGTGCCAACGACTCCGGACCACGAAACAACGTCTCGAGCATACTGAGACCACGCTCTAAACTTCACATTCGTTCATTCAATTTACGAACCCTATGACAAATAGGGCAACAAACCTCCGTAGATATGACATTAGAATCCCGCACCATCGATGTAGGTTGTGTCTCCGAAACACGCCTTCCAGATCCTAGAGTGGTCCTCACTTAGTCAGAGTAAACAACATTTGCGATACACTCTTCGTTTATCTGTCGATTAAACAGCAACTTCTCGTGGGCTAGCCGGTGTAGATATTGCGTTAAGTATGAAAGCAGAACGGGCGCTTCTAGAATGGATTCCTGTCGACAGTCGCCTATGTGCCGTCCGACTAAATGGTTCAGTAAGAACTCGGAAAGATAAGGACACGCCGTTGTCTTTTCGTTGTTTCTGCCTGCGCTACCACCGACTGCAGCCTGGATGAAGTGAAAGATGAATTTTACAGAAAACTTTCTGAACTTCTTCACAGGGCTAAGCATTCAGACTTGGTATTCTAGGCTGGTAATTTTGAGGCCTAATTAGGTAGCTTGTACCAGTCTGAAAAATAATTTAGGTGGATCCTTCAAAGTTCCGGTTCAGATAACGGATAACGGCGACTGTCTGCTACAACTTTTCTCAGACAATCGTTTATTTACGGCAAACACGACAAGCATAAGGAGCGACATCGTTTAACATGGCGACCTCCCGACCCTACTTAACGGTGGACTCAAAGAGACCATATCGCTATTAGTCACCACTGGAGAGGCTCGATCGAAGATTACCGATCATTCTAGAGTACATGTTTGGATTCTGATCACGATTTAGTACGAACATGCATTTTCTTGAGTCTTACCAGGCGAGGAAAAACTACTACAGCAAAACCCATTAAAATTCGGTTTGGCAACGAAACAGACAAGATTAAATTCCAGGGACAACTGAAGAACCACTAAGGCAATTATAAAGATGTCACCCAACTAGTTACTGCTTGGCAAGATGTCCAAACAGCTGTGACATTTTCAGTGACATCTCTCAAGGACTTGAATCAACATGTCAAGAAAAATCAATAGATCTCAATGGCCTCTGCTGATTTAATAGACTCTCGAAGACTTATCCCATCGGGCTCCGAACACGATGATGAGCGACGTGTAATCAGTTACAAACAGACGAAAAGTCTGCGAAACGACTGTGGTGGGTACGGCAACTTGAACCGATGCATACATGTGCCAGGTTCTATGTTGATTATACGTACACATATATACTTTTGCGATTTCGGCATAGAATTTATGACACGATAACAGAATTTTCGCATGAACTAATATTCAACAATTAAAAAGATTTCCACTACTGAATATCATAGAAAGAATGAATACGGTCCAACTGGACCTATAAGTAAACTTGATCTTATAAAAACCAAATTCAACTGTAAATCTGTTCTTGTTTACAGGAAATATTTTTGTCTCTTTAAGATACTCACCACAAAACGATACTATGCAATAAGTCCCACTTTTTTTGTCATTTGTAGGAAACCACTTGTCCATATCAAATTGCAGTACATTTGACTATTACATATTTAAGATACTTCGTGTCACTCAAGTTGTTAACATGACTTAAAATATTGGCCATTTATGGACGAACCATTTAATTTTAAGATCGTTACATACAATTTAATGAAAAATTGAGAGTTATTCAAAGTAATGTTGTCACTTTTGATCGTCTGATGAGTAATTTAGATATTTTGTATGATTGTGAGGTAATTACAAGTTATTGGATTATTGAAGAAGACACTTATTTTCGATTGTAGAGTTAAAATGACCTTTCACAAATGCCTGAAATTGAATGAGAGAGTAATTAGGTAGTTACTTCTAAAAATTAGTGCTATAACTTTATAGGCCTTTAAAATTCGAAATGCAAATAATGGAGGGGGCGGTTATTTCCAGAGGTTTCCCCATAGAAAGAAGACTACACTAGTTCCAAATATTAAGAAACATACATTAATGAAAAGCATTAATTACATTGATGACAATAAGTCATACAAATCTATGAAAAGAGGTAACCATGCTCATATACTTGTTGTACGTAAAAAGCATTTAGTCGATACAACAAATGGGATTCATACTAATAGCATTAAAGTCCACTGATTGCTATTGTGAAACTACTTAAGTCCTTAAAATGTCTGTCAAAGGAAGATATTGTTTAATCATATGAAGGAATTTACTATACAGGACCCATTAGGATTTTTGTACTTCTGTTTCGATTGGAAATTTCTAAAACTTTATAGTTTATTTAAATTATGTTAATTTGTTGTGCTTTCGTTGTATTGTGGTTGGGATTAAAGGTTAGTTACATAAATGTGCATAGTTTAACTTCCTTTGATTGTCTTATTGTTCCGAAGTCACATCTTCAGTTTAGTTAGTTGGAACTTTAAGGTATATTTGACTGTCACGTTCATTAGCTAACGTTTAATTTATTTGAATATGGCACAATGAATAGTTGAACAAACTAACGCAACTCCATTTTGTCAAATTCTCTTTCTATATTATCCTTACATACTCATGTTCTGAAATTTCTATGACGTAAATGTGATTGTTATATTCAGATAACTGATGCTTCTAATCAACAGTCAACTGTTTTCCAAAAGCACTATTAGTTGTTTTCATTAAAAGTAATTACTACCTTATAGAAATTGGCAACTGAATTGTTTTTTTCTAGTTTAATTGCATCCATTAACATAAGTAGTAAATGCGTACTGTATAATTTCAATATGTTTAAAACTACCCGATGATTTGTTATAGGCTGAAACTGGTCAGTATTTGTTGTTATTTGTGTATTTTAATTGAATTTCCTCGATATAGCGGTAGTACATAAGTAGTATTTTAGTTAAATTGCAGATAGCAAGTGGAATCCAAGACATGCGTTTTGTCCTATTTGGGACGGAATGAACTGGGTTTAAAGTCCCGTGTAAACATCCACGTTGGGATGTAAGTACATCCAGCCGACGAGTCCTAAATAGGATAAAACGAGCTCCCTGGATTTCGCTTACCCTCCACAATGTAACAATATGTAGATTATAGCTTGAAGTATTTCTATATTACGTCCAAGAACTGACTGTCAGATTAATATTTAGTGTTAGGCAATTCAGTGGATCTGTAATATATTTTTTAGGCTGTTGTATTTTTACAATCCTTTCATTACAAATAACATTATAAAGTAGAATGTAAAAACTATGAAAAAATTCATTGTGATGGTTTCGTTTTAAACCGTTCCCATGCTCTCTTGAAATTCTGGTCTGATTAGGTCTCCAGAAATCGATAATATAATTGCGGGGCTTCCATCATTATTCTGAACCACATCATCGGTGTTAACTTGTGACAGAAGTGAGCCATATAATTTTTTTCAACAAGTCACTGGCAGCTAATTTGAGTGACATTCAGTTCGATTGGTTTTTATTGACACTTGCTTTGTCACTTTTTGTACATTTGTTATGATCTTACTTCCCTCTTGACTTCTTCATCTTCGATTACATGAACATCAAAAGCCACGAAGTATCGTCTTTTACATCGTTACATACAGGAAATTACAGAAACTTAGCATTACGGTTGATCGGCAATCAATAAACTTATTGAGATAAAACCAATTTATCATCTAATTCGAAAACTAATAAACAACTACAATACTGTGAATCAGGTCAGGAAGGAAGAGAAACAAAACAAGTAGGCAAAAAGTGGCTGAATATCTGTCGATAGCAATAAATCGAATTTAATGTCGACATAACGAGCTTCTAATCTCTAGTCAATAAAATTATATAACTTATATCTATCAAAAATTTGTTTCGATGAAGTCGTCCAGAACGACAATGAAATATCTCTATTTATATAATCCATCTCATAGAACATACTCAAAATGGAATCGTCCTCCTTAGCTATACATCTTCTATACCATCTGTATGGAAATTCACTTTATATGATGTTCCAGCGGATGCAATGTTTATTGAATAGAAAAAATTTTATTTGCGTTATTCAACTATTAAAACGTATATTTCATTCAATCTGAACTAGAAGCTTCATATTGCGAAATCTTAAGAACAACTGAAATATTAAAGCGTCTACCATCTAGTAGAAAAAAAATTTTACCAGACAACTGAATCATAATACAAACCAAAGAAAATCATTATATCAATTATATTTTATGAGAATGGCATATAACGTCCTTGAGTGTTGTGACTATCAATCAGGATTCAATAGTTCAATAAAGGATTTAGTATGAAATAAGGAATAAACCATCTCAATTCACAGTAACGCCAATAAACTCGGAGATGACATATAAAATGTGATTCAGCTGAGTTACTTTGTACTGATTAGTATTTTTAGTTGACTGAATACGCTGCTAACTGATGTTGTCAGGGCATCATTGAAAACCAGGAAGTACATTTGTACCTAGTTAATTTCAATCAATGGCATATTAAAACTCTCTCCCTGGTTTTCATTGGTACCCTATCAACAACAATCGGTGACATATCTAGTCAACTAAAAATACAGTGCGTTTGTTTACGTACTCAACTAATTTATATTAGATTCAGATCAACGTTGGAAAATACGACCTACAGCTTAATGAAAACCAAAATAAAATAGTCAGTTATCTAGTTTTAAATGATCCTATATCACACACACTGACGACAATTCATTAAGAGAATTAACCAAAGACCGTCAAGGTTCAGCGATCTATTGGCGTCTATACCATTTAGTTGGCATCCTTCATTCATCGTTACTAATGGAACCAGCTTCATACCTAATGCGATCAAACACTGATGATCACCGCTTCTCACCAGAACTCCAGTAGTTTCTTCTGGAAGTTAATTGTTCATCAAGTATTTACTTTACATGTGACTGGTAAAGTTCAGACATGTCGGGTGTGAGACAGTTGTCATCAATGGCAATCGATGATCGTTGCGCTATATATCACAAATCGATGGAAGTGGGAATTGTACTATTGGATGCCGACCTAGTGGTGCAGATGGTTAGGCGTTCGCTGTCAACCTGAAGACCCTGGTGAGGAATCTGGGGCCCGCACTGCTAAGGAGTTCCACACTAGAACGAATCAGCTGTCTAGTGCTCCATGGTTTTTAATAGTACCCTGCCAACATCAATCTGTGACATATTCAATCAAATAAATAACCAATCTCCACAAAAATAACTATCCTAATTAAACTAATTAAAATAACTTAAACTGATCACAAGATCATCCATACTAATAGTAGGAAAGCGCTTTTATCTTGGATAAATCTTAACTTCACTAGTCAAAACTTTTGACTAGAACTTTAGCAATATTCTGAAATTTGTTATTAGTGAGCTGATTACTTTTACTGAATTAAAATGGTTTTGTGGAAATATTTACTAAGTTTTGTTGTTTATATTTGTTACACACTAATAGCAGCTGAATGAAAAAACCTAGGGAGTACTAATCAGCCATGAGACAGCTGTGTTACATTTGTCGTCAATGCATATTGTCAATTCCATCATAGAACCGTAAACAATCAACATCAATCTGTAGTGAATAGAAATGACATAATTAAATACTTATCTTTAAAAAATCACCTATAATTCTAATCAGAAACACATTAACATAATTAAGTGATATCACTTAACATTAATTGATCATATCCATATGACCATCTTAATTGTTAGCAAAATTCCATAGATTTAATTTTAATCTGTTAGTAACTATTTAACTGTTAGTTACTAGAAAATAATTTGAAGATAATGAAGATATTACAAATTGATTAATAGAATTTGAAGAGTGTTATGTATTTAAAAAAAAATACTCGCTGCCCTTGATAACTGCCAATCAGAATATGGATACGTCAGCCCCACGACTATCAGCCCCACAAAGCCGGAATAGAGAAAGCAACAGCTACGAGCCAACAAGACACAATCAATCCAATCCAATTGCCGGTCATATTGTATTTTAATCATGCCTTTATATATACACAAATTCAGACCACACAGCAAACCAATTAGGGGTTTTACATTAATACAAAACAGAAGAGATTGTGGCAGTAAATAGAGGTAACTTGTACACAACTAATTAACTGTAGTCCATAATAAGAGACAATACAATAACAGCAAATATACTAAACTGGAGGACAGAGTAAGTGGAACATAACAATAATAAAAATGTAACGTTTACATTATACACGACCAGAATAAATGAATTAGTCCTCTAAACTACAGTCCTAGAAGTTCTTTCACTCATCTTTAATGGTCCAACATAATAAACAGCAATATAGAATACAAAAAAACATAACGTTTGTTATTATCTACTAATAATTTTATACATGTAACTCGAATCTATAGATAGTAGCATAGGTAAAGTTTTAATTAAATAGGATACTTTACTTTATTCATAGATAACACGTAAATCATTATGTCAATCACCAAGAAATGTCATGTTTCTATCTATCTAACAGAATTTCGCATAAATTACATTTAAGTACTTAATCCTATGAAATAACATTATATTAACTTTCACTTAGTAATCACTAATGTAATACACTAATCATATAATCAAAGACAAGTAATAATTTACAAACTACTTTTATACTCTTAGTAAAACACACATAAAAAAAAAAAAAGATAAAGACAGTCATATTGTTTATATGAAGGTTAATGTCAATCATATGATGCTTAGTTACAATTAGTTAACATGGAATATGTTAAGCATAGAAATGACTACAAATCTATAGAATGGAATAATCATAGTTTAATGAATTAAACAATCTTTTGATGTATTTGAAATGATGTTTGTTTGTTTGTTTTTAAATGAATTTTTTAAAGTTTTTTTTTTTTTTTTTAATATAAATTAAAACATCACATTATGTTTATGCTGATAGACCAATATCCTTATTAGATTTACGAAGCATCCAAATTGAAATACCTAAATAAGCACCTTGAATTAATGCTGAAATAAAGCAGAATGCTATTAATAGGCTTGTTTGATATTGTGCAAAACCGACTACTTCTTCAATACAACCCTGTAGAAAGATAAGAATAAATAAAAAGTAAATGATGTAATCAATTGGATATGAAACAATTATTGATTATCAATAATTAATTTAATCAGTTCAAGTTTATTTCAATAAACTGACTAGTTTAATATAAGTTGAATTGTGATTGGCAAGTGAAAATTAGAATGCGCATTTTGTCCTATTTGAGACTTATCGACTGAATATACATGAATGCCAATGTTCATCCTAATGATCAGTTTAATGAAATAGTCAATTTATATAATGGAAATAATAAACAAAAATAAAAAAAAATGTTTTATCCTTTGAAATTCAAACACATGAACTTAGGCATCTCTATAGAAGAGCGTAGAAAGTTTATTTTAATGCTTACAATGTATAAAATATGTAGACACAACAAAAGACGTACTCCAGTTTCACTTTGAAGATAGTAAATATATCTAAAAATTGCAGATTGGAACATTAATTTGTTTTCTGATAATCACCAAATAATCTGCTAATTTAGAAGATCCATCCTTGAATAAGTCAAAATTCTAAATTTAAATTTGAACTATTCCTGTAACGTGATTGGCTCAAAGATAAAGATGAAAAGTCAGTCCATCAGGTTGTGAATCTTCATCGGTTGAGATGGTTGGGATATGTATTACGTGTGAATAACCAAGGCCTATCATGCCGAAAGATATTGACTGACGTAGGAGTCGTGATATAACTCAGAATTAACCACAGTTTATGCATCCTAGCTCATGAGTATGGTTGTGGTTGCATTACATAGCTGAATGATTTGATTTTGCAGCTTTTACGATCAGTTCAAGACGACTTAAACGACCCAAGCTTCCAGTAAGAAAGACCTATAAGATATTCACTTTTTATATTATTTAAGGTCTATAAAATATGCTGTCGGACAATTGTGGAGAAAACCTTACAGTCTACTTCTGTCAGAAGTTTGAGCCAATGATGTCATTCAGAATGTCGATGAAAACTCCACAAATAAGCTATCTAGTTCAGAGAAAACAATCTAAAGTTCCTGTGAATATCACTGTCGTACTCAAAGGGCAATTTTTATGTTATTAGACAGTCTGAGATTTCTGTGAATTAAATAAATAACTTTCACAGCTGATCTATCCGATTCCACTAAATAAGTTTTCTATGAAAATGTCTAGAATAATGTATTGAATAACCGTTTCTTTCAACTCGTCCTGTAGATAGTAAATAGATAAGTGCACTTTAAGCTGTTGTAGTTATCGTACATTCTTATAGAATTGAATCAATATATTAAACTTCCAGTCTACTGTCATATATTGATTGTATTCGTTTTGGTAGTTCGCAAGCCTTACTAGATTTACTTTCGTGTAGGATAACATTTGTGTATTTAATACAGAATATTTTTACCACCACTTAGAAATTCCTTCAGTTCAGCATAGGTGGCCTGCTTGAAATCATGGGTTACCACTTTTTATCAAATATCACAAAAAGTTACTTTTTCGTTTTGTTTTAACTGCTCAATCATGTTCCAAAATCACATTGTGTACTCACGTTTGTTTATAAAATGTATACGATTTATCATGAGGAATCTAGTTAGATCTAAACGAAGACATTATGGTGGCTGGCAACATGCGTTAAAATGGATCAATATACGTCGATCGTCTACTCCTGAAATTCTTATTCTTAACTATATATTTCTTATTGGAACTATCTACAATTTCTCCTTAGTCTTAACATGTACCGTAACTGTAGTTTAACCACAGTTCAAAATATCTTGGATACATAACCAATTTTTTGTCAGGATCGTTTCGTCATCAACTAAAGGTGTAATACCAGTGATGCTACTTTCGTGAACACGAACTGGTGTAAATCGAATAGTATGTGTACACGGTAAAAGAGTAAGTTGTTGACATACTGTATGCTGAAAATTCATAATGTACTAAACATGCAATTGAATGAAGCTATTATTGTTATTACTATTATTACTAGAGAAAAACCAATTTAACTATCTGATACATATACATTAGACAACTCTAGAATAGTGAGTATTAATGGATTTATTCATCTGTAAATTTAACTTCCATAACAAGACATATACTGTAAAGTATTAGATAATGAATTAATAGCCTAGTTGTCATTCACCATTCAGAACTTACTATTGCAGACAACGAAAGTTATTAGAGATTTAGTCAACAAAGTGTACAGTTCAGATTGTATGTGAATAGAACTAAGCTAACTGAATAGACTTCTAAGGAAACCCGTTGTAATTTGTTAATAGAGTCGGATAATCAAAATATATCAATAAATAATCATGCATTGCTACTATGACAACTAATATATTTAGAATAATAGCATGTTAGATAAATATGAATATTCAACTATATATCAAGGGGAGATTCAATATGAATACAACTCAATCATTAACTAAGTTATCTAGTTAATTGTCTTGACAGTAGATCAGTTTTGCCATAAACGATGGCATAACAACAACAAAAAATAGCAGAATAAACAAAACAGTGATTGAGTGTTAAGTTTGAACTTGGTTTGACAGTAAGACTAATCAAGTATCTCCTAAATGTAGATATCAATTTAGTTTACAAAAAACTTCTCTCTTTGTAGGCAATGGAATATAACAGTGAACTCTCTGGAGATAGTGAATCGTTGTCGCCACAGAGACTCATACCAATTATATATGCTAGAATAGAACATTTTATTGTTCAGCATTGTTTGTAACTGAACAATAAGTGATGTTGTGATGTAATACGATGATAGAAATTCTTTGTTGTATGTCAAATATCAATCGATTTGTATAAATAGTAATGCTGACAAATACACACCAGGATGGCGGACAGTAGCAGTATGTCGTTATTTAGTGATATTTACGTCAAACGAATAAAGAATAACAGCGTTAATCTAGATGGATTGAATGTTATTTGCCGGCCGATTATATCACTTTTGAATTGTAATATCAATTGAAAACAGACTGTTTGGTTTCAATGTTAAATGAATTGTACTGATTATTACAAATCATAATATCTATGCAATAAAAAACACTTGACATAATTAAGTAAATCAAGACTCAATTAAGTATTCTATACCTGCTAATAGAGGCTGGAAATTTACTATTGGATGCCTCTCGAGTGGTACAGAGGGTTAGACGTCCATTAATTAGAGGGCCCTGGGGTAATCAATGGTGCTGAAAACTGCTAAGAACTCCCATACTAAGACAAAATAACTGTCCAGTGATTCCTGGTTTCCACTAGTATCCTGCCAACATTAATCTGTGGCGAATTAAATTAACTTAACGTAATTATAATCTCCACAAAATCAATCTAATTCAAGATGCATTAATGTTGAATAGATGCCCAAAAGAAATTTATAAATTGTTTGAACGACAATAGTAATTGTATGATAAAACCTACAATTAGAATCCTATCTATATATCCTTATAATTAAAAAGTGATTCAAACAGCTTAGTGTCATAACAAGAAGTTAAATTACCTATTAACAGGATATAATATTGTAATGGTATTTCATTGTAATTGGAAAATTCATTTCTCTGGTTCTCAACAAACCAAGACAGCATTTAAACGATCGCATTGAAGAAACTATGCCAATTAATTTAAGTATGTGTGGAGAAATATACATAGGAAGGTAAAATCATAGAGGTTAAATACACACCTACATAACTTCTACTGACAGAATAGTAGCACAGGATAAACAATTATCATTCTGTATTGTTTAATATATAGCTGAGATAGGCTACGACGACTTTGTAGCATTTTTTAAAGTTGTATCTATGCAAAGCTTAATCTTCCCCTAATGTTTGTTCAAAAAACAATTCATACTTACACTGAACTTAACTAAGTGATATTGATAGTGTTTCCTGAGTAGAGTGTAACTCGTATTATTTTCCGTATTGATTTTGTTTTATCTTCTGAAATAGGAGATTACATCAGAACGCTGGCAATTGGACTTGTAAGTTATTATATGACTAACTATTCTATGAATCAATGATATAACTGTCTGTAAAACAGTCATTTTAATTCATTTTAGAAATTGCAGTACAACTGAAACTATATCCTACATATTGTAGATCGTTGCGTATATGATATGGAATAGATAGAAATAATTATGTGACTACGTTACGAAGAAAGATTCATAAGACAGACAAATTACACTCTAAGTAAACATTTCATCATAAACCGTTGATTGTCACCCCCTCTCTCTCTCTCTCTCTCTATATATATATATATATATATATATATATATATCCATATAGGTTAAGAATATATATCCATTATACTACTTAAATGTTAAATATAAATTTACTTACTGTTGCATAAGTTAATTCACCAACTCTACATGATTGTGGTATTTTCATTAAATTCTCTTTGAAATTTTTATATGATGTAGCTCCACAACAATAGAACTATATAGCATAAACATATAGATATATAAGTAAATTGATGCAGACAATAATAACCTACATTAGTATGTAGTTTATCAAATTCTTCTCCATACTGTGGTTGTTTATATGATTTGATTGCATTCAATAATGATTGTTGAACACTTGTATTATACTATAATATAGATATATATATATTTCCATGTATATAGAAAAAGTGTAATATAGAACTAACATTATCTTGTGTTGCAGCCGCTGCAATAGCTATGCATATATTCATCAACATAGTAACACTTAAACTACTCAAATGCTAGAAAAATAAATTATGCAATACAATTTGTATACATTATAAAATCAATAAAAATGCAATAATCTTAGTTACCACAATAGCAATAATATTCAATTTCTTCCATAATCCAATAAATCCAATACTTGATGCGATAGTACCAAGTATACTTGTAAATAATACAGTACCATAGATAGCTGGTGGTGTTACATGTATTATTGTATCATATTTTAATAATGTATCTAATGCTGTAGAACTTATTGCTAACATAATAATATTGAATACCTTTATTATTAAAAAGAAAAAAAAGAAAATAAACAAGAAATCTATATACATTTGATTAATTTCTACTTACTATGAATAAACTATTCACTATAATGAATAGTTTTCTCCATAATTCTTCAGTAAAATCAATTTTAAGCATAGTTACTAATCTTTAAGAAGAGAATTGTATAATGATTTCTATCAGTATTAATCTAATTTAAAATGTAAAAAAAGAAAAAAAAATTAATTTTAATACAAAATGATATCATCATTTGCCTTAATTATTATTATTATTATTATTATATTGGTTCTCTTTTAAATGTTATTGTTATTTTATTTTTTGGTTTCTATGTGACTTGTGCATAGTAACATATATACACATACATAATGTATCCATTTATCTTACATGTTATTATTACTATTATTATTATTAGTAGTAGTAGTATAATGTTAAATGAAGAATGTTAAATTAGATCTATGCACAATATTCTACACGTAATTATTTAATATAATAATATGTATGTAATGGTTATATATGTAACAGACAAATAATTGTTACTATGTAGTGAAATGAAGTTATTTAAGGTAGTGTGCTTTCATAAGTTTTATTGTGTTTTGTTTCTTTATGATTTTTTAGAAATTTTTCGCTTTTTTTTCGCATAGTAACAAAATGGATTAGATTGTAAGATGTATTTTTGTTATTATGAATTAGAAATATCATCAATCATAATACATACATTTTTAACTGTGTTAAGACGAAGTAGAATTGATATACATAGTGTTATATACAGTTATATACATGAATAATAGACAGTTAGTTTACTTAGAAAAGGAGAGGGAGGGTGGAGAGGAGGTGAGATGGAATTTAATTCTCTATAAATATAATTAGTCAGAAATCGAACATAAGATTATGGAAATGCGTGTTGTAAAGATTGTTAAATGTTAAGTTGATATCACGAATTAGTATGAATTCGACAACTATTTATCATCATGATACACTGGAAGCATTAAACTCTTTAGAAGTGCAGTTGTACGATCTCACTAGAGATTGAACCTAAGACACTATGGTTCGCCAATGAACTTTATACTAATAGACCACTAGGTTTGTTTTTAATGGTTAATACCCGACAATCTCCACAACACCCAAAATCAATATTTATAAGCTAACTACAGACTTAAATTTTCAGGTATTTCCTGGAGTTCTAGTAAGGAGACGCGATCAATGAAGTTCAATCGTGTCAGGTGTGAGGCAGTTACCTAACGATGGCAATGAATGAGGTCGCGTAAATGTTTCGTGAATTGGCTGACTTAGATACACTAACCATTAGGAGACAACTTAATAGTATATTTCAGGGCGTTCACCGAATAGCCAGCAGTTCCTTGGTTCGATACCTGATGTGGTTGTGAGTATTTAATGCTGGAATCTTACACCGACGATACACCCGCCTATTGATTCTTGGTGATTAATAGTTGTCTAACTCAGACCTATTCGTGGTATCAAAATGTGATATTATATTGACTTATCTCGTATATTTTCAATATTCACTATGCAAATAAACTAGTGAAAGAAATTTCTCAACAAGACCTATGGCTAAGAATAAACAGACAATAACAATTGTGGCCAAGAAGATTATCTAGAAAATGAAGGATATAAGTTACTCTTCAAATTGATTAAAATAAGAAGTTCTATCAAGTATCTAGATGACACCCGTTGATGCTTAGTTCACATCTTATCAGTTTCTTTTCTCATTCATTGTTGTCATTTGAAGCCTATCTACAATATCTGTAACTTTAAATGTCATTGAACTTCATGTATATTGTTATCATTTAAAAAAATATCAGTGGAGATTTTGGGAATTTTTGTACTATTCATTGATGATAATTTCTGATAAAAATGAGCTGCTAAATATTCTCTCTCCTTGAATTTGACTGGTTTCGGATGACAATAGTTCTATGACATTTTGCATATGTATTTAGATTACCTTCCCTCTTGATCTTAATTGTTGTATTGTATTTGTGTTCAGCATAACGTAAAAGGCAACAAATTCATTACAATCTATTTCATGCATACCGATAGACAATATAATAATGAAGGACAAACCAAATGTCATACATAAAATAAACTGTTCCAACTGTGATGAACATTACATTAGGCACAATATCAAAGCTCTTTATTTCTGCTTTCGTATACACCAACTAGCCATCATCCGCGACGACGTATCTCCTCTTATATCAATAAATACAAACAAAAGTTTGATTATGCAAACGTGATGATTTTAAACAACAACAACTGATCAAGCTATTAGTCAAATGTAAATACTATTATACTGCTCACTTTTTTTTAGAGATTTGCGTCGATGAAGTCCTTCGGAATGAGAATGAAAACTTTACTATTCGACAGTTTGGCTTGGATAGAATAAATTCACCTTGATTACCCATCATAGTAAAGAGATAAGCTTAATTAATGGACGTATCCAACTCATATTTAGTCACAACTCATTTTATGCAGAAACTATGTCCAAATGAAAGGTGGTTTATGCTAATCTTCAAAAGATCCTTTTTAATATAGATTTGTCCTCCTTCAAATGCTAACATTGTGTATACGATGTTCATTTACTGTGACCAGTGGTTACATTGTAATTTGATTAATGTAATCTGATCAACAATATAATAGATATGATAAATATAACATTGGTGTCTGTGAATCGAGTGTATAATGAAGACAAATGGCATGAAAATTGAGTCATGCCACATTTTTATCTGAATATTCGTGTTTCACAATACGACACATTAGATGAAACTGATACAAATTACAAGATATTTTACTTTGTTAAATTATCCATGGTAGGTGTGATTCAGCAACTATATTGAATAGTTCCTTGTTTTATATTAATAACACAAAACGTAATAAAAGGTTTACGGCTACCAGCTAAATGGGGCTCCAGTGAAATTTGGAACTGATAGCTTTGAACATTATAGTGAACACGTGTATTTTAAAGTTTGTGCATATTACTAATTGGTAGTATGCTATAGTAATTAAAATCAATTACCTATCATTGTTAGTATTTTAGGTTAGTCTAAACCTCTATTGTAGTTGATTGATGCAATTGACAGTTGACTTTTGGAGGCATTGAATAAAAGTCTTAAATTCTATCAGCTCAGTACTTCTCATTGAGTCCTTAATTTTCAGCCAAGGGTAAAGCCTGGTAGTGCTTATTTAGCAAATAAAACAAGAGATAAGTTAATATATGTTGTGTTGGGCGATCAAGTTCGTATAAGTAACCGCCGGAACCATGTCTTAGAAGACTATTTCAATTATTTTAGTTGTTTGTAATGTAAGCATTTTATTCCTACCATAAATATGTCTCTCGTACCCTGTTCTACCTCTATTCACTACCACCATCTTCCTTATTTTGTATTATTGTTAAATTCCCATTTGGCTGTCTGTGTGATCTGGTTTTATGCATATATAAAAGAAATACTCGTAATGCAATATAATTCTGTCTACTGGTTAGCTCAGTTATCTTGTATTCGTCCTTCTAGCTTTAATGAGACTAGCAATTACAGATCAAGAGTATGGGCGTTTACTAATTGGTTATACTCCACCATCATCATAACAGCTATTTATGACGTCATAACAGTACACAATAGGATTGATTAGTGAAGAAATAATCAGTTATTCACGTAAAATATACTGGTGATAAAGGGATTAGTTAAACTTCAGTCGTTTGCTGGTGATGATTCCATTCATTACTCATTATTTATTATATGCAGCGTATATATGTTGTAAGCGTGGCTGGTTTTTGCAAAATCAGTAGTTAAGCGTCAATTGACTTTCTAGGCAACAACATTGACACAAAAATTAGTGGGTAGTAAAATGTGCGAATTTATCGGCAAGTGTTCTATGAATATTAGGCTCTGTAATTCAATCGTAACGCTTATCTTTTTACCATTATCTATACACTTAATCTAATTACTCTCCTTTATTATTTCATTTGTAATCTTAAAATGTTTATTATTATTGAAGTTTAATGATTGTTGACTGACCAACATGTCACAGTATAGAAAATTCTATGTTAATAGTCTCAACATTTTTTCATTTGAATGCATGTTTGCAGTTTATTATGTTCACTGATATAATTAACAGAACTTAGAGGAGTTCAGTAAACGATTTGTTTTCTTTCAGATAAGAATGAAAATTTCTCTTAAATTATCGAATGAAATGTATCTATACAGTTGAAATGGTTTATTCTGTCGATGTTATTCAACTTTGTCATTTGATTATTCCATTTTTTGGCTAAGTTTCAAAAATTATTAAAAACTAAAAAAGATCTGACATTAGTTTTGGATTCATCAGTGTCCAAACATGATTCCATTATGGAATCAGGTTATAAACATATCGGTTTCATAGTGTCGACTTAGTCATTAGATTATAGTGTCAGGAATTTTCGGTTGATACTTTTGACCGCAGTCGATTCGAAATTTATTTGTTCAACTTCTATTATCATCAGTTAAAAACTACACTTGATATAGTTGAGCCCTAATGATCACATTTTTTCTCTAAGGCTTCAAGAATAATACATGAAATACATGGAATAATACACCTTCTCATGAATTTTTCATGTTTAACGTATCTTCACAAGTATCTCCCAAGCTCATTTCTACAGATATTTTCATCGTATTACGCTAAATGTCTTTGATACACTGAAAGCTTCGAATAACTGATAGAACCAATGAACTGTTTTATTATGCTCTACTTGATGTGAATATAGAAGATCCTTGTATCTATCAGTCAATATGTTAATGGATGAGAACTGATGAGGAGCTCCATATTAGAGCAAAAGCATCATCTAGTCATTTGTTGTCTAAACCAGATCACTACTTAATATATAATTCAAATCAAAATCCTACACAATACTCATTTAATGTGCTTTAAATCACTTTTAAACAAGCTTCAAGATTCAAACACAGATCCTTTGAATAGAAAATAACAAATATTAAGTTACAAAGTTTAAATAATACAGACCATCGTATTTATGAGTAGTTCAAAATTGATTACGTAATAACAATAACAGTAATAGCATTAATAACACTTGAATATTACTTTCAATTAATTAAACAAGAAATGAGATTCATTATAAACTTTGAACTCTTGTGAATAGTTCTAATTATTGCCATTGATATTAATGATGTTGAAGGGTATACACTACTGTTGGATTTCAACTTCTTTATTGATAGGTTTAGTTGATCTACGAAGGTATATAATTGATACGATCAAGAATATAGTATACATTATTGATGTAAAGAAGCAAATTGACCTTAACACTGATACGTAATGTTGAACGAATTTGTGTAATTCATCGAGACAACCCTGTTAAAGTAGATGTATTATGATGAAAAAAAATTTATGGTTAGATCTATACAATTGAAAAGGCACAGAAATGATTTTAATTGGATGTTGTAGGCATTGGTGAATTCGATAACATGAATAGATTAGAATATCTAGACCCTTAATATGAGAAATACCTATATTGACGTCCTGGATTGTGCTCAGGTCTTGATGCAAACATTTAAAAATTACACAACTAATCAAAAATGTAGTAAATACAACTTCACTAGTGATTACTTTCACTACTCTAGTAAATGGAAGCAACTAGTGAAGTTCAATTATATCAAGTGTATGGAAGTTACTAATGACAACCGCTGATTTTACACAATATAACATAAAATGACTATAGGTCAATAATATACAACCATTAGATGATAACCTAACGGTCTAAGTGTTAACAGATCACTTTAAAGTCATACAATTCCGGACTCGATCTAAGATACTGACCTGAGTATGAGCTGATGAAATGCTTCATACAACTACAAAATAGGTACCTAGCATTAGTTCTTATTTTTAATTGTTAGTTAGCTTATCTAAAAAATTTCCTACAGTGACAATTTTAATAAAATACCAAATACAATGTATTCTCAATACATAGTTTCATCTGCTACAGTGAATAAACTGTTAAGATTGATATTTAGCTTATTTAGATTCAATAATATGGCAGCATTATTCTATTAATAGGTTTGTATCTTTCCGTTGACACAGTAGCCTAGTGGTGAAGGCGGTGGCATTTAGCAAGAAGCGGACTGAGTTCGAATCCCAGTGTGAACATCAATATTGTGATGTAAGTACACCTAGATGATTAGTCCTACATAGGACGGAACACGCGTCTTGGATTACGCTAGCCAATCCAACCAAGTTAGAAAGATAACAGTCTCAAATATCTCGTAGGAGTTTATCACCCAATTCTGTATACAGTGAATGAACTATAAATGAGCTATAAGATAATTTCACTGATTTTAATGTTTATGTAATGTTGGAAAATATTATGACGAGCTAACCTAAAGCTATTTCTTACTTACCTAAGTATCTATAAATAACATCGATAGACATTAACTTTAATGTTTAGTCGATCCTTAAAGTTATATGGATATGTACGTTCATTACGTATCTGTTAAATGAAGTGTTAAGTTTTATGAATTTCGTCTGCTGAAATTCTAAAAGGTATTGTTAAGTGAAATTCATTCTAAATTAACAGCAGAAATTTAGTTTTTCAACGTCTATAGTATTTAGTAGTGAACTACAATAAAATGGTCTATAGAAGAAAGTGAATTGACGGTTGGACATAGGGTTAGCATTCTTATCCCGTAAACATCAAGCTTACTAAAAAACCGCTAATCAGTAATGCCAATATCTATTCCATTTGTATCTAGTTAGTTGTAAATGAAGCATATGATTTCACATGACAACTTGTCATAATGATTACAACTACTGATTGACGTATAATTTATCATGCATGCATTGATTGGAATCAATTTCGTTTGTTGACGAAACTTGGATTTATAATCTAATGAGTGTATTAGTAACTAATGGAATGATAATATCTATCTTTAACTCTGAATATGTCAATTGATTAAAGAAGACATATGAACAAAATGGAATAAGACTATAAAGTTAATCAGTATCATTGAAATGTTTGAATAATGCTAATTGAATTCTATCTTTAAAGTTAGTCATGTGATTATCTATTACATTACTGAATGCTTCATGAGTATTTTAACTATTGATCTTTAGTACTACTGATGATCTGTTAAAAATTTCATAACAACTAAATGAATTAACTTTATATCATTATTTTGTTTGAGTAAGTGGTAATAAATAAATGAAATATAGTAGTTAAGTTGGATTGTGACTAACAAGTGGAATCCAAGACACGTGTTTCGTCTCATTTGAGACTCATAGTTTTGATGTACTTTTCATCGTAATGTTGATATTTACATATGGATTTTAACTTAGTTCACTTTGTGCTAAACGCTACCACATTCATCACTAAGCTACTGAATTCAGACAGTTGCACTTGTACAACAGGTATATACGTAATTAGGATGAATTTATATCTCCACATAGATGCTAATGTCAGGTAGCAAACTAAAAAAAATCGATTTAATGTATCTAACTCTTCTATCAGTAGATTCATATAACTAAACTATATAATAAAGTTTACATATTGTTTAATGTAACAAGTGAATAATTAACTTACTTGTGCATAAACAAACTGTAGTATTCTACATGAATATGGTATTATTAAACCAACTTTACGAAAATCAGCATATGAATTAACTCCACAACAATGAAACTATAATTCAATGAATCAATGAATAAATAATCATATTATACTACTTACATATGTATGCATTATATCAAATTCATTAGCATATTCATCTATTTGATAATAATATTTAATTGAATCATTTAATGATTGTTTAGACATTGTATAGAACTAGATAAATATTGAATAGATAAGTAGAACTTACTTCATCTGACTTAACAATTGATATAATTGCTATGCTTAAATTGATTATTATTATACTACTTAAACAGATTATATGCTACATTTATAGTAGTATATTACATTTATTTGTATATTTATACTTACTAATATAAAGAAAATATTCATCTTCTTCTTCAACCATATTCCTATATATCCTAAACATGATGTAATGATACCATAACAACTAGTAAATAGTATAGTTGGAAAAATTGATGATGTTAATGATTTTAAAATTGTTTGATATTTCGATAGATTATATTGTGCTTTACTACTTAATACAAGTAGTATAAAACTTGACACCTAAATTAATTTAATACAATATAATGTATTATACTTACTGCAAGAAAACTATTCAATATAATGAATAGATATGATAATATATGGTTAGTTAATTGATATTTCATATTGATACACTTTAATGAATCTACTCTTGTTTACTATAAGATTAGAATTAAATAGATCATAGTGAATAATAAATTTTATTGTATCCAACTAGGTATATACTACTACTAAAGTAGTAGTATATACTTAGTTAATTCAATCAATCACGTTACTTAAATCGTTTTCTTTATTTTTTTTTCAGCTTAAAATATTGCTAAAATTGTTTGTATCTCTTAAAGCAAAGTATTTACTTAAGTTTTAGATTGACTATAGTATTCTGCCTACACATACACAAATGTATACACATAGTTGTATTTACATTATACAATATGTCATTTGAAACAGTATTTCAGTAGTGTGTTAAAGCAGATGAAAATTGATAGTAACAATTCTGTCTACATTATACATATGATACAATTTTAACAAAGTATATTACAATTTTCTCTGTTTTCTTTTTCTTTTTTCTCTTTTTTTTCTTTTACAAATTGATCTATGAATAATTATTGGTTTACGTAATCAATTGTTGTTTAGCATTTTATCAACATGGATACTACTATTAATGTATAAGTAAAACATGAAGTGACCTTGAAAATTATGCAAATCAATTAATAATAGATAATTTTATGAAACTTTATAATGCAGTAAATTCTTTGATAAGTTGTTGAATGCAAGGTCTTCTCAAGCTATACAGTTGTATAGATATAATGAATTTAATTGATCCGATATGATAACAATAACAAAAAATAAAGTGTCAGCTGAAAATGTATTTGGCATAAAATGAATACAATTAGGGGAGTTTGTAGAGATAGTTAACTGTTTAATTCAATTTTGATACCACGAATTGATCTGAATCAGACAACCATTGATCGTGGATGCGCACTGCTGAGGAGTCCCATACTAGGACGAAACAGATGTCCAGTGCTTCCAGGTGATCAATGGTTGTCTGATTCAGATCAATTCGTGCTATCAAAATTGAATAAAATGAATACTCAAACAGATTCAGTAAAATAATATAATCAAATGAAAACCAACAACAATTAGACTAAACAAATCTACATCTAATGTAGAAAGTAACATACTAACAATAAGATTAAAAAGATCCATTGAAAATATATTCAACACTACTAAATTACACTTGATTGACTAAACCATTACTAAAGCAGTAAATCAAGGATAATGATGTCGTTAGGTTAACTGCTTCTATGGAGCCGGTTACATAAGCTGTACTTTAAGAAACTTATATTAATGAAAACAAGCGACTTTGTTTTTAAAAAAGATGTAATTGTTAAAAAGATTTCTTAGAAACCTCAACAGAGCCTTCAGAACCTTTAAAAAATAATGACATCTCATACAATCACTGATCGACTAAACTTTCCAGAATCTAGACGTGACGTGTTCTGATTGGATAGTGACTGAATACCTCTTAGTTCACATTGGGTGCATAGTATTAGTTACTTGATTGTTTCAGAAAACCACAAATATACGCACATTTTTGTATAACTCACTTTTGCATACGGTAATAATGATTCTCGTCTACTTGTCTTCTACCTTTGGAATTGTTAATAGGAGGTTTCAAAGCATTTGGTTGCTGAAGTTGCCCGCGGTTTCTCAAGCTATCAAGTACAACCTATAACACACAGAAATAATGATTTCAATTCAGTCAAATACGGTAACAATAGGAAGGATCTACAAAGTCACTAATAGTAATTGAAAAGTTTTTTTTTGATTACAATTGCATATATCAATCCCCCCTGTGAACTTGTAGGTAGTAAAGAACATATATTTAAGTTAGATTGTGACTGGCAAGTGGAATACAGGACGCGCGTTTCTTCCTATTTGGGACTCATCGGCTAGATGTACCTGCATCCCAATGTTGATGTTCACACTGGGATTCGAACTCAGTCTGCTTCGTGTCAAACGCCACCGCGTTCACCACTAGGATACTGTGTCCAGACAGTCACACTTGTGCAACGGGCATATATATATATAATTAGGATAAGCTTGTATCTTTTCGTTGATGTGTAATGGACTGAAACTGGTCAGTCTCTGTTGCCATATGTGGATCCTGAGCGGATTGCCTCGATATAGCGTTATTACACAAGTTATATATTTAAGTTTGCCAGTCATAATCCAACTTAAATAATACTTGTGATTTACAGCTATTTCGAGGTAATTCGCTCAGTTTACATATATAGCAACAGAGACTGATCAGCTTCAGTCCATTACAAATCAACGGGAAGATACAAGCTTATCCTAATTATAGTAAAGAACATACGTTAGAGGAATAAAAAGAAGTGCACATATTCATTAATTAACAGATGCCATAGACTGTAGATTGTTATCTAACTGGCAACGGTTACACTATTAACATTTATCAATCTTCGGACTCACCAAATTTTTTTCAAACTTCCGTGACTTCCCCGTATAAACTTCTATAATTACTACACTCTCCATCTTATTGATTCTCGAACTGTAAATAATCATACTTGCAATCTTTGCAACTTTTCAACGTCGAATATTTCCTGTGTGACTTTTATTCATCATATGTCGTTATTCATGTTTGTAGTTGCCTATTATGATGACTTGATGATTCAATAAGAAATGAAAGTTGTAATACAGCTGAAAAGAATCAGTAAGATGAAAATACATTTCTGATTCAGTCAATGTTCATGCTTTAGCTAATGTCATGGAAACTAAATAGAGAATATGTAATTAAATGAGCGTAATTGGTAAGACAATACTAGCAACATGAATGGTAACCAGCATGGTAAAACGAATTATGCAGTGTAAAATCAGTTCAATAAGTCAGTGAAAATAAAGTGAAATCAATGCGGGTGATGGTTTGCCTGTTGAGGGGAGGTGCGGTAAGGTATGGTGGAGAGTGAATAGCTAGTAAAAATTTGTGAACCTAACAGGAAGATGTAAGAAACATAAGAATAACGATTAAATAATAACTTGGTGTTTTTAAGATTGTTGAATATTAATTTGTTAACATGATCTGCTCTGAATTAGACAACCAGTGACTAGCATTAAGCATTAGACAACAGTATCGTCCTAGTATGGGACTCTTAGGCAGCTACGTAGTCAGAAGATTCTAGATTCGAACACTGGCGCGGACGCACTGATCACTGATAGATAGTTCCATATTAAGACGAAACAACTATTTATTTATGTTAGATTGTGACAGTCAGGTAGAATTCACAACGCGTGTTCCGCCTTATTTTGGACTCATCGGCTGGATGAGCTTGCATCCAAATGTTGATGTTCATTCCTGGATTCCAACTCAGTCTGTTTCGTACACATTTATTAAGCCGACAAGTTCCAAATAGGACGAAACTCTCGTCCTCGATTTCGCTTGCCAGTCACAATCCAACTTCAATAATACTTGTGATTTACAGCTATTTCGAGGTAATTCGCTCAGTATACATATATAGCAACAGAGAGTGACCACCTTTAGTCCATAATAAATCAACGGAAAGATACAAGTTCGTCCTATTCATCTGTCGATTGTTTCTTGGTGGTCAATAGTTTGTTTAATTCAGACCAATTCATGATATCAAATTAAAATTAAATTATAATTTAATATAAAATCCTACTTCAACTGTGTCTATGACAAAATCAATGAACGAATAACTTTTGAATTCAGTTATCGAATTCCACAAACCATTACACATGATTTACAAGTTTGACTTCTGCATACGTCAGAAGTTATTGCTATTCATATCCATAAACCTGATGTGTGTACATCTAGCAATTATACCTCAGCAATTAATACAGACTATAGCAATGAGGATTAAAAAAATTGCAATTTACTTACAATTCCTTCTTTCTCAATATTTTAAAAATCTTTTATCATTATATGCTTATATACCTAAATGGTTGGCTTTTACATAACTGTATAGACTTAGTAGATTAGTGGTGAATGCAGTGGTGTCTAGCATGAAGCGGACTAAGTTTGAATCCCATAGTGAACATCAAAATTGGGATGCAGGTACATCCAGCCCATGAGTCTCAAATAGGACCAAACGCGCATCATGGATTTTCCTTATCAGTCACAAGCCAACTTAACATTTTTGAAGTAGTTTCCTAGCTATCTTATTAGTGTACATTTAAACCTGTAAAAGCTATTATTTCCTTTGCTGACAATTTCTTCAACATTTTTGATTTATTCGAAAGTGGTCTGTTCTCTTTTGGTTCATGAGATTCATTCTCTTTACTCTTACAAATCTAGTATTAATATTCGATTTCGTATTCAAACAGTATGCCTATGCTTTACCTTGGCATTACGTTATCAGTTTATTTTATGCAGACATGCTTTTGATTCTGGTTAGCGACATCAATGATCCAAGAGCATCTGATGGAGATGTGGAGTCACAAATGACATTTTTTTTAATTTAAATAAGAACATACTTAATTCAAAACTGCTGTCAGCCGACAGTTACATTTTTCAGTGCTAACATCAAGATAGTTCTATTGCATAGAGCTAAAAGTGGTGAGGAAGACTACGAAAAGCATTGGTCTAAAGACACATATATTTGTAGACAGCTCTATGCACAAGATACTTTTTGGATCCGTTTACCAGGTACCATCATAAACAACCTTCTGTGGCGGTGAAGAAACTTACTAAAATCCACCCGGGAAAGAAATTTAAAAAACCTCTGGGGGAGGGAAGTGGATAGGAAACACATTAAGGAAATCATGTAACTGCCTCACACCACAAGCCCTAACTAGAAATCCTATAAGTCAAACAAAAAGAAGAGGACGCAGAGATACATTGTACCGGAAATCAAGGCGGGAAGCAGACATCTTTAACAGAATGAATAACACTTAGAGATAGCTGGAAACGAAAGCCAAAGACAGAGTTGGTTAGAAAATACTAAACAATAACTTTTACTCCACGTAAAGTAACAGGCATTAACTGATTGATTGATGCCTACCATTCATACATTTATTATCTATGATTATTTATTAGCAGTGACTTTGTCTACTTCATCATTTACAGTACTGTACATGACCATATTGGTACTTCTTTATACATGTAATAATCTGATAAATCACCATTAATTGATTGATATTGATTGGTATCATTTTTGTAAATAATCTGTAGATGTAATAGTTTAGAATTTTGTTTAAAAACTATTTGAAGCAGAATGTTTTCACACAATTATTGTTTACGTTAACTAGTAAAGAGGTTACGTAATAAACAAAATTGGGTGAAACTAAACTTTGCCGACGACCTTAAAGTACCATTTGGCTAATGAGAATGCACTGGTAGATATAATCATCATTTATTATGAAAAACGCTGAAATTCTAAAAAGTATTACACATTATACACTTTCAGTTCGATTTGGGACATACTGCAAATGTCCCTTACATAATGTTCAGTCGTAAATTTCGAAAGCCTACTAGTAATATTTAAGCAATTGTTGCTTACTTGTTCGGATTTTACTGATCTTCCCCTATTATATTTTCGCTTTCCAATATCTGTTTCATTAACTCCTCCTGGAGCCCCCACAGGGTTTCTGCCGGTCCCAAGCCCGGATAAAGGAGGAGGGTTGGGCATGGGGTTAGCAACCCCATCCCGTAAAACAACTACCATGCTAAAAAACAGCTTACGAATAAAAATCTTTATAACCATTCTAACTCTGCCCTGGAAGTTGGAAGGACTAATATGACGCTTCATGGTGAAAGCCGAGCTCCTTCGGAAGCCATGAGGCCGATGCCTCCCCTTCTGACAACCGGAGCAACACTTAATATACTGGACCGACCTCAAACAGCTGTCCCCTGGGCACTGCGGTCACTCTCTCAGGTCATCACGACCTACCCTAATCCTCTTTCTCTTTCAGGTTCCTCAAGAATGACCCTTCCACGGTGTGGCAACCGGGAAGTGGATAACCGCGCCCTCATACCGCTAATAGCACTCGAGTTCACCTTGTTCATGATCAAACACGTTCCTCCTCTCTGGTCTCTACTTGTAACACTTCTCCTACAGTTTCTATGCGCGCCACTTTTACTGGTTACCCGAGTTCCCAAATTATCAATACCAGGTCCTGAAGCCACGCTACTGCCCTTTACTGGTTACCCGAGTTCCCAAATTATCATACCAGGTCTCCTGAAGCCACGCTCTAAACTTCATGTTGGAGCTTTTAATGTGCGTACGCTGTGTCAAATCGGTCAACAGGCTGCCTTAGCTAAAACATTAGAATCTCTTGCAATTGATGTATGCTGTGTCTCCGAAACACGCATACAGGATCCCAGCATGGTCATCCGTTTGACCTCACCTAGTCAATGCAATGGAACTGCACACTTCACTCTTCGTTTATCTGGAGACCCTACAGCAAGCTCACGTGGCCTCGCTGGTGTAGGTATAGCACTAAGCGTACGTGCAGAACAGGCTCTTCTCGAGTGGATTCCTGTAGACAGTCGTCTATGTGCTGTCCGTCTAAATGGCTCAGTACGAACTCGGAAAGATAGGGACACACGCCGATGCCTTTTTGTCGTCTCTGCTTATGCCCTCACTGATTGCAGCACAGATGAAGTGAAAGACGACTTCTATATGAAGTTCTCTAGCCTCCTTCAGAAAGCTAAGCACTCAGACATAGTAATTATTGCAGGAGATTTTAATGCCCAAGTAGGTAGACTAAATCAGGCTGAAAAGCACTTAGGTGGGTTATTTGACATCCCAGCCCAGAGAACAGACAACGGAGATCGTCTGTTGCAGTTATGTTCAGACTACCGTTTATTCTTAGCTAGCACAAACTTTAAGCATAAGGCGAGACACTGTTTAACCTGGCGATCCCCAACATCTACACAACGATGGATACAAATTGATCACATCGGCATCAGCTACCGTTGGAGAGGTTGCATAGAGGACTGCCGCTCTTTCTGGGGCACTTGCCTAGACTCTGACCATGCCCTAGTAAGAGCACGTATCTCTATGCGTTTTACTGGTCGCAGAAAGGTTACATCGGGCAATCCCTTTAGATATCACTTTGAAAGTGAGAAGGCGAAGATTGCATTTAGGAATGGTTTGGCTAAGCATTTAGTCGCCCATGACCAACAGGTTTCCCCCGAAGTAGCTTGGAATGATTTTAAAGCAGGTGTATACGCATCAGCGCTATCAGCATCTAACCCCAATCCAATGAAAGACCATTGGATCTCTAGAACTTCTAGGGAACTGATGGAGGCTCGAAAACTCATTCCAGCAGGCTCGGAGTATGATGACGAGCGACGACAACTGAAACGTAGACTGACAAAGAGTCTGCGTATGGATCGTGAACAGTGGTGGGCAACAAAAGCAAAAGCGATAGAAGCATCAGCAGCGACAGGCAATAGTAGACAGCTGTTCCGACTTATTAAGGACACCGGTATCAAAAAATCGGCAGTTAGTGAAATCATCTCCGAAAAAGATGGGTCGTTGATCTACTCTCAATCTAGAAGATTAGAACGCTGGGCAGAACACTTTCAGGAACAGTTTAACTGGCCCCCAGCCACGCTTAGCTTACCCACAATCTCCAAGCTACCCGAATGGAAAACTGACACAGGTCCCCCAACTCTCAGTGAAGTTGAAAACGTCATAAGTAAATTGAAACATGGGAAAGCAGCAGGGCCTGATATGTTGTCTACCGATATCTTCAAGGATGGTGGTATAGTTTTAACGTGCAGGTTAACTGATATATTAGCCAAAGTCTGGGAACTAAACTCCATCCCTTCTGACTGGTCTCGATCGCTGATTGTTCCAGTCTACAAAAAGGGACAGAAATCCTCCTGTGATAACCACAGAGGAATCAGTTTGACTAATATAGTATCTAAGAAATTAGCCACTATAATCATCCGACGTTTAACCAACACTAGGGAACAACAGACTCGGGAAAACCAGGCTGGTTTCAGACCTGGCCGGGGCTGCATTGATCACATATTCACCCTGCGCCAGGTCCTCGAACACAGACATATGTACCAACGCCCAACTATAGTTGTATTTCTTGACTTAAAAGCAGCGTTCGACTCTGTTGACCGTGAAGTCTTGTGGCAATGTTTGTCATTAAAAGGCGTACCTCAAAAGTACATTAACCTTATAAAGGCTCTCTACTCGGTCACCACTGGTCAAGTCAGAGCTTATGGCGAATTGTCACGAGAAACCTCATCCTCAAGTGGAGTCCGTCAGGGTTGCCCCTTATCCCCATTTTTATTTAACTTCATCATAGACGTACTGTTAGAAATCTCTCTCACTTCTTTTAAGTCCTCTGGGATTAGTCTCCTTCCAGGAGGCTCTCTTGTCGACTTAGAATATGCAGATGATATAGTCATATTTGGTGAAGATGCACACAGCATTCAAGGTCTCTTGAACACGTTGAGTAACAATGCAGGCATATTTGGGATGCGCTTCTCCCCTCCCAAATGCAAAATGTTACTCCAGGACTGGTCTGCTTCTTCCCCCAAATTATTTATAGGGAGTGAAGTAATTGAATGCGTTGATCGCTTCACTTATCTTGGAAGTCTCATTACCCCTGGTGGGTCGGTGTCTGATGAAATCTCAGCGCGGATCCAGAAAGCCCGATTGGCATTTGCCAATCTACGGCACTTGTGGCGCAGACGAGATATCCGTGTCTCAACGAAAGGCCGGGTGTACTGCGCAGCAATCCGCGCCATCTTAACATATGGCTGCGAGACGTGGGCCATGAAAACTCAAGATATGCGTCGTCTCCAGATATTTGACCATAGGAATCTTCGTAACATCGCTCGTATACCATGGAATGACCAGACTAGTAATAGTGAGGTTAGACGAAAGGTTCTTGGGAAACACGGTAAATCAGTTGAAGACGTCATTAACCTTCATCAAATGAGATGGCTAGGACATGTATTGCGCATGCCCGACCACCGTCTACCCTGTCGCGCGATGTTAGCTAGGGCCGAAATAGGATGGAAGAAGGTTAGGGGTCCGCGTGATGATCGCAACAAATGGCTGGAGACACTGGGTGATATGGCTCAGAACCGGTCACAGTGGCGCAAGTGTATTCACTCTTTAACCTCATCTAGATCTTAAATTCTATTGTTATTTTCTGGACATCTTTACTTACTCTTCTCTTTTGTATTCTGTCTATACGTTACCTCAATACTCTCGTAGTGCTATTGTGGTATGGCAACTTGAACCTACAGGCGTTTGTGCCCGGTTCTACGTTGCTGATGATGATGATGATGAATATCTGTTTCATCTATTTCAACGATTATTATGACGCCTCCCAGCGACACATTTAAGCGTAACATCATTTCTGAGCATTTCTGAGCACTGCTGATACTTCGCTTACATCTGTAAGAGACGATGCCAGCGTAACAGGCAACTGCACAACCCATAATACAACTAACATGCATGTTTGCTTTAGCGTCAGTCTTGACTTGCTAAAAAAACTGCATATTCCTATTGATTTCTTTCGCCAACAACTATTACAACGAAAAATTACTCCATCTCGACTATCTGAGGATTGTGTTTGAGCCATATTGAGGCCACAATCACAAATCAACTCTCTACGAAGTAGTCCGAGAGATTGTAGATTAGAAATAATAATGTCTTCTTTAAAAATTGCAATAAGCTGATCAAAAGTTAGTATTCTGTACTTAAATGCGCGCGCGATTTTAAAAGTAATAACTTGATTCTCATTGACCTTCTCAAGTTCGTCGGTAAAGTTTAGTTTCACCCAAAATTGTTTGAAAATAATTAAATTATGAAGATGATGATGATATGTAGTTAAGAAATTGTTAGTGAAAATAGATTATACGTTACTTACTTACTTACTTATGCCCGTTACTCCTCGCTGAGGAGCATAGGTTGCTCACCAAGGTTCTCCATTTAGCTCTGTCCTGAGCGATCCTTTCCAATTGCTTCCAGTTGCTATTCATCCTTCTAATGTCTGCTTCCAATTCTCGACGCAGAATGTTCTCTGGCCTTCCTCTTTTCTGTTTCCCAACAGGATTCCATGTTAATGCTTGTCTCGTGATGCAGTCTGATGGTTTCCGTAATGTATGTCCTATCCATTTCCAACGTCTTTTCCTAATTTCTTCTTCGGCTGGAAGTTGGTTTGTCCTATCCCATAGTAGGCTGTTGCCGATGATTTCCGGCCAACGGACATTCAGTATCTTGTGTAGGCAGTTGTTTATAAATACTTGTATCCGTCTGATGATGTTTGAAGTAAATCTCCAAGTTGCAGCTTCATACAGCAGGACTGTCTTCATGTTCGAATTGAAGAGTCTGGCTTTGAGGTTAGTTGATATTTGTTTTGAGTTCCAAATGTTTTTCAACTGTAGGAATGCTGCCCTGGCTTTGCCAATCCTTGTCCTTACATCTGCATCGGACCCTCCTTTTTCATCGATGATGCTCCCCAGATATGTGAAAGTATTCACTTGTTCCAGAGTTTCTCCATCAAGTTGAATTGGGTTGGTGCTCCCTGTGTTGTATTTAAGAATCTTGCTCTTCCCCTTATGTATGTTCAAGCCTACTAATGCTGAAGTTGCTGCTACACTAGTTATGTTTGCTTTCATCTGTTGGTGTGTATGTGCTAAGAGAGCTAGATCATCTGCAGAGTCCAAATCATTGAGTTGCATCCTACTTGTCCATTGAATTCCGTGCATCCACTCAGATGTGAAGGTCTTCATGATCCAGTCAACCACTAGGAGGAAGAGAAAAGGTGGGAGCAAGCAACCTTGTCTGACTCCGGTCCTCACTGGGAGTGCATTTGTCAGTTGTCCTCCAAGATGATACGTTATTGAGTATAAAAAAATATAATTTTAGTAGTAGTAGTAGCAGTAGTAGTAGTAGTAATAATGAAGAAAAGTATAAGAAAGAAGTGAATATAATTGATTCTTAAGAATTGAAATAGTTAAAGCTGTGGTTTAATAAGGGATTGAACATAGTGCTTTTATATGCAAATAATAAACTTGAAAATATGCATTGCTGAAGTCTCCACAGAACATAGTTTATTGATTTGTAATATGTATGAGCTATTTTGTTTGATTGAATAGAAGACATTGTAATACAACTTTAGTAGTGCAACAAGATTAGACTTAGCAATGTGTTCGTACTGGTAACAGACATATACTGTCCTCTGGATAGTTGAACGGAACAATCGTTAAAGATGCGCTACAGGAAAATTGATTTGTGAAGATCATTTATTCAGCTGCAAGAAGGTAGGCAAATTTGTAAATGAACATTGATTTGGCTAAAAAGCAAGGCACTGACGCATCTTCGAATCATTGGTTGGATGAAGTAATGTAAAGTTTGGTTATGTAGAAGGTTCTATTTAATGATCTTGATACTTTATTTTTAAAAATCTTTTGAAAAGTATCTCTTCTGCATTTTATACTCATAAAAATTTGCATTCTTCGGTAAGTAGCTTGATCATTCTCGTGGTTGCTTGAGTTTCATTATTCTTTAGATGAATCTAAGAAGCTATTTCCAAAAAATAAATATTCACGTAATTTTCTCCAGTTTATCACCAATGATATCATCACTACAGACTCGTCTGGCTCACAAGGTGAGTGAATTGATCTACATTTCTCTTCCGATAATCAACTTTGAAAATTAATATTGCGACTATTTCAAGTTGGCTTTCCATATACTGACCTTTCCAGAGAAACATATGGTCTTCTTTGTAATGGAATATCCATAAAGTGAAGTTCTACCTTTCGCAATGATCCTAAAGTGAAGTTAATTGGAGAAGGTATTTAACCTATCTAAGATATTATTTAAGTCTGTATTTTTATCACAAATAATGAATGTGTAGTCTAAATATCCCCTGTATAGATTGTAATTCAAGATTGATGATTTGAGTTAATGTATTTCAGATTAGACAAGAATCACTTGGTTAGGAGATGATCCAATTAGTATACCATCGGTTTGTCTAAGCAATTCACCGTTAATTGTCAACTGCACATTAAAAATGTATCTAGCGAAGAACTTCATTACATAATGTTTTTAAACACTTACATCAGGGTTATTGTTCTTAAAATGATCACGTAAAAAGCAAATAGTCTATATAATGAGGATATTTACGAGAGAAGTGACATTTAGTGATATCATTCATTTTGTTGTTGTTAGGGATTCTAAATCCCTAGAAATACAATTGTCATTTTATCAAGTTGTATTGATTTTTTGTTAACATGATTTGTAAACTTTCATCACTTGTGAGTGAACACATTTGACAACATTTAATTGTATTATTAACAATGTTGATATTTTCATTTGATGAATAATCACTACGATTATTTTGTGTATATAAAGGAATGTGTAAAATAGACTCCGAATCTTATTCTGATCTTATTCTTCTATCTCCGTCTTGGGACCTAGTGTTCATAGGGCAGTCGCGTATTATCAACTAGGCACACTTCAACAGGTGTCTGCCACAACCAACCGATTAACAGGCCAGCTTTTCACACGTGATAACAGTTGTCACTTATAAAAACAAAACAATCAAACAGATTAACGGTAAAGTGGTAATTTAGAAGAATTCCGACTGGTGGTAAGATATCAGATTCTGCTGTTTCCTGAACATTTCTAACTTTTAAACAGTAATACAGAAATAAATTAAGATGGTTTGTAGAGGTTTATATTAAGTTTAACTGACTGAATTCATCATGGATTGATGTTTGTAAGGTACCAATAAAAATCAAACAACACTGAACACTTATTTTATCCTAGTATAGAACTCCTAGATTCTATTCCAAGAGCTGATCCAAAGATGCAGAATGGTAAACATTTTACAACTTAAAGTTTTTTTCCATTACAATCTATGTTCTGTAATGCTAAGAAGTTGTATACTAATCTTATACAGCTAAATAGTACTCATTTATTTTTACTGATACTCTACCCAACAACAATCTTTGATGAATTCAATCAATTAATAATGCACGATTGTTTATTACTTAACACATAATTGACAGATAAGAAACTATCATCATTTGTAATATTTACTAAGCTAAATGATTCATATTATCAGTTTTATTTTACGTCATCATATACTACTAAATATTCAACACATGAGACTAGATATAAATTACTTAAACAAATAAGAATATTATGAATTTCATCAACTCCTATTTCATCAAGGCATGTAACATTCAATTTCAATCAAATTTTGTAAATGTGAAATAAGTTGTAATTTATAATAAAACAAAAATCAATTGATAGTTACTATGACTAAATGAAATATTATTGATTGTATACTACAAATTGTTACGTGGATTACATGTGATTACGTAATGGATATTAACATTTTTTAGTGAAATTAAACTTTACTGACGAACTTAAAAAGGCCAATCAGAATTAAGATATTTATTTCAAGATCGCACGGTCATTCACGTTCAAAATGCTTTCTTTAGATCGTATGTCCAGATTTTTCAATAATAACGTTATTATTCATAATCTAGACGCTCTTTGATTACTTCGTAGAGAGTTGATTTGTGATTGTGGCCTCAATATGACTCAAACACAATCCTCAGATAGTCGAGATGGAGTAATTTTTCGTTGTGATGGTTGTTGGCGAAAGCAATCAATAAGAATATACCGTTTTTTTAGCAAGTCTAGACTGAAACTAAAACAAACATGCATGTTAGTTGTATTATGGGTTGTGCAGTTGCCTGTTACGCTGGCATCGTCTCTTACAGATGTAAGCGAAGTATCAGCAGTGCTCAGAAATGCTCAGAAATGATGTTACGCTTAAATGTGTCGCTGGGAGGCGTCATAATAATCGTTGAAATAGATGAAACAGATATTGGAAAGCGAAAATATAATAGGGGAAGATCAGTAAAATCCGAACAAGTAAGTAATAATTGCTTAAATATTACTGGTAGGTTCCTGGTATTTACGACGAAAAATTAGGAAATGGACATATCAAGTACGTCCCAAATCGAACTGAATGTGTATAATGTGTAATACTTTTTAGAATTTCAGCGTTTTTCATAATAAATGATGATTATATCTACCAGTTCATTCTCATTAGCCAAATGGTACTTTAAGGTCGTCGGCAAAGTTTAGTTTCACCCATTTTTAGTAGGGATAAATTTAACAAGGTGTTTGTTGATGATATGAATAATATGCAAATATTTGTTTTAAGATTGAATAGGGGTGGGGGGGGGGGGGGTAAAACAAAATACTTTTTGTGTAAACATGATCACTTCTGATTGACTTGATGGTTATAATAGACTTATTCTCAAGTAGTAATTTGTACATGAGTGTATACTAGTTTATCTGTAATTAAAAAAGTTTTAATTAAAAGTCACTGTTAAGAAATTTACACAATATGAATACATTAATCATAAATAAGGCCAACGACAACATATTCTATAGTACTAGGGTACTTGAGGTATGTATTGCATTATGGTACACTTTCGACAAATAACCGCACGATTATCGTGTGCTTGGAGTAAATAGAATGGACCACAGAAGATTTCTAGATATTCTGTAAGGCCAAGAGTAATTGAAACTTCGTTAAAAGTGCCAGCGAAAAAAATATGTGGAGATATTCTTCCATAATAGTGGAATCTATGTAGATGCATTAAGTGCGTTACTAATCAGCGTTACAAGCAATTTACTTAAAGGTGACTAATCCCTAATAAGAGCATCCCATAGACACGGAGAGAAGATAACGTAGATGAATAAATGAAATAGAGAAAACAAATAGTTATTTCTAATAAAACAATTAGTTTTCAGCTGAAATCTTCTTTTTTTGTTTTCTTCAAATTACTTGATTATAAAAACTGTTAGAATCCTTCAACTCATAGTAGCATCGTTACCTTTTCCTCTATGATTCTTGCTATCACAATCATATTCCTTCCATTGTATAAACTTTGAATGACTATTGATACTTGGTTTACTCAACCTCAAAATCCATGAGTGAAGCTACAAGGCCGTTTAATTGTTTGAGCTGTTCGAATGTGTTATGATGCAACTTACATCTGATTGGTTGTAGCGGTACGCCAATGAAGTGTGCCTAGTTGTTAATGTGTGACTGCCCTATGCCCACTTACCCCCCCCAGCTTGATAAAAGAAAAACCAGAATTGGTAACGAAAAACCGCAAAACGGAGAACACATTATATTTCAGTTATGCCTTTATATATACACGAAGTCAGACCACACAGTAAACCAATCAAGAATCTAACATTGATTCAGAACAAAGGAAATAGTGGCAGTGAATGGGGACAACTTGTACACAACTAAGTAACTGTTGATCTTAGTTACAAAAAATATACTAAGAGTAAATATATACAAAACAGGAATGTCGGGTAACGGGAACGTAACAGTCATAGAAATGAAATATTTACATTGTCCACAGTTATAATAAAAGAAATAATGTTCTAAAACACAGTTCTCGAAGATAATTAAACTTCATTAGATGCCCGGCATATCAGAATGATTATTGCAAGAAATATATTCCTGTCTTCTCATAACAAGTAACCAATACTATGAATTTAATGTTATATATTGGCTTTACAGATTGATTGTATTAGTTCTTCGGAACACACTTGTTAACTGTAATGTATGCTTGTACTGTTGAAGTCTGTAAAGTTCATTATATAGAACCATAATTTTCGTCAGTAATTAATGTTTAGTTAACTCGTAATGTATCTACTACTCACTTCAATAAACCAATTGCACTAAACAGAAATGGCCTGAATCCTTGGTTAATATACTCATTTTAATTTTACTAGGATTACACTTCCACTAAGATTCCTGAAATTTTCGTCTTTACATTCAAGTCATTGTCTACTATCAAGATATATAGACAATAAAATTATCGACAGATGAAAGCCGTCAATTTTATTTTTAGAAAGTTGCTTTAAGATGCAAATATAAACTGTCCATTCATTTCTTCCAATATATTTCATTTTACATATAAATGGAAACTGATAATAAGAATCAACAGCAACTTTGGGCAAGCAACTATCTAAAATTGATAATTCCAATGAGTAACTAGTTTAATTAACTAAGATTAGTGTTGATGTTAAATAATTTCTTTTTATTTCAGTTATTTGTTTGAGTTCTATCTTGCCAGAAATTTGATCACATTTCAAGCCACTTGATATGAACACAAGCTGTAGCGTAACCGTAGAACACTTAGCACCCCTCATCTTATCATAATGACGAAGTTTCAACCATTCAAAATTAATTTTCTTCTTTTAATAGAATGCAAACCTACAGTAAACTAGTAATTTTGAGTATTTTTTTTATACTACTTATTAGTAGGCAGAATTGTATATCTGCAATTTTCGGGCTTTGAATATGGTGATGAGAACTTTTCTCCATGCTTCAGAAGTTACAGACTATCTGCAATGAAAGATCAGAAATGTTTAGTAATAAATTAAAAACAACCTGAAAAATAGGATGAGAAGCTTTAATCAACATTTTGACTACTCAATATGTAAATGAATTGGTCATCAGTAAATTTGAATAATTATTCTCATCGAATGAAATTATTAAGAATTCCATCGTTGACATAAGATAATATACTATACTTTCAATAGATTTTTACAGATTTTAAACGGTTAACTAAGTTTTTATTATGTTACAATGAGAACTACGGTCTATCATGATATAAGAAGACAGTAACATTGAAATGTTCCAATTATGGAAAACCTAGACATCAAGTCTGTTGTTCAATACCCACACGTCTGTCCCATAAATCGTAGTCCTTAAACCGGTTAAAGGAACATATTATACGTTAGTCAACAACCAACTAGCAAAATTTTACTTCATTTATTTAGAACAAAATCTAACCGCGTAGTGGAATAACCAAAAGTATAACAATTATACAAAAGACGGCCAATAAAGAATAAGAACATAGGAAACCTACTTATATAGTTAATTAGTTATAGATACTTTTATTGAAATCAATGTGATAACATTTTATGGATGCAGTGGAAGATTAGGATATAGGAGACATGTTAGTAATAAAAACAATAAGATCAGTTCACATGTACTCAAAAAAAAAAAATAGTCCTCTAAAAGATAGTTTCGAAAGTTAGTTATTTACTTTGAATCGTCCCATCAGTAGACTCCTCAGTAGTACAAATCCTCGATTCTTAAACTGAATTGAATTTAGAAACTTCAGGTTGGTGAACGTCTAACTCTCTTTACCAATAAGATGAATTTCTTAGTGGTGATAAACTTCTATTTTGTGACGAAACAGTTATCTATTTCTCCTTGATTTCACATAGTACTCAAATGATATCAATCTATGATGAATATAAACAATTTAACTTAAGCATAATAAATCAAAATTTAATAAAAACCGCATAAACTATTATTTTGTTTCTAACAGTAGTTATATCAATCATTATTAAATGTTAATTGACAATTCACAATTGATCATCATAATGTAATTTAAAGAATGCAATTTAAAGAATGTGTAAAATGTAAATGTTGAAGTGTTTACGTGACTTTAATAATTACGTAACTTATAAAGTGTGTAAGAAAAACAATGATTAACTTTATAGAGCAACATAAATAACTCTAAGATTAGCTATTGATCACTTTGAATGTTTCTTGAAATGTAATAAATTAATTAAGGTGTCTGCTAATTTAAAGACTTTTGGTTTAACTTCCCCAGTTGAATCAATCGTGTGTACTGCTGACGAGCTTCATACTAGGACGAAACAGCTATGCATTACCCCCCCCCCCTTAAACGAATTAAATCAGCTTAAAATAATACACATAGTTTCACATTTGCATTAGAAGCCATTACCAGTAAATAAAGGAGCTGGATAAAGTAATAATATTACTAATGATGATATTAATCGTAATTACTAGAAATCGAAATGTGGTGTTGACTGATTACGTAATAATAGAGCTTGTAGGAAAGGGAAAAATGTATTTCTTCATTAAGTACAAGACCAAAGCTTTACATTTAGAAGCATTACGCGTTTTCTTCCTTTTTCCTTTAAATATAAAGCTATTTTAAATGTGTATAACTATTCCTTATTCTTTATTCTAATTATATTATGTAATTACTTCCTACAATCAATTGATCATTTTAAACTTACTCTTGGTTGAATATGTCACAGATTGATTTTTACAGGGTACCAGTGAAACCAGAGAGCACTGGACAGCTGTTTCGTTCTAGTTTGGAACTCTTTAGAGGCACACACCTCAGACTCCGCACTAGGGGCTTCAGGTTGACGCCAGCGCCTAACCATCTACACCACTGGGTGGGCATCTAATGGTAGAATTCCCACTTCCATCAATTTGTGATGGTACCCTGAAAACATCAATCTGTGACATATTTAATCAAATAATTAATCATTCTAATTGAATTACTTCTGGTTGCTGATTTCTTATATTATTACTTGTTTAAAATATTAATCTCCAAATTTTTAGTATTTTTCAGTGATTATGAATAATTGTTTAAGTCTTGTAATGAATAGAAATTTACATTTCATCTACACTGCCCCCCCCCCACTTTTTCTTACAAATTCTACAGTTGTCCATTCAGTTTTCATTGTTAACCAACTTTGCATTCTTTTTTCCAATAATAAGTACTTTTATTGTCATATCAGGAGATTTAAAAGTAGTAATTAACTTTGTGGACTGTTTTCCCGAGGAAGGCTTCATTTATTTTGAGAAAAGGTAAATTGATTATTTCTATTTTTGTCTTGTTTCTAACCGCCCACAAAACTCATGAACTGTTATCATTATCATTTATGATTCAAGAACTGTGATCAATCATTAATGTATATGTACCATCATTCTTTATTCATTATAGTTCCCGTTTTATATAAATGTTACTCTCCCTATTGATGTGATGCATTGTCAGGTTCCGTGTATATATAAATTGATTAGTAAAATGTAATCAGACTGACTGACTGACTGATTATCTGGTGGTTAGCTTAGTTATCCTGCTTTCGTCATTTCCAGCTTGGGGACTAGCATTCACAGGGAAAAGGCGTTCTGATATTGATTATTAATTATTGAGATAACAGCTTACTTTCCATACGTACTGACATTATTATGTTATCAAGCATCACTATTTACAAATAACGGTATTTTTATACAAATGTTAAACTGTATATTGTTGCTGAACCTTGATGAGTAACTAACTGAAAAGAAGATTATTTCAACACTTAATCTATTATTCATTATTAATTGATAACATTACATACTGTGAAAAAGGGAGAGAGGACTACCAAACCAAGGATAGCATTTCTACAACTGAAAAACATCTGGAACTCAAGCCAACAGTCATATTTTTTGATACAAATTTTAAGATAGTTATATTGTGTACAGCTGAAACCTGTAAAGAGAACTACAAAAAACATCATCCAAAAGATACAAGTATTTATAGATAACTGTCTACGTAAGATACTTCGGATCCATTCTCTAGATACCATCAACAACAACCTTTCGTGTCATGAAACAAGTCAACCGAATTCTAGTCGATGGAATAATTATGAAAAGAGGCTTCTAAGTAGATGGGAAACACATTGAGAAAATCACCAAACTGTGTAACAAAACAAGTACTAACTTGGAGTTATCAAGGCTATTGGAAAGGAGGAAGACGAGAAAAATACATTATACCGTGAATTGGAGGCAAACAAAAATAGTAGAATAAAAAACGCTTGGAAATGAAACACCATGATAGATTTGGTTGTAGAATACTGGTCAGCCGCCTATATGCCACATCGGCTAACAGGAATTAAGTGGTTGATTGCATAAGGTGCCCAGAAATCAGTAAGCCTTCAGCACATATATAAGAATTGCTTACCTAAAAGATAAATGTTGCGCCAACATGAATAGGTCTGATGGATAACCATACTGATTAGAAATAATATATTAGAGACTAGTTGCATTTTCTATGATGGATATTTCCCAGTTAGCTGAAATATAAAGTTAGTCTTGAATTCTACACCATCAATGCATTAATGTTCTTAATGCAAGTCGGTTTTGAAATTATCGGCCAACACTTCCTGATATGTGTTTATTGTTACATTAGATTAACGATTTTTCTAAAGTATGCTTAAATCACTTCATCATTTTAAATTTAATTTGATTAACGAACTACTTAAATTCTATTTAAATAGTTAATACATTAAGTTAAAGAAAACTGTTAAATTATATTGAATTCAAACTTTAATAATTGAGAACACGTGTTTGGAGACCTTCTTTTAATCTTTGCAGTACTTATTCAACTGAAGCTCTGACTTCTACTTGAGACAGTTTGTTGATGGGTCTGATAATACAGGTTTGGGTAATACGTTCCTTTAGTTGATTACTCGATGATAAAAATGGAATTTCATCATGAGTTTCAATAATCTCCATTTCTGAAAATGTTTGTGGTGAATTCTGAGGTAATTAGTCTTAGAGAGAACAAATATAGGGCATATAACACCGAAATCATTATCAAGAATACTGAATGTCAATATAAATTTATTTGTATTCTATGATAAGGCAAGAACTAAAGGATAATGTGCCTTTTGAGAGGTGTGACAGATCTGTTTCCAGTATAGTACCTATCCATTAAACCGGTTCAAGTGTGTTAATATAATTAATAAAATAGGGACTTCCACTCTGAATACAACAATCAAGATTGTGTCTTACTTAATTAGACTATAAAACAGGGGATATATCTTCATCAAATTATTTCAATGATCTGCGAACGCACTGGAAACTCTTTAGCTGTTGGTATGTTGCACTATGCAGTAGTTTTCAATTTACAACTTATATTTGTTCCTAAGTGTTCATATTCTTTAACGTAGAAAAGTGGTGCATCATTTATAGCGTATTGTTGACTACTAACGCTTTCGATGTACAATCTTACTGTAATTAATATCTCCTTCCCCACTCAATGTCTGTTAACAGCTTTGAACCTACATGTTGAACAATCTCATTTGTATGAACATCCTTAATAAGAAAGGGACTTGCTGGTGAATATAATATTGAAGATGAGGTCTTACATACATAGGATATAAAATCCGGAGCATATCTTTATCGAAACATTTGAATGCTCTGTAAAGTGACTACAACACTTGAAACCATCTAGCTACTGCTACGCCGCAGTATACAGTAATTACGTTCTGTCAACATTAAGTAAAATCACAGAAACAAAAATTGAATGAACAATCATTAATAGTTTGTGACCAATATACAGCATTTTTTGATCTGATGTAAGGCTCCTCAATATAAGATGCTACATGTTGTAATGTATCAGCGTCGTCAATTTTAGAAAGAAAAAATTTCTACGAAGAATTCTAAACTAAGCGTCCATCACCACTTGATTTTTAAAATATTTCTGATTGATGCTTGTTCAACATAAAAATTACATTTGACATAAAGAATCCTTAAAAATGCCTAAGTAAAATAGATTGCAGTAACATACTATCAATCTCATCACTATGTATCAAAGAACATTGTGTATAATGTTTGAGTTGAATTGTAACTAGCGCATGAAATTCAGGCGGCATTTATCTTCCTATTTGAAACTCGTCAACTCAATGTGCCTGCATCATAATGTCAATATTTACACTCGAACTCGAACTCAGTTTGTTTCGCTCTAGACGCCACTAGACTACGATTACGTTTCATAATACATAACATTGTTACAAAATCAAAAAGGTTCCTAATTCTGCGTATAATGTTAGATATTACTAAAGTTTTCTCATAAATGTTATTCTATTATCTACTGTGACTTTTGTTTTAGTATCATCAGTTGATGTAGGTTTATCATCCTTTACTTTATCAAGAGTTGAAGTTCAATATTCTGACTATGCTACTTCGTTTAGTGTTGACCATTTAATTCCTAACACTTATATTTACAAATAACTCTGCCTGTAACTCTCCTAGGGTTACTGCCAGTCTTAAGCTCGGGAAAAGGAGGAGGGTTGGAGGGTCTGATAAAGATGTGAAGGCAAGGATTGATAAAGAAAAGGCAGCATTTTTACAGTTGAAAACCATATGAGACTCGAAACAACTGTCGACTAACCTCAAAGTCAGATTCTTTACAATTCGAACGTCAAGACAGTTCTGCTGCATAAAACTGACATGTGCAAACATCATCAGAGGGGTACAAGTATTTATAAACAACTGCCTACACAAGATACTGAGTATCCATTGGCCTGAAACCATCGGTAACAGTCTACTATGGGAGAAAACAAACCAACTTTCATCAGCCGAAGAGGCAATCAGGAAAAGACGTTGGAAATGGATAGAATATACAATGTGGAAACTATCAGACTACATCACGAGACAAGCAATAACATGGAATCCTGTTAGGAAACGGAAAAGAGAAAGGCCAAAGAACACATTTCGTCGAGAATTGTAAGCAGATATTAAAAGAATGAACAGCAACTGAAAACAGTTGTAAAAGATTGCTCAGGACAGAGTTCAATAAAGAGTCCTGGTGAACGGCCTATACTCCTCTGTGAAATGCAACGGGCCTAAGTAAGTAAGTATTGAAACGAGTACCTATTCAAGTAAATATAAGGTGATCTATTATAACTTAATCTATATATAAATTAATCTAATGATAATAAGATGTTGTATGTTAAAAATGTTAAATTTATTAACTTCTGTATTATTTCAATGATCAATTATTCAATAGTAGATAGTATTATAAAGGATAATGTAAACAACTCGTATATTTAAATGAGCAGGAAGAATTGTGTGTTATATATGAATGTATCAGTTACATTTGACTTTCATTGTTGATAATACAGTATACATATTCAATAATCAAACACTATATGAACTCTGTAATCACTAGTTCAGAAGACTGAAATAAAACAAGAAAGAATGTTAAATTCATTAAGTGTTAAATATGTACTTGTTTAATCTGGTTTGCGTTTTTTTAGCAAGTTTGGAAATGGATAGGACATACACTACGCAAACCATCAGACTGCATCACAAGACAAGCATTAACATGGAATCCTGCTGGGAAACGGAAAAGAGGAAGGCCAAAGAACACGCTACGTCGAGAATCGGAAGCAGACATTAAAAGGATGAGCACCAACTGGAAACAACTGGAAAGGATTGCTCAGGACAGAGTTAAATGGAGAACACTGGTGAGCGGCCTATGCTCCTCAGCGAGGAGTAACGGGCATAAGTAAGTAAGTAAGTAAGTTAAATATGTACACAATTCTTTGTTATACATAATTTTCAATAAAAATTAATTCATCATTATAATTCATTCAATCTTTTATACAGTAGCTTTTAGCTTTTATGATATTCCGGGCACCTAATGAAGATTGACTATATTTCAGAACTGTGCTTTAGAATATTATTTCATTTATTATAACTGTGGACATTGTTAATATTTCATTTTTATGACTGTTATGTTTTCCTTGCTCGGTTCTCTCGTTTTGTATACTTGCTCTGGTGAAACTAAACTACACCGACGACTTTGAGGGACCTTTTATCAAATGAGAATGCACTGGTAGATAAAATCATTATTTATTATGAAAAACGAAATTTTAAAAAAACATTTACACATGATACAACGTTTTTACATGAATTATAAACTTTTGGAGGTTAGAGAGGGGTTCATTGAGTTTAAATTCAAAATATGAGCGATATAGGAACTCATCCATATGGCTCCAAATTATGTTGCTTCTAGAATCTTTATAAGGTCTAAGAAACTCCTTGAGACGTGACCAGTTTTCTTCAATTTTTTTGTGTGTGAACACTAGTACTTGGGTCCACAAAGTGTCTTTGGCGAACTACGACATGGTGAACATATCCAAGTCTACGAAAAGGCCGATATGCTTTTCAGTCGTCAATATAAATAATGGATCCTGGTTGAACATACATTCGGATTATTGGTATCAGAGTCCTTGCAGTTCGAATTGGGACATACTGAAAATGTCCCTTTCTTAATGTTCGATTGTTAATTCCAAGAACCTACCAGTGAATTGTATTTGAGTCATATTGAGGCCACAATCAAAAATGAACTCTCTACGAAGTAGTCCGAGAGCTTGTAGGTTAGAAATAACAGCGTCTTCATTGAAAATGGCAATAAGCTGATCCAATGTGAGCATTTTGAAGATGAACGAGCGCGCGACCTTGGAACAAATACCTTGGTTCTCATTCGCCATCCCAAGTTTGTCGGCGTAGTTTAGTTTTACCCTTGCTCTCAGTATATTGTTTATTTACCATAAACTACGCTTACTTAAATGTGTACAAGTTGTATCCATTCACTGTCACTCTTCTTCTTGTTTGTACCAATGTTAGATTTATGATTGGTTCACTGTGTGGTCTGATTTGATGCATATATAAAGATTAAAATATAATACGATCTTGATCTCAGACCTCGGTTCTCAGTTCTCCGTTTCCGGTTCGTAATTCTGGTTTTATTATTGTCGGCCTGGGGGGGTGAGTGAGCATAGGTCAGTGGTGCATTATCAACTAGGCACACACTTTCATTGGCGTTTGCATCCACCAACCAAAACTCATCCTCTTCTCTCCTTTTGCGTCATAACACTTTATCTAATCGGAAGACTTCATACTAACATTGTTGAGTGTACTACCTAATAGTCAATGAGTGAAGTGTCGTCAATGTCTTCATTGTTTCTGAAGACTTCTTCGACACTTTCTAGAGCTATCTTAATAAAATTATTTCTCAATATAACTTATGATTTACATTCAATCAGTATTCGAACAGTTACTCTTGGTTTAACATCTTGTATTAACAAATCCTCTAATTGATAGATTCAATTGTTCAATCACCTATTTTATGATAAGTACCAATTATTTTGTATTTTGATCAAATATAATAAATTAAATGATATTAAAGTGCCTCAATTGTACTCAGCAACTGTGAGGCATCTTCATGTTCGGCTAAACAACACGTCGTCTAGTTATCAAATTTCACTATTTCTATTCTCTTATACCATTAAATATAGATGAGTATGGATAAATTATTGATTAAGAGAATGTTGAGATCACAAAGAAAACAAGTCCATCCTCAGGAGCTTAAGATTGATGGTCAGTTAGCGATCACTAAACACACTGAACAAAACAAGCTAACTTGTTGTCATATTGAAGAAATTATAAACCACAACCAAATGGAATGTATAGTCAATTGATTGAATTAGAAATATCAACCATTAGGAGCCAGCTCAGTAGTCCAATGGTAAAGCGTTCGCCGCGGAGCCAGAGGGTTCTGGGTTTGATTATCGTTGATGTCGTGGATAAGCAATTCTGAAGAGTCCCACACTAGAACAAAACAGCTATCCAGTGCTTCCAAGTGATCAATAGTTGTCTGATTCAGATCAATTTGTGATATCAAAACTGAATGTAAGCTTGTAAAAGTTATAAGGAAGTGTTAATAACAACCAGGGAAATTCAAAGACAACAGAACATGATATTAGTAAATAATAACGAAATCTTGAAAGATCACTATTATCAATAACTTATTTCAACAACACAATCAAATGTGACAGCATACTCTTCATGATTACATCATCCTACGAATAAAATTCAACTTTGTGATTAGTAGCTGATTATTTTTGGATAGTTGTCAAACGCAGAGTTAATCAAAACTACCAACCGATATCTTTCTATAACTTAAAATATCACCATAATATTGATTGATTACTGATTAGTAATTAATGTTATGTTTATGTAATCTTTAGTATCGAGGACACTTTATGAATCAAGTGGCTACTAATCAAATAAACAGAAAAACGTTATTGGTGATAACTGACTCACTCCCGACAAGTCTGAACTCCACCAGTCACGACTTTTCACTAGAGCTTCAGGAACATCCTGGAGTTAGTCATTAATGAGCTCATTGGATGCTGACCCAGTAGTGCAGATGGTTAGGCGTTCGCGTCAACCTGAACCCCCTGATGCGGAATCGTGGGTGCGCACTGCTAAAGAGTTCCACACTAGAACAAAACGGCTGTCCAGTGCTCCCTGGTTTTCAATGGTACCCTGCCAACATTAATCTGTGATATATCCAATCAAATAAAATAACTAATCTCCACAAAAATAACCATCCCAATCGAAAAACGTTAATTACATTTTGTCTAACATAATGACAATATCTTAAACACTAAATTGTATTTAATATAAGTTGATATCTCATAATGAGTATTACTTTTCATAAGTTTTAGGGATACACTATTCTGATGAGTATTAACAAACATGAAACTTAGGTTAGCAACATTTTCTTACTGATTACATTTAGTTATTTAATTGATTCACTTTAATGATTATTAGTGTTAATAGAAGTATTTTAAATATTAACAGTTTATTTCTTCATTTCTGCAGTAACCTATTTTTTACAGGCATGATCAACAAGAACATTTCAAACGGTAACATGGTTTAATTGTTGTACAAACTAGTTATACTGTGATATACAAATTTCATGGAATATTAAACGTTGTTTAAAATTTGCATTTATGTAGCTTTAATTACGAGCATAATCATGAGATGACTCTGTGATACAGGAGAATAACAGGGTAACTTCAAGTCACCATATCGAAGGATCACATTATGACAGGACACGTAGATGTTCAACGTTTTGCGAAGTATAAAGCGATCTTTTAGGTTCTGGTCACTAACGAACCATATTAGTAAGATACTAGGTTAGGCAGACATCTATCGCGAGGTGTTGGAATCTACAAGGTTGATATTCAGGTAAATTCACAAAAAAATGAAAGGAAAATAATACGTCATCACGCTGTATATATTTGATGCCCAACAAATCTTAGATACTAATGGGAAATATCGTTTATAGTGTGCATGAATAAGTGGCCTTAGCATCCTGAAGGCTAATATCTTTGAAAGCTATATTAAGTAGCTTGAAAAAAACTGGAAGATTGTCTGCCATGAGTATTTCTGCTGGCAGCCCGCTTTATATTTGACCATACCTAATCAAATAAAAGTTTGTGCGAGCTTATGTTTTGTGTTTTACATTTTCAACTTGAGAGAGTTTATTTTTCAGATAATAGTCTCGAATTCGGGTATGGTATGCAATATCAGTCGAGGTATAGGTTGTATTGTGCAGCAGTTTATAGAAAATGATCAAGTTTCTTCCTAATCTTCCTCAAGCACAGTGGTTCAAGTTCGAACACACAACATCTAGTTTTGTAGTCTATTTTAAAACAGTTTTTAATCACTTACCGTGTTAAGCAGCGATGCATATTCTCCACTCTAATTTTGTCACTTGATTGTACATTCCTAAATAAGAAAAAGCAGTACTTAAGTATAGGTCTCACTCATATTTTGTAAAGAGTAAGTCTTTACTCATTTTAGTAAAAGTTCTTTACACTGAAACCTAAGCGTCGTTGTTATTTGGACTGTTTGACAGAAATGTGCCCAGAAAAATCAATGCTGTTAGAAAACTGTATGCCTAGGTAGGTGATAGTATTAAGTTTAGGAAGTGTGTGGTTATTAAGTACAAGTTGGTTTTAAAGTTTTTGGTCCCCCAAGTATATCCATCCACATTTCACAGTATTTCATTCCAGACACCAGTCTGAGCATCATTTACTTAGGTTGTTTAGCTCGTCCTGCGAATTTCGGATACAATATGCTGCTTTCTGTTTTTCAGTTTTATAAATTATTTTAAGTCGTCAGCATACTGGTATGGCTTTCCTTCTATGAAGCACCTGCATATACCATTGTTATATATAATGATGAGTAGAGGCCCTAGAACACTACCTTATACATCTTCGCTAGTTATAAGTCGTAGTGTTGACATCAGATCAATCCTCTTTTAATTCAGTAAACAGTAATATTCGATAGATTGCGTGTATAGGTAATATATACATTCGGCACGATTTTTTTGTTTGTTCTCATCAGTACTTAATTGTCCAATACAATGACAAAACAGCTGTCCAGTACTTGACTAAAATCAATCTATGATGAATGCAAACAAACAAAATTAAATACTAATCTACACGAAACCACCTTAACTCAGTACGTTTTGATTAGTTGCGCTCCATTACTTCAAAGATTTGTTAGTTCTAATTGATATTATGAAGCCAGAGTTATGAATTAGTTGTTTCAACTCAGTTGTTTAATGTAAACTGAATAACAATAACATAGGAAAGATAATGATACTATAGTATATTTCGAATCAAATGGTATAAAGGAATATCCAATGAGATATTGAGTTAAGATAGTCAGTAATTTGTGTTGTTTAACAAGTTTTAGTGCGTATATTAGTAAATGTGAATCACTGTTCAATGAACTGCGTTGTGGAAGAGAGTAATTCTGACAAAAGTCAAACAGAAACTTTGGTTTAATTAAGCATTGTTCTACTGGTTGCCAATTAACTAAACCTACTTGCAGTCATAAAAACTAACCACTACCGTAGGATTCGATTATTCGTCATCTACGTTCACAGTCTACCATGGTCAGCAATCAAAAGTCAGATGGTCAATAGAAACAGTTTCTTTCTTATTTCTACCTATAACTACCTCTCATTACGACAAATACAAATTCCGAGAGACACGTTCTGTCCCATTTGGGACTCGTCAGGTGGATGTACCTGCACTCCAGTGTTAACATCTGCACTGGGTTTCGAATTCAGTTCGTTTCGTATCAAACACCACCGCCACTGATGTATCCCAAATAGGACGAAACACGTATACTGGATTCTGTTTGCCAGTCACAATCCAACTCAAACAGTACTTGTGTTTTAACGCTATATCGACGCAATCCGCTCAGAATGCATATACAGCAACAGAGAGTGATTAGTTTAAATCCATAACATATCTATTTCCTTTCCTACATAAGTTGCTTAGTTGAGTGTTAGTACATAAGCAGTAATATCTGAACGTATCCAACTCTTTCTGTATTTATAATGCTTTGTAATTTACATATGTTTTATAGTCCGTACAGTAACCAGTCAACTATATTTGATATATTTTCCAAAAAAAAATCTTTAAATCATTGATCACAATTAAATGAATTATATACGTGATCATGATAAGAATGGTGTAAAATTACTCTAGATAATAGTAGACTGTCTATTGTACTTGCAAATACTGATAAGATAATGATAACAATAGTAAAAGTGTATAACGAGGTATTTCACTAATAGAAAGTAGATTAGTACATTAGAAGATAGACTTCATAAAATAACATTCTTTACAATACATAGACTAGTTTCTTTCTGGTTTTGAAAATCTCATAGACTCTTTTATATTTAAGAAAACAATTTGTATTACATAATTTAGTCAAGTGAGTACTTTACTTATGTTTATGGTATTTCTATCATGTGAACACCATCGACTAATTATGTCATACAGGAACTCTGTATAGATTTATTCTGATATTTTCTAAAATCATAAAATGATTTGGTTAAGTAATCGTTTATATGACTTAATTTATCTTCCATATCATCATAATCAAGTAGATTTAGAAATACACACAGGATTACGTAATGAAATTTCTAGTTGAGCAATAATTACTAGTTGAGTAGATATCAATGATTAGTTGCATACAGTATTATTTTCTTCTTTAATTCTAACTAATCTGTTTAATTCAATTTTGATATCACAAATTGATCTGAATCAGACAACCATTAACCACCTAGAAGCACTGGACAGCTGTTTCGTCCTAGTATGGGACTCCTCAGCAGTGCGCATCCGCGACCCCGTCGGGGATCGAACCCAGGACTTTCTGGCTCCGCGGCGAACGCTCTACCATTGGATCACTGAATCGGCTCCTAACGGTTGATATTTCCAATTCAGCCAATTCGTGATACATTGCGTGACCTCCTCTATGCCATTGGTGAGTTACTGCCTCACACCCAACACGGTTGAACTTTACCGGTCACGTCTTCACACTAAAACTCCAGAAATTACCTCAAGGAGCTAGTCACTAGTGAGCTCATGTTAATTACAATTAAGGGAGTTTGTAGAGATAGTTAACTGTTTAATTCAATTTTGATATCAAGTGACCGGTAGAGTTCAACCGTGTTGGGTGTGAGGCAGTAACTCACCAATGGCATAGAGGAGGTCACGCAATGTATCACGAATTGGCTGAATTGGAAATATCAACCGTTAGGAGCCGATTCAGTGATCCAATGGTAGAGCGTTCGCCGCGGAGCCAGAAAGTCCTGGGTTCGATCCCCGACGGGGTCGCGGATGCGCACTGCTGAGGAGTCCCATACTAGGACGAAACAGCTGTCCAGTGCTTCTAGGTGGTCAATGGTTGTCTGATTCAGATCAATTTGTGATATTAAAATTGAATTAAACAGTTAACTATCTCTACAAACTCCCCTAGTTGTAATCTAACTAATCTATTGTGTAATACACATCAATAGCTGCATGTGTTACATTTCCCGTAGTTCATATTAAAGAGTAAGGAAAATAGTTCCTGATTTCATTTTTTTTTAAAATCCATGTTTCATTTAAAAAAATGATTTTTTTGAGGAATTAATGTCAGTTAGTAAAGTATCTATCACTTTCTCTACAGTAAGGTTAAAGCCTATTCTTCTACAGCTTATTGTGTAACATCTGACTTCATACCGTTTGTAACACATAGAGATATAGCTATAGAAATGAATGTGTTGGCATTCGTGGAGACATTCTTTTATAAGACACTGCTGTTAACTTATTTCTTCTATTGATCTTCTTTTTAAAAGGTATCATGGTAATGTATCTTAACTATCAGATTATTATCTTAAGTGTATATTTGTAAACTAATTTACTAAATGTAATGATAGTTTGATTCTATTGGATGACCTTACGTTAGTGATTATTACAGTGTGGCTTATCTTCGATGATTTGTAAGTTAATCAACGTCGATTTTGACTGATATACATATTCTCTTAAAATACGCACTATTGACTTGAAAGAACGTAATCCTAATCTTTCGCTGTAATTATGATAAGAATGTATTTTCGCGTTGATTTGTAATGGCTTGAAACTAATCAGCTTCTGTTGCTATACGTGCATCCTGAGCGGATTGCCTCGATATAGCTATTGTACATAAATACATATATATATGTCCGTTGCACAGGTGCGACTGTCTGGACACAGTAGCCTAGTAGTGAACGCGGTGGCGTTTGCCTCAAAGCGGACTGAGTTCGAGTCCCAATATGAACATCAATATTGTGATGTAAGTACATCCCAGATAGGACAAAACTGGAGTTTTGGATTCCACTTGCCAGTCACAATCCAACTCAAATCTAATCTTTCTCTATTCATGATCATAGATAATCATTAAGTATCATGATTGTAAAGGTTCATCTATCGTTCGATGAATAGATTCATACTAGGGCTAAAAAGATTTTTAGTTTTCGGTTGTTAGAAGAATCAGAATAAAGGTGGTTTGATTTAATGCAACGAAACGTTATCAGAACTTAAGTACAGTTCGACATTATTTACACTTTATGTTTCATGTCGACGTAAATATAATTGAAAACCATAAAAACTAGAATTTAGACATTCTAAACTTAATTGATGCATTCGAATACCACAACAATATTCAGGATAACGTGATCACATTATTACAGGTATTTACTGTTATGACGTAAAAAAGGAAGGGTTTGCTTGGTTGTAACAAACACCAATGAAGTGTGTCTAGTTGATAATGCAAGACTGACCTACGCCCATTCACCTGCTCAGATCGATAATAGAAGAACTAGAATCGGGAACGGAGAAACAACTTATTGTACTTAAACCATGCCATTATATATACATAAAATCAGACCACACAGCAAACCAATCAAGAATTTAGCAATGATACAGAACAAAGGAAATAGTAACAGTGAATGGGGACAACCTATACACAACTAATTAACTGTAGTTCATGGTAATAAACAACATACTAAGAGTAAATATACTAAACGGAAGGACCGGGAAAAAGGAACGTAAGTCATAGAAATGAAATATTTACATTGTCCACAGTTATAATGAATGAAATAATGTTCTAAAACACAGTTCTCGAAGATAATCAATCTTCACTAGGTGCCCGGCATATCATTTACATAAAAGAAATATTCTGCATGGCATAAACCATTTACGGCTTCATTTCCAATTGTGTATGTACATAAGCATAAACAGTAAAAGTTATCATGTTATGTAGTCACATGTATTTTAATTGGTTTACTAGTAACTATTTTTCAGTGTCGATTATCAAGCGTTTTATACATTGAAGTGTCATTCATTCTTCGTCTATAAAAAGTTATATGGCCGGTTAGATGGTTTCGTACTAGTTAGTATTAATTATAAAAGCATACCTACAATTTCAGGGGAATGGATATACTCTTGCTATTAAAATCTCAAATACCTACTTGGCTTTTTCTTTTGCCACTGATCACTGCTATGATTTAGATATTTGTACTGATAGATTAATTTATGTTGAGCATTGAGATTTCTATCTTATTCTATCAATGAAAATGGAATTTGTGAACTAATCTAAGTGAATCACTGTAATTTCCAAGTACTTACTGACACTATAACTGCATACATGGAGTTGGTTTTATCAAGTTTTTAAATAGATCTTACTAACTAACACAAATCATAGGTGAAATAAGTTATTCTGCCCTCTTCTACTTTAAAAACCACCTTAAGTCACGTAAGAATGGGTCACTGAGACTATTGTAATTATGCTTATAAATTTTTATTAACACTAATGAATACTACAAAAACGTTAAATAATTCACTGCTATACAATTTTTCAATGTATCCATCTTTTGAACATTTTGACCAATCAGTCAGTTATGAACAAAGTGGAATCTAACATATATGCTCGTTGGTTAAATTGCCAATTCAACATTAGTACGACGAGAGCATATTTACAAGATTAACATAAATACAGAATCCTACAGAAAGAAATAAATAACGGTGTGTACACAAAATAATAATAAAACTTAAGATACAGAAGACAGACTGAATACACGCGCTACTGTGACAGATTCCATGGCATGTCACGCAATGTCTCCATCCATTGATCATGAATGCCGAGCTCACCCAAGCTAGGTTATTTGCATTTACCAGCAAAGATGAGACCAACAATCAAAAATTTCATCGACTGATGCTTTGTTTTGATTTAGAAGACCCTTACCATCCTGCTAATATGCCAGTAAGCATAGTACTGCAATACAGGCCATGGATAAGCACAGGTGATGCATATACCAAACACCCTAGTCTTCAAAGATTTATGACTTCTTTGATTGATTTGACTATTTTCCAATGTACTCATCAACATCAATATTTCGAGAACTTCTGTGACCATACCTAAATCCTACGCAATTCTTTTATCTTCATAGTCCATGTTTCGCATTAATATAATTAAACATAGCTGACTACTCCTCAGTATACTCAGTCTTTCGTTAGGATGTTGATATCACACCTATACCACATGGGACTTTAAAATAGTAAAATACTGATGAGATTTCTAAATCCTGGCTAAAATTTTATCAGACACCGACCCACCAGTGTTGATGAAACTCCTGAAATAAATGAAGTTGTCAATGCACTCAATTACCTCACTCCTTGCGACCAATCTACGAGATAATGTAGAACAGTTCTAAAGCAACATTTTTAAATTTAGAAGGAGAGAAAAGCATTATAAATAAACCTACAATGTTACATAATGTATTCTGAAGGCTATATTGTCAGCGTATTCACTAAAGAGGACTATATCTTCCTCCTATTTTAAACAGATAAGTGGACACCTTGGTAGTACGTCAAATCCTAAAAATTTAGATAAAGGAAGTTTAACCTCTAGAAAAGACATCTACAGTGTAATCAAGTAGAAGGAGAAATAAGGTAACCGAAACAAATGTCAATTGAAGCGAACAATTTCTATGACATTTTCTTACAAAATATTTGTATTAATGCAGACATACAAACAATACTGAAGTGATTTTCATACTGAATTTGATATCATTAATTGACCTGGATTCTACAACCTTTGAAACTATAAATTACCAAGACTCTGTTTTATTTTTGTAAGGGATTTCGTATCATTGATCATCAGCAAACCATGTATGTAAAATCAAACTAAATGAACGTTATCGTTAAAGAATGTTGATTGTTAGATACTGGCTTAACTGTCCAACATTGAACTAAATTTAATTCCATGATAGAATTTTTCAAATGACCACCACTAAAGGGTATTTTGTATTAAAACATAACAACGGTTTTCTCTTAGCATTTTTTAATCCATATCACATAGTAATGTTCCATTTGAATACAACAGTCACCACGATATCTAATTACATTTTTTCTTTTATCTTTTTTTTTCCTGTATATGTTAATTGAACAAAGAACAATGACCTATATTTGTTAGAATTCTAACTATAGGAAATTATTGTAACCGCTAAATTTATACATGTTAACATTGAAATGAATTTTATTTATCTATTTAATATTGAAAATGATATACATACTATTGGTATATACTACTCATTAATTCATATTTGACAATACTGTCATTTATTAGGATACTTTGATAGATTATTCAATATAGTTTAATACAGTTTATCACATGTAAACTTATTCATTGTATTAGTTTAGGTTATCAAGTCAAATGATTATTATCATGAATATGTAAGAAATTGAATTAATTCATTCCTATGAAATTAATGTATTCACTTAGTTATTAGGTTTGTGATGATTGTTTAGAATAGATTAGTGTTAGGTAGGGTATCGTGTTGAAATGGGTTTTTCATTTTCTTCCTTATTGATACTGATATACTGAGCACTTAAAGAAGATTGATTATCTTCGAGAACTGTGTTTCTGTAGACTATTTCAATGTTTTTGGTTATATTCAAGATGAATAATTTATTTCTATCATCATCCAGTTCCCCCTTCCCTATCCTCCTAATTGATACATTAACTGTTAGTATTTCATTTCTTATTGATGAACTATGGTTAATCAATTGTGTATACACTATTGGTTCTATTTTGTATTAATATTAGTTTCCTAATTGGTTAACTGTGTGGTCTGGTTTCGTATATATATAAAGGAATATTTGGGAATATAATGGACTTCAATTCTGATTCTGATTGTGGTTCTGTCTGATTTGTTCCTCTATTTCTGGATTGGGACAGAGTGGGCATAGGGCACATGGGCATTTATCGACTAGGCACACCTCATTGACACTCCATAACCCAACCAATTTTCTTTGCGTCATAACAGATACATTAATAAACTCATCAAGATTTAAGAAGAGAATCTTTATGTTTTACTGTCACATTGATCACAATCAATCAGTGATTGTTAACCCATGTGAAGCATAGGCCCCTGCCTAGCATTCCCCAACCAACCCTATCGTGGGCTTTCCTTTCAAGCTCTTCCCAAAGGCTATTCATTTTCTGTATGGTTGTCACTAATTCGCAAAGCAATGTGTTCTCGAGTCTTCTTTTTCTTCATTGGCCTTCAGAATTTCAAGTTAGTGCTTGTCTTGTGACACAGTTTGGTGATTCCCGCAATGTGTGTCCTATTCTAATTCCTTCCTTGGATAGAATTCGGTTAAATAGTTTTCTGACACAGGTTATTGATAATGGCATCTGGTCAACACATCTAGAGTATCTTATATTGAAAATGATATACATACTATGGTATATACTACTCATTAATTCATATTTGACAATACTGTCATTTATTAGGATACTTTGATAGATTATTCAATATAGTTTAATACAGTTTATCACATGTAAACTTATCATTGTATTAGTTTAGGTTATCAAGTCAAATGATTATTATCATGAATATGTAAGAAATTGAATTAATTCATTCCTATGAAATTAATGTATTCACTTAGTTATTAGGTTTGTGATGATTGTTTAGAATAGATTAGTGTTAGGTAGGGTATCGTGTTGAAATGGGTTTTTCATTTTCTTCCTTATTGATACTGATATACTGAGCACTTAAAGAAGATTGATTATCTTCGAGAACTGTGTTTCTGTAGACTATTTCAATGTTTTTGGTTATATTCAAGATGAATAATTTATTTCTATCATCATCCAGTTCCCCCTTCCCTATCCTCCTAATTGATACATTAACTGTTAGTATTTCATTTCTTATTGATGAACTATGGTTAATCAATTGTGTATACACTATTGGTTCTATTTTGTATTAATATTAGTTTCCTAATTGGTTAACTGTGTGGTCTGGTTTCGTATATATATAAAGGAATATTTGGGAATATAATGGACTTCAATTCTGATTCTGATTGTGGTTCTGTCTGATTTGTTCCTCTATTTCTGGATTGGGACAGAGTGGGCATAGGGCACATGGGCATTTATCGACTAGGCACACCTCATTGACACTCCATAACCCAACCAATTTTCTTTGCGTCATAACAGATACATTAATAAACTCATCAAGATTTAAGAAGAGAATCTTTATGTTTTACTGTCACATTGATCACAATCAATCAGTGATTGTTAACCCATGTGAAGCATAGGCCCCTGCCTAGCATTCCCCAACCAACCCTATCGTGGGCTTTCCTTTCAAGCTCTTCCCAAAGGCTATTCATTTTCTGTATGGTTGTCACTAATTCGCAAAGCAATGTGTTCTCGAGTCTTCTTTTTCTTCATTGGCCTTCAGAATTTCAAGTTAGTGCTTGTCTTGTGACACAGTTTGGTGATTCCCGCAATGTGTGTCCTATTCTAATTCCTTCCTTGGATAGAATTCGGTTAAATAGTTTTCTGACACAGGTTATTGATAATGGCATCTGGTCAACACATCTAGAGTATCTTACACAGACAGTTGTTTATAAATGCTTGTAACATTTGGATCACGCCCTACGTAATTCTCTTTACAAGTTTAAGCTCCATACAACAGGACGACCTCCACATTTGTATTGAAAATTTTGACTTTAATGTTGACAGATAGTTAGTTTGAGTTCCAGATGTTTTTCATTTGTAGAAAAGCTGCCCTTGCCTTTCCAATCCGCGCCTCAACATATGCATCAGGTTCTTCTTGTTTATCGATGATGTTGTCCAATTATGTAAAGGTTTCGACATCTTCCATCTTCGTCACGTGTAATTGGGTTAGTGCTGGTTGTTTTGTATGAAAGGATCTCGCTCTTCCCTTTGTCTATGTTGAGGTCTGGTGTTGGCTGTCGAGGCTGCTGCTATGTTGTTCGTCTTTACCTACATTTTGATGCTGTTTGTGAGATAGAAGAGCCAGCTAGGTCATCTGCAAAGTCCAAGTCATCTAGTTGAGTCCATGTTGTTCATCGTATTACGACAGTGTCTTGAGATGTTACAGTCTTCATAATCCAGTCAATTACCAGTAGAAAGAGGAAGGGTGAGAGTAAGCAGCCTTGTCTAACACCAGTTTTTACTTCGAAAGAATCTGTGAGCTGACCTTCATGCATGATTTTACAATGTAGTTCGTCGAAAGAATTCCGTATGATGTTGACTATCTTTTCGAGTAAGCTATAACTTTGTAGAAGGCTCCATAATTTTCTCTTGTCCACGCTGTCTAATGCTTTTTCGTAGTCGAAAAATTTGATGTAAAGTGGTGAATTCCATTCAATTGATCTCTTAACAATGAACTACAGAGTCGTAATTCGGTCAGTACACGACTGGTCTTTGCGAAATCTGGCCTGTCGATATTGAAGTTGGGCGTCGACCGGATGGATCATTTACTTCAATAACACTCTGTTGAAGACATTTACTGGTACTGGAAGTAGAGTAGAATATATGTGATGCATGTAACTTTTCTGTCCATGAGTTAATATATCCTGTATTTAAGCATAAGTTATAAAATTGCGATCTGACTACAGATTCTTGGAACTGTGTAGCTTGAAATCCTAAATTTAGAGACAAAGTATTACGAATACTTACTTCCTTATGCCCGTTACTCCTCACTTAAGAGCATAGGCCACTCACCAGGATTCTTCATTTAACTCTGTCTGTCCTGAGCAATCCTTTCCCATTGTTTTCAGTTGCTGTTCATCCTTTTAATATCTGCTTACAATTCTCAACTCAATGTGTTCTTTGGCCTCCCACTTTTCCGTTTCCCAACAGGATTCCATGTTATTGCTTGTCTCGTGATGTAGTCTGATAGTTTCTACATTATATATTCTATCCATTTCCAACGTCTTTTCTTGATTTCCTCTTCGGCTGATGAAAGTTGGTTTGTTGTCTCCCATAGTAAGCTGTTGCTAATAGTTTCCGGCCAACGAACATTCAGTATCTTGTGTAGGCAGTTGTTTATAAATACTTGTATCCTTCTGATGATGTTTGCAGTAGTTCACCATGTTTCAGCTCCAAACAGCAGGATTGTCTTCACGTTCGAATTGAAGAGTCTGGCTTTGAGAGTAGTTGATATTTGTTTTGAGTCCCATATGTTTTTTCAACTGTAGGAATGCTTCCCTGGCTTTGCCAATCCTTGTCTTTACATCTGCATCGAGCCCTCCTTGTTCATAGATGATATTCCCCAGATATGTGAAAGTATTCACTTCTTGCAGAGTTTCTCCATCAAGTTGAATTGGGTTGGTGCTCCCTGTGTTGTATTTAAGAATCTTGCTCTTTCCCTGATGTATGTTCAACCCTACTAATGCTGAAGTTGCTGCTACACTGGTTGTGTTTGCTTGCATCTGTTAGTGTGTATATGCTAAGAGAGGTAGATCATCCGCAAAGTCCAAATCATCGAGGTGCATCTTACTTTTCCACTGAATTCCGTGCATCCCCTCAGATATGGAGGTCTTCATGATCCAGTCAACCACTAGGAGGAAGAAAGAAGGTGTGAGCAAGCAACCTTGTCTGACTCCGGTCCTCACTAAAAATGCATTTGTCACTTGTCCTCCATGCACAATTTTGCACTGTGTTCCGTCGTAAGAGTTCCGGATGATGTTGACGAGATTCTCTGGTACGCTGTAGTGTCAAGCACCTTTCTATAGTCAATCAAGTTGATGTGCAGTGAAGACTTCCATTCGATTAATTGTTCAACGATGATTCGTAGTGTTGCGATTTGGTCCATGCACGACCGATCCTTACGAAAACCAGCTTGTTGATCTCGAAGTTGAGCATCTACTAAATATTTTATTCTGTTCAACAATACTCTGACAAAGACTATCTATGGTACCGACAGTAGCGTGATCACTTTGTAGTTGTCACATTTGCTCAAATCTCCTTTCTTTTATATCTTGATAAGATGTTCTTTTTTTTACAGTCTGTCGGCACTTGTTCTTCCTCCCAAATCTTTTTGAATAACACGTGGAGTATCCTTGCTGTTAGGTTGATATCTGACTTGAGTGCTTCAGCTGGTGCATAGTCCGGTCCTGCTGCTTTCCCACTTTTGATTTGTCTGGCGGCCATCTTGATTTCTTCCATCGTTTGTGGAGTGACATCTATCTGGAGATATGTAGGTGCTGCCTCAATGTCTGGTGGGTAAGTTCAGTGGGGCTGGCCTTTTTAAGAGTTTTTCAAAGTGTTCTATCCATTTGTTCCTTTGCTCTTGAATCTCAGTGAGTGTCTTGCCTTTTTTGTTTTCGACCGGTCGCTCTGGTTTACCATTTTTGTCTGCCAGTTTCTTTGTTGTGTCGTATAGCTGTTTCGTATTTTCTTCTCTTGCAGCTTTCTCCGCTATCGTTGCAATACCTTCGATGCATTTCTGTTTGTCAGCTCTAATGCTCTTCTTTACCTGCTTATTTGCTTCTGAGTATTCAGATTGAGCCTTGATTTTCTCTGCTCTTGTTCGGCTGTTGTTGATTTCTATCTTCTTGTTCCTCCTTTCTTGAATTTTGGGGAAGGTCTCAGTGGAGATCCATTACTTATAATGGTGCTTCTTGCGGCCTAGAACCTCCTGACACGTTGACGTTAGAGCTTCTTTGATTCCTTTCCAGTTGTCTTCCATAGTGGTTTCTTCTTCTTTCAGTAGATCTTGTTATCGAGAGCTATTTTGAATTGATTGAGTTTGTCAGTGTCTCCGAGAAAGCCTGTATTGAACCGTTGTACTGCTGCTACTCCAGATGTCCACTGCTTCTTTAGCTTCAGTTTTATTTTAGAAACCACCAGGTGGTGGTCTGAAGCTATGTCAGCTCCTCTCCTGATTCTTACATCTTCCATTGATCTTCTAAATTTTTTATTGATACATATATGATCGATTTGATTCTCTGTAGTATGATGTAGTAAGACCCATGTAGCCTTGTGTATGCGTTTGTGGGCGAATATTGTACCACCTATGACCAATTTGTTGAGGGCACATAGGTTTGTAAATCGTTCACCATTCTCATTTCTGTCTCCCAGTCCCTGTCGTCCCATGATTTCTTCATATCCAGTGTTGTCCATTCCGACTTTGGCGTTGAGGTCTTCCATCAGGATTGTCAGATCCTTATCTCGACACTATGCTATAATTTATAGCAGTCTATCGTAAAACTGATCTGTGTCTTCGTCGTTGCCGTCGTTGTTCGGTGTATAACTTTGGGTAATATTCATTGTAATCTCTTTCTTCATTGTTTTGAATGATGCATTGATGATCCTGGGTCCATGTGGTTCCCATACCACAAGTGCATTACGTGCCTTTTTGGACAGCATCAGAGCAATTCCTTGGGTGTGAGAAGCGTTTCCCTCTTCGTGGCCGGAGTATAGTAGCATCTCTCCCGAAGCCAATGTTTTCTGTCCAGGTTGAGTCCAATGGGTTTCGCTGATTCCGAATATTGTCAAGTTGTACCTCCTCATTTCTGCAGCTATTTGATTTGTCTTTTGCTCTCCCACATTGTCCGAACATTCCATGTACCTATAAAAATATTTGCTCCGGTTGTTAGAAGAGGGGGCATCGGTCTCATGACTTCCGAAGAATTTCGGCTTTCATCATGAGGCGTCATGAGTCCTTCTACTTCCAGGGCAGAGTTTAAATTGCTTAGCTTGTTTAATCTGGTTTGCGTTTTTTTAGCAAGTTTGGGGTTTACGCGATGGGGGTGCTAGCCCTATGTCCAACTCTCCTCCTTTACCTGGGCTTAGGACCGGCAGTAGCCCTAGGAGAGCTGCAGGCGGAGTTAAAGTATTACGAATACAAGCCATTATACTTAATACCTTTCCCCCAAAACCACCTTAATTTCGTTACAGTCGGCAGCTTACTAGTAATTAACTTTAGGATATTCATGAAGTTTTTGTAAGAAATAATAACTCGTGTAGTTTAGACATGTCTGGAAAGAAATAGTTATCATCACTGCAAATGGGTGATCGTCAAGATATGTTAGAAGTTAATAGAAGTAGAAATTCTACGATTGAAAGCAAGTCAGCCCAGTAGTTCAAATGGGTAAATATTTTCGTTACGAGTTCTGAAGGCCCTGGTTATGGTTCTCTGAATGAAGACCGCATACTGCTGAAGGGTCTTCTACTACAACGAAATTGCTGTTCGGTGCTAACTTTTTTCACTAGTACTCAACTAATATTAATATGTGACATGTACAAGCAACTAAATTAAATGTATCAAATATGTATAAACACTCATGATTAGAGTAACTAGAAACCATCATCACAATTCATTCGATCAAAAGTTAGACTGTTTAGTAATTGACTATTGAGTAGATGTCCCTCAAAATTTCTACGAATGCCTTCAAAAAATTCTCTAAGAACATGCAAGATCTTGTAATAAAAATGAGTAAGCTTAGTAAAAACAGTACCTACTATATTGTAATTAATCTTTTCGATTGTCTATCACTTGTAAATAGTTGATTGGTAAACATTGAATTAAATTATCATATTTGGCTTTAGCCTGTGATATTAAGAGTGGTGATACCCTTATAAAATAAAGTAAAAATGTGGGCTGCTGATGAGTTTTATATTGGAACAAAATATCTGTACAGTACGTTATTGTTTTTAGCGGTTGCCAACAAACAGTCATTATGTTGTATGGATTACGATATTCACCCATCCTTAAGAACCATTCTATGTTAGTAATCCAGTCTTCACCAATGAGCTATTTTGAGAGATTTCTGGACTTCTAGTAATAATTCGTGATATAACCCAATCACCCACAAACGGAACTAGATAAAAGTTGTTTCATTTGAAGACTACATCTAAGTAAGAAAAATGATCCTTGTGGCATGCAGCTGAGGCCACACTGTGGGTTCTACATGGGATTCTTCGTGGGGTCTTAGATATCTACAGGTGATATATTTCAATACAGGATAAAATAACAGTCCTTTGTATTGAACGATTGTTACATTGAAGCAATTCTTTGGCTTGAAATGATTAGAATTGATAGTATGTATCACTGCTACCTCTTTAAGTTGTTTTGTGTTATTAAGTTTAATTTCATCACCAGATAGTATATTTTTTAATTCACGTCTTTTAACTTTTACTCTTTGTTTTCAAGATACCCAAATTCATGAAGAAACTAATGTCCCTGTAACATTGAAACAGGCACCATTCATTGTCACTATCAGAAACTTTATCAACGAGATAGTTAGACGTGCAAATGATCAAATTATCTAAATTAAATGCTCTTATTAATTTATCCCATAGTAGCCATTATGATAGCATATTTGTACAATGAATAGTTTCAACGAAATGGTAACATCACTGTTGACATGTTCTATTTTTATTAGACTGTAACAAAATATTCAATTAACTAATTACTTTACATAAGCATTCAACAGTTATTGAAGCACTAAACATTATTTAATCATTGTATTTATATTATACATTGAACACCTATCTGGTTCTTGTAAACTTTTAACTTTAAACTACAAATTACATTAATTAACTCTTTAATGATGCTTTGTTTTAACCTCTAATATAAACTGTTTGTTGATTGCATTCCTTATTCAACGTTGGTCAACTGAATAATGTAACGTATAGTGTTTAATATAACATTTGGATTATGCAATCTATATATTTATACATTGAATTCAGAAGGAATCTAAACACTGTATTCTTATTCTAAAGAACTATATTGATCAATTAGGATAAACTTGTATATTCCCGTTCGATACGAAACGGACTAAGTTCGAATCCCAGTGTGAACATCAACATTGGGATGCAGGTACATCCAGCCGATGAGTCCCAAATAAGACGAAACGCGCGTCCTAGATTCCACTTGCTAGTCACAATCCAACTTATATAAAACTATATTGATCAAGTTTTACTGTTTACTTTTGAATCACTTAATTGTTTATTTTAGATATTCAATGTTACAATTATTCTGTAAACAGTAATCATCATTTTATAATTTTTTATTATTTATGGGAATTATAAATATTTTTTTAAGTTTATCTTCAAACATTTTTACAGATTTAATTAAGTTACGTAATACTTGTTTAATCAGGTAAGCGTGTTTTTAGCAAGGATTGGCAAAGTCAGGACAGCATTCCTACAGTTGAAAAAGAATATGGGATTCAAAATAACTGTCAACTAAACTCAAAGTCAGACTCTTTGCAATTCGAACATCAGGACAGTTCTGCTGTATGGAGCTAAAACATGGAGAACTACTGCAAACATCATCAGAAGGATACAAGTATTTATAAACAACTGCCTACACAAGATACTGAATGTTCGTTGGCCGGAAACCATTAGCAACAGCTTACTATGGGAAAGAACAAACCAACTTTCATCAGCCGAAGAGGAAATCAGGAAAAGACGTTGGAAATGGATAGAATATACAATGTGGAAACTATCAGACTACATCACGAGACAAGCAATAACATGGAATCCTGTTGGGAAACGGAAAAGTGGAAGGCCAAAGAACACATTGAGTTGAGAATTGTAAGCAGATATTAAAAGGATGAACAGCAACTGGAAACAATGGGAAAGGATTGCTCAGGACAGACAGAGTTGAATGGAAAATCCTGGTGAGTGGCCTATGCTTCTAAGTGAGGAGTAACGGGCATAAGTAAGTAAGTAAGTACGTAACATTTATTAATTCATATTAGTACAATTTGATGTCAACTGGTGATTTAAATTCTAAGTGAGAAAGAAAGTGAATTACAAAAAATAATCACAATCACCTCACTACACTTTAATGAACTTATATTAATGCCATTGAAAAGATAAAGTTGATTCATAACACTACTTCTTGCAGTTATTCATTGTTAATCTGAACTGTATTGATAGATATAGACTTTCTAATTAGTGTTGGTATGATAACAACAATCAAGGGTTAGTGACATTAAGTGATGTAACAAAGAACTGGTAAAATCAAAGTAAATTTATTCATTAGGATAAGCTTGTATTTTCGCATTGTTATGTAACGGTAAAATACAAGCTTATCCTAATTACGTATATGCCCTTTGCACAAGTGTGACTGTCTGGACACAGTAGACTGGTGGTGAATGCTGTGGCGTCTAGCACTAGGCGGACTGAGTTCGAATCCCAGTGTGAACACCAATATTGGGATGCAGGTACATACAGCCGATGAGTCCCGAATAGAGCAAAACGCGCGTCGTGGATTTGGATCGCTGGTTACAATCCAACTTAAATAAAATTTCATTCAAACTTTGACTTCCTTTATAGATTCACTTTCAGTATTCTTATATCATTACATCTTATCGAGGTGTTATCAATGTTTAGTCTGATCCTTCATCTATGCTGCCATACTGTTAAGACGTTTTCTCCATTCGCCTTTGATGTTGTGTGTGTACACTAGTAATTAAGGTTAAAGAGTTGGTCTTTTGGATGTCAGTGATGTAGTAAAATAACTAAAATGTAAACTGTTCCAGTTGAACTAAAATTCAAACAGTGTTTACTGAATTTACTTAAACCAGGTAACCAAATATGTTATTCCTTGGTCTTCTGTTGCTTTTCTCTTTTTTATGCCATTTCGATTTTAAAATTCTGGTAATTGTTGAGTGACGTAACACATAAGCAACAGACATTTTAGGAACTATCCTGAAATATAATCTTTTATTAATAGGTAAATGAATGGGATTCAGTTAAATTAACTAAGTTATTCATATAGCACTCAATGTAACGTTACTTCAGCTAGTTGCCATTTTCTGACTATATTGATGGGATTTAATCATCGGTAGAAAAAACTAAACTGATATGACTAGGAGATAATCAGCCAACGTGAATATTTCATTCATACACTAGGTCATTTTTTGAATAACACTATCGTGACGACAGCAATCTATGAAATTGTTAGGCTAGCCTGAGTCCTATAGCATCTGTCAGTCCTCTTTCCAAGATTTCAGATACTCTGTGATTAGTAGTATTAACTAAAATTCCCTACCGACTTTCTCGAGCGTTCGTTTGGCAAGGACTTGAGAAAATCTCAGTATTAAAACTGGGTTTCTGTATAGTGTTGTAAAAATAATTTAAAATCACTCCTTCGGCTTGTTATAGATTACTTGTATATTGTAAACCATGAATTTTTGCATTCGATAACGCTTCAATCAATCAGTGCTCGTTACCTCATGTACAGAATAGGTCACCGACCAGCATTCTTTAACCAACTCGGTCCTGGGCAGCTATTAATTCTGTACTATTTCATTTTATGACTATTCGTTTTTATGTACCTGTGAACGAATGCAAATTAAATGGTTACACAGAGTCTGGGCGTAAATTCAGAAGAGCGTTTTATAATGATGAGGATGAGTTTCTCTGCGTGATAAGTTCAATTTCTGGTAGATTTAAACGTCGTCGAAGCGTAAAAACCTGCATGTAAACCAGTGAGTACGATCTCTGTAGTCTTCATTTCAAGCAGTCGACATGAAGCCTGGACGTTGTAAAGGAGTACTACCAAGGACTATCGTACTAGAACGAAACGGTTTTTCTTGTCCGTTATCAAAAAAAACTGAATAAACAAAATCTGTGAAGAGTAAATGCAGCATTTTATGTACATAAATACAACATCTCTGTGGTAGCATTTTTGAGTGAATAATTTCCATCTCTAAAAAAATTTAAATAATTAATAAATTTAATTGTCTGTATTCGTCACAAAATGATGTTGGCAACATACCACTGAAAACAAGGCAGCAGTACTAAACAGCTCTTCTAACCTAGAAAGAAACTCTACATTGGTGAGTACCCTTGATCTTAGTAGAGAATCCATGGGAATTTCACCACTAGACGCCTGCCGGTTCAGTAGTACAGTTAGTTAATCGTTCACCAACAGAAATGAATGTCCTGAGTTTGAATCTCTGACGGAATCAATAAAACACATTTCTGAGAAATCTCATAACTAGTAACAAATCTTAATTTCTTGTGTTACCCAACCGACAATATTATTTAACGATTGTCAATAACTGAACTTTACAAAAATCACTTCATTTTTAATTAAATTAATAAATTAACAAAAATTACTCATTATTTACAAATTCATCATATTGTATTAAGTTTACAAAAGAAAGAATAGTATCTGTATTTAACTTGCATTCATGTTAGATAAACAATTTTTGTAAAATAATCATTAATGTTGTCTTTTCTAATTCTATTGTTTATGTACAAAAGAAAATGCATTGATTATAGTTAAATACAGAATAGAAATAGAACAATATCATTTCTTATCTAATGCATTAATATATGATGTTAAGTATATCGAAAATCCAATTGTTATCACATCAATGACTATATAGATAAATGAGAGAATAATAACAGTTAGTAGAAATCTACTACTGTATTCATTCAATGCATTTGTACAACCCTGTAAGATAGAAATAATATATTTGATAATATAAAGTTCATAAATAATTATGTTATTATTTGAATTAGGTTTTAATGCATTAGTTTATCACATTCAAATGATTGTAAAAGAAGTTAGTTCCTTAATAGAATTAAAAGACACATAGAATATTGTCATAACTTTAGCCAATTATGGCTATTTTACAGTAGATATGAATTAAGAGAATTACATTAGAAATATGAAAATGTCACTTAACAATGAATAAACGACTAAATCCTTAAGATTTTATATAAGTTTATTAAATGATAAAAAATATTAAAATAAGTTTAATGACAAGTGATATCCAATGAACCTGTTGTCCATTTATAAGTCAAAACTAAGAAAGTCAAATGGTTTATTAATTTTAGTAATGTAAAACAATAATTGTGCTAGAATCATTTGTAAAATTCATTTTATCTTACAGTTTATTATTAGCTTAATGCAACCTAGAAGTAACTATAGTCATTAAAAGCAAATAGTTATACAGACTTTATAACAGTAAATTCTAAAATAGATTCAATGTTGACATATAGATGTGAAAGTACATATTAAAACGATGAAAGTCGTAAACTTAGATGTTTACATATAGTTCAAGTATAGGAAGCCTCTAGGTAAAAGTGCATAAATATAGAATTCCAAAGTTAAATAACACTGGTTATACGACAATACTAATAATACAAGATATGCTGGACTTAAACTGGTTCATCTGTTGTGTATTTTAAACGATGTTAAGGTATGAACGTCATGTACACTATAAGGTAATTAAATCGTAACTGTACTGTTCCAGTTACGTAAACGATTTTTATTTCATTAGGATAAGTTTGTATTCTCCCGGACACAGTAGCCTAGTGGTGAACGCGGTGGAGTTTGGCACGAAGCGGACTGAGTTCGAATCCCAGTGTGAACATCAACATTGGGATGCAGGTACATCCAGCCGATGAGTCCCAAATAGGACGAAACGCGCGTCCTGGATTCCGCTTGCCAGTCACAATCCAACCTAGAGACTTTTATTTCAGCTTTGAAAAGGAATATTTTGAAAGTGCAGACATTAGCTATTCTTTCGCTTTATCAGAAAGGACACTGATTGTTAATAAAAAATAAGTTTAGCCGCTGGATACGTTTTATTGAATACACTCTTTCGTCTGAAATCAGTAGTTTAGCCTATTTCACATCTCAAAATTATGCAATTTTTATTTTTCTTAAATTTTGTTATGTTACTTGATGGATTTCAATTAGAACCATGGAACTTTTTGGAATTGTCAGTAGCATGAGATTTAAGCCAACCTTTCTTTTCCTTATCTATTAGTATTACCGCAGACAACTAACGAGTAGTTCTCAAAACTAGGCCTTATATTATTATGTCAACATATATTCTTAATATGTAAACCTCATTTGTTATTTTATGATTCGCATTCACAGGTCAACTCAAAATTTATTAAAAACTTTGTTGAAGTAAGGTGATGCCTCCTTTCTGATTTAAAGGAACATGACTTTTGGCTGCCTGATAGAAAAGAATGAAATAAAAAATATTATTCAGGGGAAGTTACTGTCTTTGCCTTGCTGAAATATTAAACTACTAGGTAGCTTCCTGTAATTAACGTGATAAATTTTAAATGCACTTCACAGAAAAGATTAAGAGCGTTTAAACCAACTCCGACAGACTGATAATAGTTCTTTATAAAACAGTTTCACTTACAATAAACGTTGGAAATTAACACTATATCTTATCTCCATGTCGGTAATATGATTCTTTCCAAACATACAAATGTTCAGGGTAGGTAATTTGACTAGTCAGAATCTAATGGTGAACAACAACAATCACCTTACATATCACTATAGGTTCACACCATCTAAAACACCCTTTACTTACATTATTTCAATGTTTCAGTACTGCGCCGTTAGTAAAATCTGATACTAACAAGGAAGGAACAGTAAATTTTCGTATAGACCTGAATTTTAGCAAAAGTTTCTATTTCCAATTAAAACAAGGAGTTATTAAGATAGCAAAATTATACCCAGAAATCAGTTTAGAAGATAGTTTTGGGTGTTCGCTCATCTTTTTAAGCTTAAGAATCAAATAAGATGTAACTTACGTGCATAACTTTTAAAGACAAACTTATTGCAAACAACCGGTGAACTGTCATATTTTTGTTTAGTTTCCTTAAAGTTTGCTGCATATTCTGGAAATACCCTGAACAAAAGTCAGCTAGCATCTAGACAAGGAAACACTTCGAACTTCATTTAAAAACAAATAAGCATGGATTGTCTATCGGTAGTTATAATCACAAGCCAATCTAATGTCTTTCTAAGAAAAAAGATACAAGCAATCAACCATGCACGACCTAAAACCTGACATATGTCACTTATCCAAAATTTCAGAAAAATGATTGATTGTAGAGAAGTGTCAGTAAGTTAACTGATTCAAAAATGTATTGATGAATAATCATCGGTACCAAATAAAAATATATACCAGTGCAAAACAAAACTTTTTAGGCGCAATACTATCAGATAAAAATAAAAAATATACCAATCGGTAAAATTATTACTGTGGCAATACATTTTTGTAAACGAGACCATCTTTTTGACAGGAAAACGGAACATTGTTTCCGTATTCCAAGTGGCTGAGTGATCCACAACATTTAAGCTAAAAGATAAATTAAATTAAGCAATTACATCTCTGTGGATCTTATCCATAATGACACTTAAGTTTTTGTTAAAGTGATAGTTCTCAACAGCTTTCGTCATCGTCGAATGTAGATTATCCCATAACTACAACAAGCTCGTTCATTAAAATAAAAGTCACCTTTAACTGGTAACAAACGCACGCTATTCCAGTCCCCAGTTGAACAATAACTATGGAGATCAGCCCAACAAAAAACTTCATGTCAAGTAGAAACAAATGCTTTTAGTGAGAATGTAGAAATTACTAGACAAAGTGCATCACTGCTCTGTAAACATGATCCAAAAAGACCCAAAAATCCCGCAATAACCGTGATGCACCCAATTATTACAAGACATATGATCGTTCCATTAAAAGTTGCATCAAGTTTGCCACTGTATTTACGAATCGAGTAGTAAAATGTGCCGCCAACAACAATTAAAGCAACTGCACACGTCTAAAATATGTAAGATTTTAATTTATAAACCTTACTATTATGCTTAAACTAAGGGCTATTACTGTTATTTGTACGCAACGATAATTCAACGTCCGTTTACAGAAACCCATCCAGTCTTTAAAATGTCACTACGTTCCCAAATTCATACGATGGTGCAATAAAACAATCTATCAGTAACGTAATTTTTAAGGTTGATTAACTAAACGAAATAAAACGTAATGTAGATTAGGGCTGAAATATAGATCACACTACTTATTACTGTATGTAAATATATACACAGGTATACAAACTCAAGACGGTCGTAAAGCCGACAATTCTGAAAGCTCGACTTGTAGTCTTAAGAATTTTAAAACGTTTGCTGTATACTCACGAAAGTGTGTAATAATTATTGAATCATTGCTGATCAAGACTTCTACGTCATTATGTCCGGGCAATGAGAAGATTAACACAACTTATCATATATACGTGAATGTACCATGATGCACACTGTGTATTTTAATGTGATTTAAAGTATTGGCTGACAATTTACTAACATTGGTTTACTCCTCCATTGTCTTTTAGCTTCCTTTTAGCCATGCGCTTTGTAGAATGTTGCTCTATAAGCCCTAATGTAGCTATAACATAGTAAAATTGATCAGAGATCGATAAATACATTAGCATACTGACGGAACAACGCTGGCCATAGTACTGTACATAACTCACTGTACTAAGAGCTGTTCATCTTGTATACGGCCAGTAGCCAACCAATACTTTTTACTCTCAATTATAGGAGTAATTTAACATTCATATTGATAATCTGTAAATTAATAGTCTCATGTGATTCTAAAACATCTTTATTGAAGTAAGTATTGACTGCATCTTTTACAAACAAGATGTTTCCGCGTTCCCGTATGTTGCCTCCTTTGTTGGAGCACAATGGTCCGTGTCTTTCGATAATAGTGTACGGGCCTTTCTACTTATAGTGTGATTTCTTCGGGCCTCAACTACTACCTTCTATACTTCTTCGTCTTCTACACCTCACCAGTTCTCCAAAAAAAACATGCTTTATCTGCTTCTCCCAATGCGGTTAGGATCTTTGACATCCATTCCTTGTTTCTGGTGCACATTTTTCACCGCTCGCGTTTAACCTTCCTCCGACTTTTCTTTCCATTTCATGTAATCTTTATGTCACCTTCCCCCCCCCCCAAGTTTGTGGTCTTCTCTCGTAAGGAATTGGTCTCCTTTAAGCAACTTACCCAACACGCTGGCTAAGAACGTAATTAATGCATCAATAACTAATCGCTCAAGACCAACACACATAGATTGGATCTCTTGACCAAATTTCAAATTATCAGCCTTATCTCGTTTTTGTATAATCTCTATGGTTCATTCTGCTTACGCACAGCCAATTCCTGGGATTACAGCGCCATAGACAAAAGCGCGTGGTTGTTTATTGGAAGTGCTCTATAATACTAAATATACCTAGCACCCTAGTACTGTAAACTATGGACCTTGTTACTGTTGGCTTTTTACTTAATTAATATTTTCATGTTGCGTGAATTCCATAACAGTGACTCCATCAAAATCCTATTGTAAATAAGCCATATTATTTTGATCGTGCCCGTAAACTGATATACATTCATGTGCAAAATTCTACTTCAGAATAAACTATTACTATTATTTACTTCATACCATTCCATCTCTGCGGTTGAGGCCAATTTCTGTTGCTACTGTCGCAGTCACAGTCACATTTCGCACACTAGTTTGAATGACAATTTCATTTTTATCCCTTTATTCGAGGATGGATATCCTAACAATATCGATAATTTCTTTCAGTTACTTCATTCTTCTGCCAACCAGTTTTTAGGGTTCGTTATTCCGTTCTGTTAGACTGCTGGTCTACGGTTGACTTTGTTCCCAACTACCCAATTTAAGAGGTAAGCGCTTTGCATTTAAAACAAGGAACTCAACCGGTCAGTATTATTCTAGAGACGTCGTGGTCATCCAGGGTATGACACATAGTGGCTTCATTCGCCGTCCTTCCTCATTGGTCAAGAGTTGTATAGGACTCTTCACGACACACTCTAGATCCCGCCCAGCAAAACCTTCTGTTTGCAAACGCCTAACCCCCTGTGCCACTTGGCTAGCCGGCACCCAATGGTTAAATTTTAACTTCCATCAATTTGTAATATATAGCACAAAGATCATCGATTGTCATTGGTAATAACTGTGTCACTCGCGACAAGTTTGAGCTCCGCCAGCTACGACTTTGTACTAGAGCTTCAGGACACATCCTGGGGTTAGTCACTAGTAAGTTTAATTACTGAAGTTAAATTGGGATGGCTATTTTTGTAGATATCGGTATTTTAATTGAATGAATATGTTTATTTCTCCCTGGTTTTCAGTGATGCCCTGCCAACATCGATCTGTGACATATTCAATCAATTACATTTGTTTAGAAGTTTTCTCACTGCTGGGGTCAGATTCCTGACAGCAAACTGGTTTTTCAGGGCTTGATTCAATTGTACTGACTCCAAATGCGACTTTCAGTAGACCACAGTCTTCAACCTACCGTGAAAGACAATCTGCTACCATATTCTAACCTTACGTCATGTGGTCAAACGTAAAGTCGTATTTTTGCGGGCGCAACGTCCATCGTAACAACTTTCCCCCAGGATTTCGTGCTATCTTCAGACACTGTAGTGGCATGTGATATTTGTGACTACTGTGAGACGTTTTCCAGGAACGAGTAGACCCAAAGTCATTCACTTTACGTCTGATAGCTGCCTCCTTTGCCCATATAAATTCCTAATTGCCTAATAGTTTATACGGCGGTGCAAAAATCGCGTCAAACTACATTACGAAGAGACTGTAGAATGGTGCTCCATTTACAAACCGCCTTGGCTTCCTTTTTAAAGTGGATGTTGTTGCGTTCTTGATAATTAAATTTTTTTACACTGAGATTTTATTTTACTATCACTTCTTTATATGCCAACAAAGCAACATTAATTTTGTCTAACTATGACTTCTTTTTAATGCTTGACCTAAACTTCTTAATTCGTATCAGAACTGTATCTTATGTGGTCGTTCTTTGTTTTACCATACACCATCAGGTCGTCCTCGTATTTCCCCATGTCCTCCGAATTTCATAATGACCAGCAAGCTACTGATATTTGTAATTGTTGTACCAAATCTAAAAATAGCTACCTGACCAAGAAAATACTTTAATTTATGGAAAAAAATGATATAATGTAGACATTACTTTCAGTTATTTATTAGCACATCCTTTGCGTTCCTTGATACATGTTGACTATAGACTTGCTTTATTTGGTTGCCTTTTTGCAGTCTACGTATTACGTACACGCCATGTTCTCACCTAGCAACTCTTCTTACAGACTTTTTATTGCTACTTTCATGCGACGTTCACTTATCCACTGTCTGTAGATTACTTTAGAGGCATTACCCACTACACTACCACCACAACCACTGCCACTGCTACTATTACCATCACTACTACTGCTGGCACCGCCACCTCTACTACTATATAACAATTTTGAACACACTTTTTCTCATCTGGTGTCTAAATTTCACCCAATTGAACATCACTTATCTTGTTACAATCAAACATCAAAAAAAGTTGAAAGTGTTGTAGTTACTGATGCTTCTTTATTCGGTTCCTTGTATATTATTTTTGTAAGGATATTCAATGCAATGAGTTCTAGATACAATGTTTTCTAAATCCATTAAAACAATAAATCTAATATTTTTTTGCCTTAAACAAAAAACAATAAGTTTCATTTTTATCACTAAATGTAATTGGATTGTTACATTCACTTTTTCTATCAAATACATTAACAGAAAATAAACAGCACTACATAGTTTTATATCTCTGCTTATCAATAATATAAAATATATGGTTTAAGAATTAGATAAACTTCTTGGAATTCTCTTCTTTTTTCTAGCAAAAGTTTATTCTGAATAAATATTTTGATTACATAGAAACAAACAGAATTATGCTAAATGACCTATCTAATTCAACATTTAAAAAATGTAAGAAAAACTTTTTTGATTTTTTTGTTATTACTAATTACATGAATTTGTTTGCAACTAGCCAAGGTTAAGTAGTATCTATGCGTGTATATAAATAAGAAAATATCTAAATATAAACAATAATCAAGTATTCTAGTGATTGTAATTTATTATTCTTAGTGGACTTATTACAGTCAATTGTGTGATTACATCATATACTATGCTCAGAAGGCTACCTAGTGAACGTCGATACTTATGTATGAAAAGGTTTCTAATTACATCGAATTCATTAAATTTAGTAAGTTCTGCATAAAAATATCGTTTCAAGTTTTTATTTGAATAAATAATATTATAAATAAGTTTTGGACAAAATGAATTAGTTCAATGTTGAAAATCTGTTTATGACAATTTCACTAAGAAAGCTTTACTATCAAAATCATAAATTCATGAGGAATCAATCATATAACATGATCTATCATGTTATTAGTTAGATGTCACGGCCAATTAGTCTAAAAGTCCTTCAAACAACATAAACGATAGCCATACATGTTAAAAGATCAGAGATTCGCATACAGATATTGTGACTAACTCAAGATCCAATAAGTCAATTTTCACCTTAATTATACGATGGTCTGATTGGAGTACTGTACGTAAAGCCTTAACACTATGTGCAATTCCATAAGTTAAGTCTATCTGATTCAAATATAATCATGCGCAAACCTCCACCCTATTATAATTATTATTATAAACCATGGATACACTTAGTGAATTTGGTTATCACCCAGTCCACCATTTTATTCTCTGTCATTTCATGTAAGACGTATTATTCTAAACAAAACAGTTGATCGAATTATAATTCATTCTGTTATTATTATTATCATTATCATTTGACTTGCATACGTGTGACGATTTTGAATAATCACTCACCCATTTTACAGCACTGCATTGACCTGAAGCCTTTAAACCCGAATCTAGTGTGCACACTGCTAAAGAATCCCATACTACGACAAAACAGCTGTTCAGTCCTTCTTGGTTTTCAGTAGTATCTTAGCAACATCAATCTGTGTCGAATTCAATCAAGTAGACATAATACCAATCTCTACAAACCATCTCAGTTCAATCGTTACTTTGAATGTAGTTTAATATACCAAAAAAGATGAAGCTTGTTAACATTTCAAAAGTGGTTGACATACAAACATTATTAACATGTTGAGTAGAATGTTGCAAGTTCATACATATGATTCAAAAAAGAGATGTCATTACATCACTTATAACAGTTGTATGATATGATCTAGATTCATAATAAGAAAGTAAGTAACCGTTACCAACAACTTGGAATTGTATAACTTAACTGTAATCTTGTAAACTAACCTACAAATGAAACATATTTGAAAAATAATAACGATGATGTAAAGAAATCACAGTTATGTTACTCAGGTGATTAAACATTGATTGGTGATTCCTCTTCTTTGCATAGCTTTAGTTTTAAACCCTTAATACAGATGGTTTTAGATGGTCGAATGTTGTTTGTTTATTAAACACTTCACAGAATTCTAGAATAATAACTTCATCATATGTATCTATATGGTATCTACTGATAACAATATTTAATGTTTTCAACTCCGATTGATTGTCCACATTTTAGTAGATGTTCATGAAATCCCTTCATACACTCCTCCCAATGTAATTTCTATTACAGATATAGTGAAGTCTAACTCCGCCTGTAGCCCTCCTAGGGTTACTGCCGGTCCCAAGCCCGGGTAAAGGAGGAGGGTTGGGCATGGGGCTAGCACCCCCATCCCGTAAAAACCCAAACTTGCTAAAAAAAACGCAAACCAGATTAAACAAGTATAGTGAAGTCTATACAAACATACTTTGTAGAATAAGTTGCTATAAACAATATAACTAATTGCTCTGAGGGATATATTCCTGTTGGTGTTATATTATGTTAACTAATATTACATCATCACAATGAATGTTTAAATATATAAAAATCAACTTTTCATTAATCATAATTTTATTAGATTTTTCAATTCCTGTCTACTTTTTTCTTTGTCTATCAATAAATTTATCTGGATAGAGATTGTTTCTTAGGTAGTGTTTAGTGTTTATAAGTTCTAAATCTAAACTATTCAAGGTATAGATCATTTCTCTTATCTAAAAAGAATGTCACTTTTAGAAAATGATATGTCATAAATTTAAACGAATACCGTGTACTACATCTGTCAATCGATTTTGTTATGACTCGTACACGATAGCTCGATTAGCCGCAGATAACTTTAACACTCGAATGTCTTGAACCCTTCTAGTCGGTAATTCAGAAGACAGAAGACAAGTTGACAGGAATCTTTATTCTAGTAAGACAGAAAGAGTGAGTTATGTACAAAATATTCATCTACTCATAATGAATATTTATCAAATTAAAATCAAAAACATTTTATTAATACAAATGAAGTGTTCTCAAATATACTCTGTAAGTATAACTCATATTGACTTACATTAATGTGACGAAAGTTTACATTATACTCACAAAAAACCAATTCAACTCCTTTTGGTATTCAATGGTACCCTACCAACACCAATCTGTGATATATTCAATCAAATACAACTCCTTTTGTTTGATTCAATGAACAACTATATTTTTCGGGATTTCTAGTCCACAACAAATAGATACAGGAATCCGTTCTGTTTTTGGTGTATCTTAGCAACAGTATCATGGTAAACAACATAACTAACAATAAATGATTCATTTGATTGAAAATGTCAAAGCTTGATGTTGGCAGGGTACCATAGAAATCCAGAGAGTACTGGACAGCTGTTTCGTTCTAGTGTGGAACTCCTCAGCAGTGCGCACCCCAGATTCCGCACAAGGGTCTTCAGGTTGATGGCGAACGCCTAACCATCTGCACTCCTGGGTCGGTATCCATTAGTAGAATTCCCACTGCCATCGATTTGTGATAAATAAATGATTCACTTATTGTTGATTATTGGACACAATATACTTGAAACAATGATACATTTTAATTTAAATGCAATCTCTGAGTTGGATAGTTTAATTGTGAAAATTTCATTATCTTTCTTGATAACTTTATTAGCACCAACTTCTGATAGAAGTGAACTATGTAATTTTCTCCACATATGACTGTCAACTGGTTGTGTCGACCTTCAATTTAGTTGGTTGTTATTGCCACTTGTTCTATCACATTTTGCATATTTGTCTTGATTCTACTTTCCTTTTAGCCTGATCCACAGAATTGTAGTTGTTCTATCTTTGATAAATACTACATCTAACAAAGCAGCCGACCTCTTCATCTCCGCCTACATGAACATAGATAAGCTATCAAGCTCCACGACATATTGTCTCTTATATCAATACATACGGACAATTATGGAAGCTTGGTACTCAGGTCAATTGGCGATCAATAGATATATTGAGATAAATGGAATTTATCAACCAGTCAGAAAACTAATAAACTACAATACTATGGATCAGGTGAAGAGAGAAGAGAATCAAAACAAATATGCAAAAAATGACTGAAGTTTTACAAATAACCACTAATCAATTTCAAGGTTGACAAAACCAGCCGATAGTCACATGTAACGAAAATTACATAACCCACCCCTATCAGAAGTTTGTGTGTATGAAGTCTCTACAATTAAACCATGCAACTCAGAGGTCGCATTTAAACCGAAACCGTCCTCTTTAGCTGCAAATCTTCATTATCATGAAATATTTGTGGCTCACCAACGTAACTTCAACGAATGTTTGTAGATGTTGGTTTCCAGTCTACATTGATTAAATTTATGTAAGACGCTTAATTGAGAGAGTTGTCAATGTACAGTGTGTGTTAAGTTCACTTAAATGTACGTATATCTCTTGTAAATCAATCTGACTTCATGCAAAAGTAGGGATCATTAGACCCATTTAAATTAAGTTGATTTAATGAATTAGACAGGAATATATTCAGAACCGAATTAATCCTATAAGTGATCTAACTTGAAGCAACCCTCTAAAATGTGCTTTCTTTTACAAGGGAGTTCAACCACACCTTAAACATGTTCACTATCAAAGAAATGTATCATGTAAAACTTTATATACGGAAGGTGTAAATCACTTACTGTACAAATATCATCAATCTCCTCGTTAAACTCTACATTTTCAAGGTTGGCTAGTGAAATTAATTTACTATAATGCAATCTAACGAACTGCCAAATACAAAACTAACAGTTTGACTATATGCCATACTATCAAACAAAGTGAATTTCATTTGAACACATAAGTATTATTCTATTTCAGCGGTTTCTCATCAGCTACATACAATCTGAAAGAATTTATGTGCAAGCATTTATTTTCTATTTTAACTTCATATTACAAATTGGTCTGAGTTAGGTAGCCATTAACCCCTAGGAAACACTTAACATATGCTTCGTCACAGTGTGGGATTCCTCAGAAGCACACATCTATTTCCCAACAGGGATCGGACCCAAAACCTTCCGGCTTCATAGCAAACGCTGCATTATTAGACTACTTAGCTGACCGATATCCAACGGCTGATATTTCTTACCATGGTGGGGTCGTGAATGTGCACAGATAAAAAGTCCCATACTAGCTTGAAACAGCTGTCTAGTGCTATTTAGTGGCCAATAGCTGTCTAATTCAAGCCAATTCTTGATATCAAATAAGCACTTAACAACCTGCACAACACCTATTTGCAAATTTTGTTTAAAACAAAGTTTAACATACATATCAAAATGATGTTGGTTGAAACTTCATTTACATTAACGTAGTAGACATAGAAACAGAACTAAAATGTTGAATACAATATTGGAGATATAGGTATATGCTACAAGAGGAGGTATCCGGAGCTGCATACAAATTAGTAATTAAAAGAGTTTGAGTGACTACATAATAAGAGAGAGGAAAACGAACAGTTGACAACTCTTGAGACTAACGTGAATGAAGCTCAGTTATTAAAACTAAAATATAATATGATGTCAATTTGATACCACGAAATGGTCTAAATTAGACAACTATTAATCACCATGAAGCACTGAACAGCTGTTTTGATCTAGTATGAAACTTTTCAGCAGTGTGCATTTGTAATCCAACCAGAGATGGAAATATCAACCGTTGGATGTGTATATGAACTATTTATTCCTAAAAAATATTACCTCTTTTCCTGATCAATCAATGCCTGTTACCCTATGTAGAGCATAGGCCGCCCATTAGCGTTCCCCAGCCAATTCTGTCCTGGTCTTTTTCTAGTGACGAATGGTAATGATCATGAAAGCAGCATTATGGAATTCGGTTCGCATGTAGTTATGTCTACTGAGAGCCTATTCCAAGGCAGGTTAGGACTGGTTGCATTATAATTGTAGTTATTGTCTCCTGGTGACAAATAGCCGGAAATATGCTTATAGTAAAGGGATTTCTAAGTAAAGAAAATGTCGTAGTGCATTAAAATATCGCAATGTATGTATTTCGTACCTTACAATTAAGACCATAAGTCACATTATGTCATCTGAACCAAAATAGAGTAAAATAAACATTTCTTAAGTATTTACAATATGAGTGTATACTTCCCAGCACTCAGTTAATACGTTTTGTTGTATTGTTAAAGAGGTCAATGAACAACCCATGGTGTCTACGATAAGATGTGATCGTGGTTTACGAAGAATCGAAGCAGTCTTTCCCTTACACAAAATGTTGCAGCATTTCTTATAAGTCTTCAGTGTACATTATCACAGTTCATAGTCATTGAAGCTAACAGTTATGAAAATAAGTTAGTAGTCTATATGATCAGGTAATTTGTCCTTACTGGTATCAAAGCATGTTACGAAGCATAGTCGAAACCGTATTGTTATACACTATCAGGATGAAATTTATTCATTACCTCAGTAATAATTTTGTAAGTCAGGTATTCATAATAATGCAAAACACTCATTTCAACAAACCATGATCAAGTTATACGATTAGAAATTGAAACTGATTGTTAACCTTAATGAGTAGCGTGGTATACGAAAACAACGATGACTTTTAATGACCAACAGTCTACAGACTTAAGGTTGGTTAGCAATGTAAAATTGTTTGTTAGAAAATGACTATTGTATGTTTGTAATGTTAATCTCAATAAATCTATAAGTCATACAAATTGATGGACGTAATTACCCTAATGAATAAATAAAAGTTCAATTGAGATGGCAGAGATTGGTATTTTTAATTGACTGAATATGTCACAGATTACTGTTGACAGGGTACCAAAGAAATCCAGAGAGCATTGGACTGCTGTTTTGTTCTAGTGTGAAACTTCTCGACAGTGCATATCCTAGATTCCGCCCCAGACAACTCAGGTTGGGAAACACCTAACCCTCCGAACTACTGGATAGGCATCCAATCACAGAGTTCACACTTTCATCAGTTTGCAATATATATAGCGCGACGATCATCCATTGCAATTGGTGATAACCGTCTCACTCCCAACAAGTCTGAACTTCACCAGTGACGACTTCTAGCTAGGGCTTAAGGGACATCCTCAATTTAGTCATTAGTGAGCTGAATATTGTAATTAAGTTGAGATAATTATTTTGTGAAGACTGATATTTTTAATTGAATAAATTCTACCATTGAATGCCGGCTGGCCTAATGGTGGAAAGGGTTTGGTGTTCTCCATCCTGAGGCCTTTGGAATGGAATCTAGCGACCTCACTGGTGAGGAGTTCCACACTAGAATGAAACGGTTGTCCAGTACCCTACCAACATCAGTCTGTGACATATTCAATCAAATAAATTTAAGCTGAATTCAACTCTAAAGAAATCTGCAATCAAAGATCATGTTATTTATTGAAAAGTAAGATTTCCAACTAGTCAAATCTTAATAACAAGTTTTTGACAGCTTGAAAAATCCGTACCTATCAACGAAATTAATTAGAAGCAGATATGAAGAGAACGAATAGCACTTGAGAAGAAATGGAAACCAAAGCCCAGGACAGATATGGTTGGAAAATTCCGGTCGTGAAATGCCGGGCACCTAATTAAGATTGACTATCTTCTGTAACTGTGCTTTAGAACATTATTTCAATTATTATAACTATGGACAGTGTTGACATGTCATTTCTATGACTGTTACGTTTCCCTTGCCCGGTTCTCTCGTTTCGTATATTTGCTCTTAATATATTGTTTATTACTTTGAATTACGCTTACTTAACTGTGTACAGGTTGTCCCCATTCACTGTTACTATTTCTTTTGTTCTGTATCAATATTAGATTTACGATTGGTTTACTGTATGGTCTGATTTTATGTGTATATAAAGGCATAATTAAAATATAATACGTTCTCAGTTCTCGCTCTCTCCGTCTTCCTGTGCTCAGTTCTCCACTCTGGTTGTTCTATTGTCGGCCTGGGAGGGTGAGTTAGCTAACGCCAATCGAGCATTATTAGCCAGGCACACATTTCATTGGCGTTCGCATCTTATTGGTGTTCGCGTCCACCAACTAAATCATCCTCTCCTTCTTCTCTTTCATTAAGTCATAACAGGTCGGTGGCTTTTGCTCTACTTTAGGTAGTAGGCATTGATTGGTTCATTAATCAAAGAAATTCGATAGCATATCAACAAATCTATTAAATTAATAAAACTGATAATATTGCGTTCTCAGCGTCAACCCAACCACTTGTTCTTGATCTTTTCAAATCAATAAACGGAACAATAAACATAAAGTAGAAGTATCTGTTACTAACTAATAATTTCAATTACTATTATCATTACCGTTTGTTTGTTTGTTTATTTTAGGGAATTGGTATCTGTCTAATTATCATGGGTTGTTATGTACACTTATTTCTTAGTACATACTTACGCAGTGTACCAGTACATTTTGTGACGTTAACATTTATTATAATGGCGCAAGGATGCCTCCTGTTTACAACTGGTAATATCGGTATAGTTAGTGTTTTAGCTGAACGTCGAATCATTAATACAATGGTAATGTTTACAATATTACTCTTATAATATTAACTATTATTATTTCTTTTCATATATACATACATATGTATGTTTATGATTACAGTATAACATACTGTTAATAGTATCTGTGCTGATTACTATAATTGTTGTTACAAGTATATATATTCTACGTGAAAAAGTAACAGTGGTGTTTTTTTAACTAACAGAACTTTTGATTACATTAGATGATTATAATGTTTCGAAATATTATGAATGATGCAATTGATCAATATATGAGTAAAAGTAGTGGTTATGCAACATTTGTTGATACAATTCAATTACGGGTAAATTATGAAATTAATGATTACATAATAATACTAATTATTATTATTATTATTATAGTATAATTGTTGTGGTGCTGATTCATATACAGATTATACTGTTAGTAATCTATCAATACCGATATCATGTTTTACTAATGGATCTATATCACTATATAACAAAGTAAGTGTTTATTTATAGTATGTTGATATATTTAATGGTAGATTATAGAAGTTTGAATGTGTTAGTACCCATAGATTATACCAGTTCTCTTATGATTTGTATTTGTCACAGATTGATATCGGTTAAGTACCAGTGAAAACCATTGAGCAATAGAGAGTTATTTCACCCTACTTTGAGACTCTCCAACATTGGACTTGACTGATCACCAGGTTATATTAAAAATTGACTAATCAACTGTATGCCGGTATCAATAAGATCTACATGTTACGCTTAATTCTTTTTTTCATTTTTCTCTTTCCTATTTCTACAGGGTTGTGCTAAACAGTTGGATACAATTGTTAGTGATTACTTAATTTATATTATCATTTCACTTATTGCTTCTATACCAATCGAAATAGTTTCAATGATTTGTTCTATGCGTATATTAGATGATTTGGAGAATATTTCATGGAGAACACGATTTGTTTATTGTTAACGTTGATCATACTATGGAGGATATGATATTTGTACTATTTCATTAAATCTTTTAGTAAATACATACAATAACAATAGTTACGTAATTGTAGTACAACCATTATTATTATATCTTTTATTTTAATAAGATACAGATAATGATCATATTGAAGCTAATACAATAACCGTGAAACTATCTCCACAACACCCAATTATAATTAATATCAGTATACTAGTGACTGATTCCTTGAAGTAATTTCTGCAGTTCTAGTGTGAAGACGTGACTAGTGAAGTTCAACCATGTTGAATGTGAGGCAGTTACCCATTGATGGCAAAGATGAGGTTTTGCAAACGTATCACGAATTGACTGAATTAGTAATATCAACTGTCAACAGTTGACTCAGTGGACTTATTGTAAAACATCAACTGTGAAACATTTTGTCATATATTAACATCAGTTACTACATATTCAAATGTAAACATAAAGATTTTATCGGTACTACAGTTCAAAAAGGATAAGAAAATGTCTTTTCAACGAGTGTAGATGAAACTTTGAAATGTTAGTCATCATTGGGTAACCACATTAATTTAATCCATATAGAATGCTCAATTAAAGGAACTGTCAATATTCAATTATAGTTGTGTTAGCTTCACTTACTGATATATACTCATATAACATCTTATATGTTATTTAGACTTCATTCACATATACGAATGATGTGATATGCTTAAATTACGAAGACGATGCAATGAATTAGACAGATGTATAATTTGAAGTAAATTAATCCTACAAGGGTTCTAAGTTGAAGTAACACATTCGGAAGTATACTTTTATTCAGGGAAGTTCAATCACACCTTAATGTTCTTTACTAACAGAGAAATCTACAATAAAACAGTCGCTACACTAGGGTGGGGTAGTCACAACCTCTTCAAATGTCACAGTGAAACAAAAACACTGCCCGTAGGAAACACAATAATGGGTATACAAATAGTTTACTAAACGAAAAATGACATGATAACATTTAAAGGATCAAATAAAAAGACAAGTGACCTAGCCAATTAAACTTGTGTTATGTCCACGATTTAATGGACTTTTGAACAATGATCAGTTAGTACGACGACTGGTCAGCACGAAATACGAGTGACCAAAGAGTTACTCAAAGATGTGGTTAAAGAGAAAACATATCCGTGAACGAGAGTTTATACCAGGTCAATTTGTGAGCAAAAGCAATGACTTCATGTATCATATACTGCTCCATTTCGTAAACGAAAATACAAAATACTATAAAGGATGGTTTAGGTGAGTCATGTACAGTTTTTGAGATAATAGGATTATAGTATGTTTACAATAATTCGAGTAGAGAATTACAATAGACAATAGTTGATAAGTCTGTGAAAAGGTTACAACTTTAACAATACAACTAACAGAGTTGCTTAATGTTTAATTAGATGCAGTTTAACCGTAATCATCTCATTAACACAAAGAATACACTAGAGAGATTATGATTTTCAATTCTATGTTCCGATATAACAACTAGTGATATGCCGGGCACCTAATGGAGATTGACTATCTTCCAGAACTGTGCTTTAGAGCATTACTTCAATTATTGTAACTGTGGACAATGTAAACATTTCATTTCTATGACTGTTACGTTCCCCTTACCAGTTCTTTCCGTTTAGTATATTTACTCTTAGTATATTGTTTATTACTATGACCTACAATTACTTAGTTGTGTACAAGTTGTCCCCATTCACTGCCACTATTTCCTTTGTTCTGTATCAATGTTAGATTCTTTATTGGTTTGCTGTATGGTCTGACTTTGTGTATATAAACGCATGATTGAAATATAATATGTTTCTGATTCTGGTTTTGTTTGGTTGGTTCTCCTCTCTCCAACTCGGGAGTGAATGGGAATAGGGCAAATGCATATTTATCAACTAGGCATACCTCATTGGCTTTCGTTACAACTAATTAAATTTTCCTTGCGTCATAACACTAGTTAGAACGAGAGGAAGAGAAGTATAAGCTAGTGACAAAAAATGTTCAGTGCATATGAAATAAAAAAAAAATAGAATAACTTTCAGTAAAATAGGTCTTGCTATCTAATCATTTATTATAACTCATATTTTATAACAATTCTGATGTAGTGCTAATCAATTTCATTGTTGAGCTGGTTGTTTTGATTCTATAACTTAAACATAAGTCTCAGTAAATTCCTACTGTAGTATCTATAATGTATGTACCATCTTATTTATGACTTATCATATGGATGTATTTATACTTTATTTGTACATGATTATATAGAAATGTTAATTATGGTTACATGACTTATTAACATTCTTCTTGCACTAAACTTTTATGTATACATTTTTTATATTTATATATACTATCAGTGTTTCTTTAATGCGCCAGTAATGCTTTTTGTACACTTGTACTTTACTGCGGTTAACGTGCCACTAGTTTGACTTACTTCCCCACCCAGTTCATCAATGCTATTCGTTCTAAGTCGTCTTTCGTGCATTGATGCTGAGACTTAACAATTGATTTATGTTGTAGTTTCGATAAACGACTCAGCCAAACGTATCATTTATTGTTATCTGCTGAACCTTCTACTTACTGCTCCAGTGTTCTTCGATATATAAAGTTTGTGTATAGTTCCTAAGTTAATGGATAACAAAATGTGGTGTGTCTCTTGGAATATTGCCTTCTGTGTCTAGTTTCCTACTCCTCCAAGCAAACAACATGCATGTAAACTGAAAATGTGTTTACTGTACTAATAATAACAATTGATGTACACTTACATTTAAATTTTGACGGTTCGCTTTGGTGTATTATCACAGAATATTCTACACCCACCATGTATTTCTAGTAATCACATTATCCGTTTGTTATCCATCGATTTTCCAACTTACCCATTGGCTAAAAATTTATTTGTAGATGCATCTAAGTGACAGGTGCTTAGTTTATATCTCAATGTTCTTGTTAACACTAGAACATTAGGCATTTCTCATAGTGGCTATTAAGTTGTCTTACATCTAGGTATTATGCTTAGATGTTCACGTTTGAATAACTGTAACAGCAATAAATCAAATAAGTTGATGAATTCTAAATAATTCAAATTTCCGGTTTGTGATTTCATTGTTTGTTACAATTCAGTAGTATTGAAGGGTAATTCTTAGGACGATACTCATTACAAATTTGTAATGTAGAATAGCGCGTTTGGATTTTGGAATGAGTGCGTATATTAAATAAATCCATTTATAGCGCTTCGTTACTAGAAATAAAGATGTTGGGTTGTAGTTACGTTGAATTACCATAATTAAATATCTTTAATACATGTAATCTTGAGTATATCACTTTGACTTCACGTACATCTACTAACGATTAAATGCACACAAATTGAAAAACTAAGCCAAATTTTATAAACCTACATTCGGAACCAATTAAATCCATGTTTAAGTAGACCGGTAGACAGGAATAAATTATATCAATGAAAGTGTCTTAGTCATGCTTTAAACATGCATACCACAAAAAAATGTTCAATAAGTAAAAGGTGCTATGTTTAATGAGAAATCAAAGCCTCTGTAATAGTCGGGTGAAACTTTGTATTTAATTGCAAGGACAAGCAAACCAATATGAGAGTACTAGGATACTTATCTGACGGAGATGAAAGTATCTCGCGTTTGTTAAAAGTTGCGCAGCTAGGTTAACAAACCGATCGCTTTAAGTCAAGTTGTTGGGACATTTGGGTTGTATAACGAGGAAAAATAGTTTCAAGTTAATGCGTCATTACATATTCCAGTTAGATAAAACCACGGGGTGAGAGGGTCACAGATGAGGAGGAAAACGAAGAGGGATAAATGATGTCGTTATTAAGGTTTATGTTTGTTAAAAAATGTAAATCGACGTTTGATGACTGTATAATCGGTCAAACTAAAGGAAGGACAATTATTAACAGAAAGGACGGGAGGTTGGTCATGAATGTTGGAGACATAAGAAGTTACAGTTTCGTTTCGTCTACACGTATTACTTACAAGCAATGAATAGGTAATATTTTAATGCCATTTTTACTGTTGAAATACTAGTTTTTTGCATCTGTCAGTGATTGCGTGTAAATTTACTGATACCAAATACTAAACAACAGCAAAAAGCTATTTCACGAATAAATGAGAAATAACTAAATTAGGATAAACTTGTATCTTCCCGTTGATTTGTTATAGACTGAAGCTGATCAGTCATTGTTGCTTCACTCTATAACAAATCAACAGGAAGATACAAGTTTATCCTAATACCAATGTGCCCGTTGCACAAGTGTAACTGTCTGGACTCAGTAGTCTAGTGGTGAACGCAGTGGCGTTTGACACGAAACGGACTGAGTTCGAATCACTGTGTGAACATCAACATTTGGATGCAGGTACATCCAGCCGATGAGTCCTAAATGGGACGAAACGCCCGTCCTGGATTCCACTTGCCAGTCACAAACCAACCTATATAATACTTGAGAAATAACTAAAGTTGAGTTGTCAAATTGGCAGTGAACATTCTGGTCAATTATTCGCATATCCACTTATTATTTACCATCCATTGAGTTATTGCCTTATTGTCATTTGAATGGTCATATAATGTCACATCATGTTAAGTATACACCTATTTTTCTGTCTACTTAACCAATATTATCAGTATATATCTTGTACACAAAGATTAAGCAACCCATATTTAATAACAACTAAAGTTTAGGAGTCATAAAATTATGTTAAATGAATAAGAGTTCAACGCAAGTATTGTTATGGAATCTATTATTGTAGCTATAATAGTTATTTCGAACTACCTACTGGGAATTAAAAGAAATACGTGAAGTGTGTATACTTCATTAATTCATCATAAAAGTTTAGCAACTATTTTTGTACCGGCAAGTAATTCCTCAAATAAATAATCGTATAGGCTGCCGTCAATTGTGCTGACCATGTTCTCGTTAGTGGGTACGGCTGGTTGAAGGCACTCAGTCAAGCATGACGACCATATCGCAGCACGACTCATCCCCCTTTCTAGGCAGCCAGCATTGATGCTTCTATCTCGTTTTCACTATAATTACTGTCAAATACACTTTCCTCCCCATCCATCATTACCTTCTGATTTTCCTTTATTCGTGCTCGTATGTATAATTGTTGGAAGCTACTCCGGTCATACAATTAGTGTAACTTGATCATTTACGGGGTGCCCTTCATTTTAAATTAATTTTCTTGTAATTTGTTTGAAATTAATCCGAAAACTGTGTTATTGCATGATCACCATTTGGAAATAGTCGATTTAACCGACTATAGTATTTCTACTTCACTAAATTTTCGTTGGATATTTCTAACCCTTATTATCCCCTTTTGAGGAAAATACAGGTAAACTTTCAGCTTAACATGAGTAGGCGAATCAGTCATATATGTACCATGATGCAATACATGTATTTGTTACCTTGGTACTGTGGACCTTGATGTCGTTGGTTTTGTTCTCAATTCATATATTCACATGTTATGAATATCCTGACAGTAACTCATTATCCAAATCCTTGTATGTATGTTAACCCATATCATACTGATCATGTTTATAAACCGGGATGCTCTCATTTACAAAATGATACTTGAAAATAAAAACTGTTTATTTATCTATTTATTTAAACGTCCAGGGTCGAAGTGTTCAGTAATGTGGTGAAACTCCAGGAGTGAGTGATCAGAAATGGAAAAGTTTGTATACGTTTGGGTGTAGTAATTGTCACTCTGCCAATATGACAATATGTGTGACAACTAGATAAGATAAAGAGAACTCCGGCTGATAGAAACCTGTCACTAAGGTAGTCCCTTAGCCATTTTATTAGATACCCACTAATACCAATCAGTTGCAAATATCTGTAAAATCTCGACTATCCATTCTATTAAAAGGTTTATGGGAATCTAAGTGGGCAATATACACGAGATAATTGCCACCGATAGATAAGGTCTAACTGCTCCATGCTATCAAAAAATTAGTGTTACAGGACCTGCCCGACAGGAAGCCATATTGAGTTACAGACAATACGTGACTAAGGAAACAGTTAATGACAGTTAAGACAATTTTTGACTTTTTCCATGATCTTTGCTACAACAGGGAAGAAAAATTCGGACGATTGTTGAAAAACCTCCCACTTTTTTTCTCCCTTTCTGACTACTATAACAATTTTTTGGGATCAGCCTGTCACTAGTTCCCTTAGTAATACAGCTTACCCAGACACTAGCTGAAACAGCCCAACTGCCCTTTCAAACCAACATCCAGTTATATCAAACACGAACGACTTAGATAAAAACCTTATTTGATTCTTTACAATTCACTCCCCATTTCTGAACTTTGTAATAAATAACGCTCGCTCACTTAGCAATAAAATATCAACCCTAAGAACTATAGCCTTATTAGATGGACCTTTTTTAATATTCATCACAGAAACATGGTGTCCCAACTCAATAACTTACTCAGAATTAGCCACCCAGGACTATATGTTAAATCGTGGCAAAGAGAATATAAATGGACTGGCAACTGTCTAATATACGTCTTTGTTTTTCGTCTAATAAAATCGATGACGAAATACCAAATAAGGTACCAGAGTCAGTCTGGATCCCAGTCAATACCCCAAACCACAGTTTACTTTTTGGATACATATGCGGAACCTCTGACACATCGACTACTGTAGATAACATCATTATTATTGCTTTTATACATACCTTTATCCTAAATTATAATGTGAAAGTCATCGCAGGTGACTTTAACCTTCCTAGGATAGACTGCAATGTTCGCAGAGGACAGTCATATGATGGAGAAAACCTTCTTACAACATTAGGCATGCATTGTTGGACACAGTGTATACACATTCCCACGAGACATGATAACATTTTTGACCTAGTTTTCTGTCATGACGTCACTCCTCTGTCACTTCAGGTTAGCAAAAGGCTAGAAAGCAGTGACAACAAAAGTCAGTCAGTTACAACGTAGAACTTGGTACATGCATACATTAGTTCAAATTGCCATACCCAAATTATGGCAACTTGAACTGACCACAAAATAGTTCTATTTACTCCTCCATCTAATTTTAGTCGCTCCAATATTACAAAAATGTAGACAATATCGCAATTATAAAAATGCGGACTGAGCACTTTTCTTCGTTGCTATGACTGGGACAATTTTTTCTTACCTAATAGTCTTACAGATGCACCAGATACTTTTTATCAAATTAATAACTCGTGTTTAAATTCCACTGCATCTATGATACTTTGTAATATAATTAAGTCAAATGATTTGTATACAACACTTCGTTGTCATAAGAAGCTAAGACGCTTAAAGAAGTGCAATTTTAAGTCAAATGACTACGCCACATTCGTGGAAATTACTATGACCTTTAACCAACTAAAAGAAGTCCACAGGTTAAAGGCGATTAATGAAGAGTTATCAGCAATATACAGTAATACGGCTGTTCAATAAACGCCTTGAACCTATCCGGAATAATGATAGTCATTGCATTTAACATTATGGCTTAATTGTCAATGACTAAAATATTATTGCCAACCTGTTTAGCGATTTCTTCGCTAACAGGGATAAACCCCTAGATAACATTGAGGTAGACACTATCAACTTTGCCTAATAACCATATGAAATCTGTTTCTTCCATTTATGACATTTGTAAATCCATAAACTCACTTAGGATGTCACGTAGTTATGGAGTAGATGGCATGGCATCCATTTACTTCAAACTCGGTGAACCTAATTTACCATTAATCCTATTAAAACTGTTTGACCTTTCATTAACAACATCATTAACAACAATCAATGGAAAACCTCATACATACGTCCTCGATTTAAATCAGGTGACAGAGCAAACTAGCATAACTATAGGCCCATAAATATCACCCGTTATCTCTAGAATAATGGAAAAAGTAGTGTGACGGGATGTCGATTATTTATTCTCCGAAAAGCTAATCAATTGTTTAATAGTTGTTCGAGTTGTTGGTCGAAGTTTCGAGTATCTGTTCGCGTAGAAAATCCAGCTAGTTGAAGTTGCGGTTAGTGCTGCCGAGGTGTAGGGTTGGCGTTGTTATATTAGTAGGCGTCATATCAGTTGGCGACGGGTGATGGTGACAATGGATCCTATCAAGATGGAGATGTTGTTAGATGAGCAACTTAAGCTAATGAAGCTAGTCACAAGCTCTAAATCTACTTCTGAAACGTCTTCAACTGTTCCTGTTCCCAACTCTACACTGTCAGTTGATGGAATTATTAATAGCATAGCTGAATTTAACTATGATCCAGAAGCTAATGTCACTTTTGATACATGGTTTCGGAGGTATGAAGATCTGTTCATGTTTGATTTAGCTACTCAGGATGATTCATGGAAAGTTCGCCTACTACTCAGAAAGCTTGGTGCAGCAGAACTTGACAAGTACTGCAACTTAATTTTACCTCAAAATCCGCGTGACAGAATATTTACTGAAACTTGCACAACTCTTAGCCAGCATTTTGGTGATAATTCTTCTCTGTTTAATATTAGATATCGTTGCTTAAAGTTCAAAATGAATGAGTCAGACGACTTTCTTACGCATGTTGGCATTGTAAACAGAGAATGTGAACGTTTTAAATTGAAAGACTTGTCGGAGGACCAATTTAAGTCTTTAATCCTCATCTGCAGCTTACAGTCAGAAAGATTTGCTGATATTGGCACGCGATTGCTACACCGTCTTGATCAAGAACCCACTTTGTCTCTCAAAGACATTGCTGCAGAACATCAACGGTTGACCAACTTAAAGCATGATACTACACTCGTCCAATCTGGTGGTCATAGTGAAATTGAAGTTCATTGAAGTTCATCAGAAACCAAGTCCTCGTCAGCTCACTCCTGCAACCACCACTCCAACTTGCTGTGCTAAACCAGCTGATAAGAAGAGAACTATTCCTCCATCCAGATGCTGGAACTGTGGTGCATGGCATTTTGCTAAGTTCTGCCCATTTAAGAACTATCGCTGCAGAAAATGTGACATGCTGGGACACAAAGAAACTTTTTGCAAGCAGAAAGAAACACGCACTCGGTCACGTTCTAGAAGAAGATTCCGTTCATTCAGTAAGCCGGCTGAGTCACTTTCAGTATCCACCGTAAATCACATTCACCAGAGACCAGCTAGAAAGTATGTTTCCGTCCAGATAAATGGTCAGGAGGTAAGCCTTTAGCTTGACACAGCCTCTGACATTACAATTATTTCTAGAAAAACGTGGAATAAAATTGGGAAACCTGTACTATGCTCAACAGAACAGCTCGCAGTAAGCGCAACAGGCAATCGCCTGAAGATCGTCGGCAAGATTGTTTGCTCAGTGACATTCAACGATATAACCATGAACGGAGTATGTTATGCGGTTAATAGTAATCTTAACTTGTTGGGTTTAGATTGGTTTGCAGATCTGAAGCTAGGTGATGTTCCACTGAGCACCATATGCCACCGCATCGTAAATATAAAAGACAGCAAGGACTTTACGAAAAATCCACCGAACGTTGAACCAGTAAGCTGGCCAGACCCCTCAAGTCCATGGAGCAGAGTGCATTTAGATTTTGCTGGACCTATGTCAGGAACCTATTACTTGGTGCTAGTAGACTCTTACTCAAAATGGCCAGAGATCCACCCGGTAGTTCCTCCGACTACGCATAAGACTCTGGAAATACTGATGAAATTATTCGCATGCCATGGGTTTCCAGAGACACTCGTCACCGATAATGGTTCTCAATTTACATCACAATCTTTCAGTGATTTCTGTCGGAAAAATGCCATCACTCATATTCGCTCCCCGCCGTACCATCCACAGTCAAATGGACAAGCAGAAAGGTTCGTGGATACCTTCAAACGAGCTACATTAAAGGCAGAGGGGGAGGGGACCCTGTCAGATGTCATCCAGCGTTTCCTTCTTGTATACAGAAGCACCCCTAACAGCAGTGTTCCACAACAAAAATCACCGGCAGAAGCACTTATGGGCCGAAAACTAAGAACAATAAATGAGGTGATGAGACCAGCAAAAGTAGAAAACAACGAAGATGACATCTATAAGAACGGGACAGAGGTGTATGTAAGAAATTATAGACCCGGAAGTGAGACGTGGAAAAAGGGGGTCATTAAAGGAAGACGAGGGAAAGTAATATATGAAGTTGCAGTAGAAGGACAAATATGGGTTCGACATCGAAATCAATTACGCAGAAGGTTCAGCGGAGAAAAGGTGGATAAACCCAACCTAGCACTTGATTTTCTCCTTCATACTTTTAAGCTTCCTACTGAGGAACCGACAGTAATTGCAGCAAGAAACGAGAAACCTACACTTGCAGAAGAACAGTCTCTACGACGCAGCGAAAGAAAACGAAGACCAACAGTGAGGTTTCAAGTAAGCGAACTTCTTTCAAAAATGGGAGGTGCTAGGAAGAGACAGAACTAGTTATCTTTCATGTAATTATTCTTATTTTTGCTATTTTTTTATTAATTGTAAAATGTGCGATATTCGATATCGCCGTTTATATTCTCCGCATTGACCTTGTATCTTCTGATTGGTTGTACTGCTTTTTAGTGTGCTAATATTTCTAATTGTTACAAGGTCGTTATTGTAACTATATATACTGAGTTGGGACAAAATAGAATCGAATCTTCTCAGCACTGCGTTCGTGTCTTCTTGTTTTTGGCTTGGGCGAGTAATAGTTGTTCGAGTTGTTGGTCGAAGTTTCGAGTATCTGTTCGCGTAGAAAATCCAGCTAGTTGAAGTTGCGGTTAGTGCTGCCGAGGTGTAGGGTTGGCGTTGTTATATTAGTAGGCGTCATATTATAGTTCCAACATGGTTTCCTGGAATCTAGGTTTTGAATGATTTGCCACTTTGAATTCTTTAATTTAGTCTTTACCAAACAAAGCCATAGGCACTTGGTATTAGTTTTGTACTTAGACATATCTAAAGCCTTTGATATGGTTAATCACAAGCTTCTTGTAGGCAAACTCTCCTCTTATGGGATTAGGAATCCATTGCTTGCATGTTTAAACTCTTTCCTCAGTAATAGACATCAAATAGTTAAAATTAATTCAACCTTTTCGAAGGCCAAATCGGTCAAAAGTAGCGTTATGCAACGAAGCTCCTTAGGACCACTGCTCTTTATAGCTTACATAAATGACATATGCAAATGCTTCAGCATGGGTAGACCTTTTCAATAAGCGGATTTTAAACTAGTGTACTCAATCCCTCCTCACGAGTTTGCACGCACAGTGGCGTCGCTGCTGAACTCAACGAGGTCACAGAACGGTTCTCAAAAAGGAAGTTAAATCTTAATGCTTCTAAATGTGGTTGGATATATTTTGGAGATAAGCGCCTCAATTTTGACCTCTCCATGAACGGTAACAAGTTGTCTAGACTTCAATCAGTAGTTGATTTAGGACTAAGGTTTTCTTATACCCTGACTTTTACAGAACAGGTTACTATGCAGACATCTAAGTCGCACCGACCTCTGGGTTACATACCACGCAAATTTTATGACAATGATTCTAGTATTTTGTTATATAAAGTTTGTGTCCGACCTTTACTAGAATACTGCACTTTTATTCTCATTAATTTTCCCATTAAGGATAAACTCAGACTAGAATCTGTCCAACGTCGCTTTACTCTTCGTATTACTGAGGTTGATGGTACTCTGGTCTATAAAACTAGATGCACTAAGCTAGGACTAGATATTTTATAGAGGAGCCGACTCAAGTAAGCCTAATCTTCTCTTAAAAGGTACTGAACAATTAGTGTCCTCATCGTCCGATACTATTCAGCTCGAGGAATCTTCTTGCTATAACCTACGTAATTCGGCTTAGAAAACAAGTGTCACACTCCAAATCTACTCTTTAGATGAATTCTTTTACAAATAAATTTTTGGGAATCTGGGACAATTTGTCTCAAGCCATTCGGAAAAGATTCTTTTCCTTTATTTGCACGACGTGTTAACAATTTCACCTCTTTTGATATCTCATTAATAATGTTCACACCAACTAATGTTTCTTACTCCACTGGCGAAATAATAGGGACTCTGAGTGTGTGAGCACCATTCACCTGTCCTAGTCATATACTAGCGTTCTTTCATTTTAATCCATTTATAGGCATAAATGGTGTGTCGTGTTTTAATTCCCTCAGGATGCCAGTGTTAATGTTGTGTTACCTCTCTGCTTTAGTCTTTTTTCTATTTGTAACTACAACATTATCATCTAGATGATAATGTAAAAAGCAAGTATGAAACTGTTATGATGCGAAGAAAATTGATCTGTTGTGCGTGGCCGCTTATTGAGGTGTGCCTAGTTGATAATGCGCGACTGACCTAAGCCCACTCTATCCCAAGCAAGAGATAGAGAAACAAGCCGATAGACCAACCAAGGAGAATCGAAATCAGATTTGGAGTCAGATTATAGTTTACACATTCCCTTATATATACAAAATAATCATGGTGATTATTCATCAAATAAATTATCAACACTTTTAAAAATACAATTAAATGTTGTCAAATGTGCTCACATAAAGTGATGAAGGTTTACAAATCACGTTAGCAAAAAATCAATACAACTTGATAAAATGAACAATTGTATTTCTAGGGATTTCGAATCCCTAACAGGAACCTACTAGAACAATATTATCGGCTACTCTTCTACGCTTAAGTTCGAAGTACTCCTAAGTTTTGTACCGCATCTCCACATCTTCAACGATTTATTCTGCCCACTATTCGCCGTTTTTCACAGTCGTAACGCCCTGGTCGAGAAGCGCGCAACTCTTAGTCACATATGCACCATGAAACAACACATATATTATGTGTCTTAGCACTGTAAACTTTGATACCGTTGGTTTGGTTCTAAATACATATGTCCATATGTTATGAATGTTCTAACAGTGACAATTTATCGAAATCCTTGTATGTGTGTGAAGTGCATCCGATATATGACGAAGTTACGTTTGCGGTATTACCAGGGCAACTTCTAACGTTTGAATCCACTCTTATGAATGAGAATAAATCAGAAGGCAATAAAGGATGGAAAGGAAGTTATATTTGATCGTGAATAGAGCGGCAATGGAATAGCAACGTCTAGGCTGGCAAATTAGAGAGAGAGATGCTTTCCACGATGCGGCGTGACGTGATCTGGTGATGATGCGTGTCCAAGCGCCTTCAACTAGTAGTGTCCGCTAAAACAACATTGTCAGCATCAATGTGGAGGACCTATGCAACTACTTATTTTGGGGATTATTTACCACTACACTACCCTCTTCAACACCTTTTTAACTACATGTAAGCTCCCCTATTATGTGAGATGAGAATACAATCAGTATCTTACGACTTAATAATTTTCCAATGAATATTATTAAAATTTTACAAAAACGAAACGATCTAATACTAATTAATAGTAAATCATTTGAAATATCATGAATTGGTACAGCCATTCTACATTAGCTCCATGGCACAACAGATGAATTGCAAATAATTCTGAAACAACATGAAATCCAAACATTCTACAAACCTACCAACACTATTCGATGTAAAAATAAAGGATAAGATCCCTTTCACCTCTACACAGAATTGTGTCTACTGATGAGGTTGTGTCGACTGTGATGCTTACTATATTGAAGAGTCTTCTCGAGAAATCAAAACTCGTGCCAAAGGACATGAAAGCTATAGTGAACGACCTCCCACTAATCCTGTTGAACTTGGAAAATTACAAATTCAATCAGCAATAGCAGTACATGCTATCTGTAGCACAAGCATAAAATCGATATTAAAAATATCCAACTTCTTCAAAAAGGACTTTCCAATTATAAAGAAAGACGAATAGCTGAAGCATTTCACATTTTGTTCAATTTAACTGCACTTATCAAAAGGGCAGGCCTTTCTATTGACCCCCCCTCATGGACTTTCTATTCAACTGATCAAAATTGCACATATTCTCCTTTCACATCACACTGATATATGCATACATATCTCACTACAGATCACCTTGACCTAAATGACTTGACATCACACGATCAAAAAACTCACATATTGATTGTACGAATTTATTTTGATTTTGATTTGTTCCATTGTATTATCATTTAATCTTGTATAAATTCAACTCGGTTATTCATTTGTTTCTCTGAAGAAGCGATTTAAACTAAGTCGAGAAGCGTCAGAAATTTTAATTTCTATTCATTAGAATTTTACAAATACACTTATATCACTCATTCTATAAACAATCTATCCAATGCTCAATTTATTTGAAACTATCAAAGTTAACCTTGGTAATGATACTTACTGTCTGTATGGTTTCTTGATAACAATAAAGCGTTTGTTGTTGTTCAGTACAAGATAGCAAGTTTGGTAGCAGAATATGTTTTAGTTAATGAGAATTTCAGTCTTTTGCCGATTATCCTTGATGTTACATTACCTTTAAATTGGAATTGAATAACAAGAGACTTTTTGTTTGTAGTCTATTTATCTTCATGTGTTTCATAATTGTCAATGAATTTGTATGGATACCTAAATGTTTCTTAGGCATTTTTTTAACATCGATTAGTCTGTCTCTATGTTTGTCATCGGCATATATTCACTCTGTCCTATGAAACAGTATCGTGACCAGTCCTTTTAGTAACTTGTCTAAGAGAAACCATCCTTACAGTAAACTGGACTCTGAATAATACAGTCCTTCTACTGTTGTAGGGCATAATCGAAAAGTAGAAGTTATTACCATTTCCTTCTTTTTTATGTCTATTATGCGTTGTGTTAGAAAGCCTTGGAAATTCTGTTGCATATTGTTGGTTATTTCACACGACGAACGTATCATCAATATGCCTCGAATGGATACACTATTTCATTAATCAGTAAGCCATAATCAATTAGTCATGCAAATAAAGTAGATGAGACTCTAGAGGTCTTATTTCATTATAAATATGCCTGTTAGTCCTTTTCTTCGTTAAAAATTTTCTCAGAATACTCGTGATTCACTTTTCTGTCTAATCAACTTCGTCTTTATAATATAACCAGTTTCATTTAGTGGTAAATAATCCCCAAAATAAATAGTTACATAGGTCCTCGACATTGATGCTGACCATGTTGTTTTAGCGGACACTACTAGTTGAAGGCGCTCGGTCACGCATCATCACCAGATCACGTCACGCCGCATCGTGGAAAGCATCTCTCTCTCTAGTTTGCCAGCCTAGACGTTGCTATTCCATTGCCGCTCTATTCACGATCAAATATAACTTCCTTTTCATCCTTTATTGCCTTCTGATTTATTCTCATTCATAAGAGTGGATTCAAACGTTAGAAGTTGCCCTGGTAATACCGCAAACGTAACTTCGTCATATATCGGGTGCACTTAAGTAGCAGAGGAGGGAAACGAAGTAAGTTTACATATTTGGAGCCAATTTCTTTTTAAACCAGAAGACATGTGGATTTAGACGCTTTGGTGTATTTTTGATGGTAAGGGAGAATCGATACAAAGTTTTGTGCTACTTCTAACCCTATCATGCAAAGCAAGGACGATTTCGTCTTTAAATCGACGTATTACATGGAGCCCCACCACTTCCATCTAGTGTATCATTGCAGTAATATCTATCATTACCGATGGAAACATTCATATCGGGGATGTTTGAATCTTTATGCACCCTAGTTGCCATGATGAGTGGGGGTTTATACAGTGATACAGTCATGATAAGGTTGGTCATTTTGTCTCATGTTAAACTAATATGTGTCAAACGCGAGTCGAGCGTGTAGCTACATAGGTCAAATTGACCAAAGGTTTTATTTATACATGAACCATAATTGATATCAAGGGCACAGCTCTAGGTACATGTAAATAGTAGTTTCTTATCAAATAACTCATAATCTCAATTAATTTTATGCTTATTCGTTAGCTGGAAAGAGACCAGAGTAGGATTTCCGGCTTGCTGATATTGTACAGGATTAAGAAAAACACACATGCCATGTAGCCAGAAGTTCTGTCAACTAGCTGTATCAACTGTAATGCCATAGTTTGTTATGTGGCAAACTGACCATCGTATTGTAGAAATAATTTAATATAGGAATTTCTATACCATGAGTTACAATTATTATTATTAGTGTCAGTAGAGGGTAAGTTTGGACTTGGTGAACAAGTGAGATCATTATGTATGCAAAAATTAAAAGTCCTCACTACTGGTAGTTGAGTTAACACTCTAATTTGTCTCTAATCGTCCCAAGCGTGTCTTTGACTGTTTCAGGTAGGGTTTTGCAGGTTGATACATGGAAAACAGCCTATTGATTTGTAGATGGTTAAAATCAGGCACTGAAGGTAGTGAGCATATGTCTTCTACGCTACTGTATATTGACGATATCATCGCACTCTGTAGTCACAATCTGACAGACTGGCTCTTATCAGTTACACTTTTACTCTGAGTACTCTTGGGTGTGCTACAAGCTTCTAGTGAAGAGAGATAAATTAAGGAGGCGTATATTAACGTCAGAAATGAGGGGATACAACTTGACAGTGCTCGGAATCAGCGAAACCCATTGGATTCAAGCTGGACAGAAAATATTGGATAGGGGGTGTGGTGCTGCTATGCTCCAGTCACGAGGAGGAAAATGCTTCTCACTCACATGGAGTTGCTCTGATGCTGTCCACAAAAGCACGTAATGCACTTGTAGGATGGGAACCACATGGATTTAGGATCATCAAAGCATCCTTCGAAACAATGAAGAAAGGGATTACAATGAATATTATCCAATGCTATGCACCAACCAACGACGGCAACGATAAAGACAAAGATCAGTTTTACGATAGACTGCAATCAATTATAGCAAAGTGTCGAGGAAAGGATCTGACAATCCTGTTGAGGGACCTAAACGCCAAAGTCGGAATGGACAACACTGGATATAAAGAAATTATGGGACGACAAGGACTGGGAGACAGAAACGACAATGGTGAAAGACTTGCAAACCTATGTGCCTTCAACAAGTTGGTTATAGGTGGTACAATATTCGCCCACAAACGCATACACAAGACTACATGAGTCTTGCCGGATCATACTACTGAGAATCAAATCGATCATATATGTATCAATAAAAAATTTACAAGATCAATGGAAGATGTAAGAATCAGGAGAGGAGCTGACATAGCTTCAGACCACCACTTGGTGGTTTGTAAAATGAAACTGAAGCTAAAGAAGCAGTGGACAACTGGAGTGGCAGCAGTACAACGGTTCAATACAGGCTTTCTCGGAGACACTGATAAACTCAATCAAATCAAAATAGCTCTCACCAACAGGTTCCAAGCCTTACAAGATCTGCAGAAAGAAGAAGAAACCACTATGGAAGACAACTGGAAAGAAATCAAAGAAGCACTAACGTCAACGTGTCAGGAGGTTCTAGGCCGCAAGAATCACCATTATAAGGAATGGATCGCCACTGAGACCTTCACCAAAATTCAACAAAGGAGGAACAAGAAGATAGAAATCAACAACAGCCGAACAAGAGCAGGGAAAATCAAGGCTCAAGCTGAATACTCAGAAGCAAATAAGCAGGTAAAGAAGAGCATTAGAGCTGACAAACGGAAATACATCGAAGGTATTGCAACGATAGCGGAGAAAGCTGCAAGAGAAGAAAACACGAACCAGCTATACGACACAACAAAGAAACTGGCAGATAAACATGGTAAACCAGAGCGACCGATCAAGAACAAAGAAGGCAAGACACTCACTGAGATTCAAGAACAAAAGAATAGGTGAGTAGAACACTTTGAAGAACTCCTAAATAAGCCAGCTTCACTAAACCCACCGGACATCGAAACAGCACCTACAGATCTCCCGATAGATGTCACTCCACCAACGATAGAAGAAATCAAGATGGCCATCAGACAAATCAAAAGTGGGAAAGCAGCAGGACTGGACAATATACCAGCTGAAGCACTGAAGTCAGATATCAACCTAACAGCAAGGATACTCCACGTTTTATTCAAAAAGATCTGGGAAGAAGAACAAGTGCCGGCAGACTGGAAAGATGGACATCTTATCAAGATACCAGAGAAAGGAGATTTGAGCAAATGTGACAACTACAGAGTGATCACGCTACTGTCGATACCAGGGAAAGTCTTTAATAGAGTATTGTTGAACAGAATGAAAGAATCAGTAGATGCTCAACATCGAGATCAACAAGCTGGTTTTCGTAAGGATTAGTCGTGCACAGACCAAATCGCAACACTACGGATCATCGTTGAACAATCAATTGAATTGAGCTCGTCATTGTACATCAACTTCATTGATTATGAGAAGGCGTTTGATAGTGTAGATAGGAGAACACTATGGAAACTTCTTCTAAACTATGGCGTAGCAGAGAAACTCGTCAACATCATCCGGAACTCTTACGACGGAACACAGTGCAAAATTGTGCATGGAGGACAACTGACAAATGCATTTTCAGTGAGGACCGGAGTCAGACAAGGTTGCCTACTCTCAAGTTTTCTCTTTCTCCTAGTGGTTGACTGGATCATGAAGGCCTCCACATCTGAGGGAATGCATGGAATTCGATGGACAAGTAGGATGCAACTCGATGATTTGGACTTTGCGGATGATCTACTTCTCTTAGCACATACACACTAACAGATGCAAGCAAACATAACCAGTGTAGCAGCAACTTCAGCATCAGTAGGCTTGAACATACATAAGGGAAAGAGCAAGATTCTCAAATACAACACAGGGAGCACCAACCCAATTCAACGTGATGGAGAAACTCTGGAAGAAGTGAATAATTTCACATATCTGGGGAGCATCATTGATGAACAAAGTGGGTCCGATGCAGATGTAAAGACAAGGATTGGCAAAGCCAGGGCAGTATTCCTACAGTTGAAAAACATATGGAACTCAAAACAAATATCAACTAACCTCAAAGTCAGACTCTTCAATTCGAACGTGAAGACAATCCTGCTGTATGGAGCTGAAACTTGGAGAATTACTGCAAAAACATCATCAGACGGATACAAGTATTTATGAACAACTGCCTACGAAAGTTAATGAATGTCCGTTGGCCGGAAACCATCAGCAACAGCTTACTATGGGAGAGGATAAACCAACTTCCAGCCGAAGAAGAAATTAGGAAAAGACGTTGGAAATGGATAGGACATACATTACGCAAACCATCAGACTGCATCACGAGACAAGCATTAACATGGAATCCTGTTGGGAAACGGAAAAGAGGAAGGCCAAATAACATGCTGCTTCGAGAATTGGAAGCAGACATTAAAAGGATGAACAGCAACTGGAAACAATGGGAAAGGACTTCTCAGGACAGAGATAAATGAAGAATCCTGGTGAGCGGCCTATGCTCCTCAGTAAGGAATAACGGGCATAAGTAAGTAAGTAAGTTTGCAGTGTTTGTATTGTTGAACTGCATCAACTTCATGAGTTGATAAAAGACCGACCTTGAGACTATATAATCACCACAAGCTGTTTCTGTGCTAAATTTTGAATATGGCTTCATTAAGCTGTGGATATAAGTGTTTGCAGTGTTTGTTAATCATCTTTAATATCCTTGTTTTTGTAAGTTAAAGGATATATAATGAAAAATGATTTTTAAAGGCATGTGGGATCGCTTTAATAGTTATTGGGAGTATGTCCCAAGTGGCTATTAATAACTACTCCACGGGAATCGATTCAAATATCAAAGGACTCGTAATCTTTATCATAATACTCGGATGTTTTCTTTTTTTACTCGGATTTCTTGGATTCTGCGGGGCATGTACAAAAAATACATGCTGTCTAACCATGGTAAATTGCTATCCATATTTAATTTCAAACTAAAGTATGCTATTCTCTTGTCCGTTATGGTTGCGGCTGAAATAGGTGCGGGGATAGCCGCTGTTGTTTTGAAAGAAGATGTGAAAACACATTTTCTGTCTCTAGTTAAGAGCTCTGTTTCGGAATATAGTAAAAATCCTGATATAAAGAAACTTTTGGACAAGATACAAACAGAGGTATTTTGTCATTCATTCATGACTGCTTTTTGTAGTTTAAATGCTGCGGCTCCGAGTCGTCTGCCGATTATACATCATCTGGACAAGCCGTTCCGTCCTCCTGTAAGGAATCAAATAATGGACTTACGTACTCAGAAGTAAGTCAACACGAATGCAATTCTTATTTTATATTTTCTGTTTGTTGGGTGCCTATTTTTACAATAGCTTAGATCCGTGAAATTGACAAAATAGGTTAATCCTTTACATTTTCTAAAATCTTGTGCTTTATTATTTTAAGAAGGTCTAATCCTCTAGATCTGGCCGAAGTATAAACGGACACTCGTAATATAAGCTTCACTCTAATTTACTAACAAATAGGCTCTGAAGTTGTAAGGCTGAGATTTAGATTATTCAAGAGTGACTAAGTTGGCTATTACTTTTAACCACCTCATAATTGCCAGTTACCTCAGGCTGGGTTGCAAATTCTTGTTATACACTCCTTTTTTCAGTTCAGGAACTCCTGACAAATTTCAAAAGCATATGAAGTGCTTACAACCATTGTTTAAAATTCATGTTCTTGCTTGAGAGACCACAACAGAACTAACTTTGACACCGTAGGATTTAAAATGATTTAATTCATCCATGAATTCTATTCATCATACTTGCATACTTTTATAGGTGCTTGTACTAATATGGTTAATGAATGCAATAGTTACTACACATTGTCTTTGTGTGGTATAACTTATTACCAGTAACTACTATTGCTTCCCAATAAGACATTATACCACTGCAGCAGCTAACATCTTAAAATTAATTTGAGTGTAATACCTGAAGATACCAGCAACGTTTTAACTCAATTTTCTTCTAAGCCATAGTATTTTAAGTCCATGTACAAAAATAATATTGTATCAATTGGAACATTTTTAATATGTCTAAACTATTTATGACAAATACTACAGAATTTCACTAGTTTGATAAGTTTCTTATATTAGACTTGTAAATAAGTCTATGTAAATTAAGATTATGACTTCCAAACTGTCAGAAAATGTAGGCTATTACAATGTACTGAAGAAACAATATTTCAGTGGAGTGTCATCTTAAAGTCATCCTGGTTAATAACATTTGTAAAAGTCTTTTACATAATGAAGCAATTAGAAATTATAGCAATCCTACTTTTAGTTCCAAAAGTTTAGGATGCATCAAGAAATATTGTGGATTTATAGTTTAAGGTCCCACTCTATGTTTTCTTCGGCTATACAGCAATTTAGAACTACTATCTACATAAATAAGAATTTACTTAACATCTTACATCACTATAATCTTGATTGCATTTGACGTTTTTTTATAATGTTACAAACTGGTCATCATTAGATAAATGATTACCGATGAAGTTTATGATCTCATATCGAATGCGTCCTAAAAGACAAAGGTATAGAATATACTAATCAGTAAAAAACTATGTTTAATAGTGATCCTGAGCAAACAAGTAATGTGTTAACATTTTTACAATATTTGTTTCTAAATAATCCGTGTCTAGGAACTAAAATTGAATTAAATGGCCATCACACCTATTTTTTACGTATATCTCTTCATATCAGTCTACTCCACTCCCATTGTTTTTTATCATTCGACGTTTTCGGTATATTCATTAATGTTTATTAATTTTAGGGATGCTCATACAAAGTAATTTCCTTCTTTGAAAAGTATCTTATTGCTGTTGTGGTAGCAGCATTTGTATTCGCTATCCTTCAAATATTATGTATTGTTTTTGCTGCTTGTGTTATTCGAGCTATTAAATCTGGTGATTCTGATTAAAATTGGAAAACAAACGTGTAAAAACTAGCTTTGATTTTTCATAAACTTCCAAATTAATGAAATTAAGTTTTTCTTTCATTGTATCTTTATTTTGTTGTCATTTGATACTTGGAAAACGGAGTCATATTTTTTATTAAAACATGTACCAGAAAACCACTTATGAACATTTTATGGTTACTGGGCTAACGGTTATAATAACGATAGAATAATACAAAATTTGAATACTTTCTATAAGACTTTTGTTCCGCTGCTTGTTTGTATTCTGAATATCTTGAAGTAAGTTATCATAATATAACGTTTTTATCAGTTGTAAAATTTTATCAACATACTCAAAATCATGATAAGCCTTTGATTTAACATTTTTCGTTAGTAGCTAACGATGATATCCCTGAGTAAAATTCAAACCTTTACAAACAAAAGATGTTTTATAGACAAACTTACTTCACCTACTGATTAAATGAAAGAAAGAAAGCCACTGAACTCCTTGCTTATAGATACACACTCAGCTAGACTGAAAATCAAAATCATATGACAAGTGTTTGCTGATGAATACAATATTGATAAATTCAGTTATTCGATAACTCGACTTACCTAAATTTTGGCATTATTAATGACAACTATTTCAGTTTTAACACAGATGAACATTCTAAGCCATAAATACACAACACTGAGTTGCACAAGATAATCTGCAGTTAGTTAATTTTTGATTATTTCATACTCTTCTATTTTGACAACAGCAAATTATCTTACTCATAGTTTAATTGATTCAGTCCATACATAATAAAGTCTCTTTTAATATACGCAGTTTCAAGCGTAGTAAATTATTTTGGATAAAAATTGTCAGAATTTCTGAAGCTTTTTAAATTAGCTATTCTTATTAAATTAAGTATTGCTCTTACCAGACCTAAGGTTAAAAAGCCTGTTCGAAAATCTATTCAACAGCATAATCATTTAGAATAAAGGCAAAATTAGAGCTAGTTGTCAGTATTTTTATTTACTCACTCATGCTTAAGGTAAGAAATTGAAAAATATGAGTCTTGGGTCCATCTTACATGATATTTAAATTTAAATAAAGCTTTTAATATGTGCCTATACGGTTACACACATATACACAAAGAGCACACTGTCCAGTAGCAGTTATGTATACATATATACCTAATTACATTTATGTATTTATTTATGCATTCCAACTCTGGAAGATAATATGCGATCTCAAGAAGGAACAATACAGTTTAAAGCACCGTATAAAGTGTAGAAAGCAAGGACCACTTAAGATGACAACCCTTTTTATTTATATTATCATCAAGCTCTGCAGTAATCAATCGACGATTATTAAGTTACATTCACTAAAATATAGCACACGTAAATAGATGTTAGGCACGTTAGACAGTGTTTTGCCTAGAAATAGTATATTTTGAATTAATTTTGGGATTAAACACGCCAGAAATATATCCATCGTAAATTTGAAAGTTTACTTAAGTAGCTACTAGGGAACTTTATTGCAACATGTTGACTTACAAACAAAATAAAATCCTCATTTCTGTAAATATAAATAGGAAATACGTTATGTCAAGTCAAATAAGCAATGGTGATGACTTGCTAGACCGACGATATATTCTCCAGAAAACTCTCAATCAATTAAACTTCAGGAAGGTATATTTAATGTCAAATGGAAACTGATGGTATCTGGAATGTTCAAAACAGCACCACTTTGTTTTACAGTTTGAATATAATTAGAAATAAGTTATTCGTACTGTGGTTAACCTTTCACATTTACACTGGCTTATCGCTGAATAATGACCAATGTGTAGTTGTTATTGTCATTTCTGTTGGACAAGTTAAAACGTGGTCAATTTGGAAATACTCCTTTTTAATTAGATAAATACTAATGATACATAAAATTCATTATTAGCAAAAATTAGGAAATAAATATTTGGCTTACGTTATGCGATTAGCCATTATAATAGGAATATGAAGATGTATTTTGATTATTAGTATCCTACGATACAGTGACAGCTAAATGAAATCAATGAAAATCTCTATATTTTATGTTTAGCTGCACTAATCCGTATGACTTAACTACATCTGTAAGACGTTTAGATGCCTTTAGTAAAATTCAAACATACATCATTCCGTGAAACCACTACTCTATGATAAGTCACTGATGTTTAAAACGAAAAGTTTTACACTTAAATGCAAAATAATGTAATGTCTTATCATTGAAGCTAATCAAATTTCGTTAGTTAGCTAGTATGTTTATTTCACTTAAGAAGTAGATTAAAAACTCTAACTGAATACAGTCATTAATAAAGTGTCTATTTACACTAAATATTAGTAAGATCTTAAAGTGAGCTGAAGTACACTTGACATTAACCATTCAATTGCATGATATAAATTATCACCAGATTAGATAGACAAATGTGAATAATTTATTGGATTTTATGATAAGCTCTTTCAAATGAGTGAAACGAGCTTATTAATTCGTTGACTTTCTTTTTGAAACATATTAGTAGTTGATGATTACCTGCTGAGAGTTCGTGTCCACTAATGTCCTTTTTGTCTCTATTACTTTGATAAGCATCTTCTTGTACCATCTTGTACTGATGGAGTGCCTCAAACTCAACCAATACATTGATGTGCCAACACCTACATTGTTCATGAGTGACTGAGCATGGCATCATTTATCTTGAACACTGGATAAAGAACTGGTCTACGTTACAGATTGCTAACTTGTGATCAGGGATATTGTTTAGCGCAAAAGAAGAACCAAAATACTTTAGTTCTGAATATCAAACAGCATAAACAAACAAATGATACTAAAAAAATCGTATCAAGTATCATTTACAACATCTCATTCGAATAAGAAACAAAAGTTGCGTACTTCTGAATAAATAGTTGTCGTCTTGAATCTCAACGCCTATTAGTTTAAATAAAAGACAAAACTTAACTTTATAGAGAAACTTTGACTGGACTTAATAGACCATTCTGAATAATTTAACTGTATCCACAACATAATCACTACCGAACTTAGTTGCATATCTTATCTGTTCTACTTTACATTGGACAAATATATCAAATCAATAAAATCCTAATTCAACATCTAACAAAACAATTACTCAATTGTTATGTAAAATACTTTTTTTTGAATAATAAGTAGTATTTAATTGATCAACATGTAGAGTTTAACATAATTAAGTGAATAAAATTGATTCGTTGCACTGCTATATGAAATAATGTTGAACTTTTGAAATGACATAATAATTAGTAGTATATAATAAATGTTTTGAATCACATGAATGAAAGAGTATAATCTCTTTATAAAACGTTTAAGGATTAGCAATCAGTTGTAATAAATAAGATGTCATATTGAAAAGTGGATGATTTAAGGGCATTCAGTGCATGAAACTTTCATAATTCGAGGTGAAAAGTGTGTATGTGTGTGTGTGTGTGGAGGGGAGAGGGTGGCGGAGAAGAGATTATTTAATATGTAAGAATGTGTTTTATTGTGTTATCTAGTCGCTAAGAGAAGTGATTACAATATAAATTAATATAAAGAAATCAATAAAAGCTTGTAGATTGCACAACAACATGATAAGTTTAAAGCAACTCAGTTATCTGTTATTCATTTATCATAGTTACAGAGATCATGATGTCCACGATACTATTAAACCAGAATATACCAGTTCATTTAACATGTTTACAACACTAATTAAAAGCTAAATGGGTATTCTTCATTTCATGTAACAGCTAGGTGAAACTTCTCAGTATGTTTAAAAGTTTCCAATAATTCACTCATAATTCTACTGAATGTACTCTCTATCAAGCATCAATAAGCTGTTAATATTTCTAAGGAAAACAGTAACCAATAGTGGTATGACATAATAAATGAACTGTTTAGTTGTTCCGACAATTGATTACCTCATATGCTGATTTAATAAATCATTAACTCACACGTAGACTTTACTATTCAATTACGAATTTGGACCAGATATGTAGATAATAGCATTTATTTACCAGGGTTGATTCTACGGGATAAGTTTGCTAACTTCATACTTAACCCTCTTCCTTTGTCTGGATTCGAGAATGCCCAACTCTCATCAGATGTTACGCTAACAAGATTTAATAAACACCTTTTAACGTATATTTGCGTTAAGCACAAAGGTTTGTGCTAAGAGCTGTTTTTCTGTGGCCTCATTGTCTGACCGTTCTGTTAACCGCAAAACAACAAATCTGATGACTTCCTGACAGTTTCTATTGGTGTGTAAACTGGATTAGCAATTAACTGATATAGGATAGCTGTTTCGTTGTAGTATGGGATTCGTCAGCAGTCCAAACCTAAGTCCTCACTAAATAATTGAATCAACGACCCTCAGGTTACACAACAAATGCTTAACGGCAGATAAATGAGCCGGCTTTCAGAGGCTAATATATCTAACTTAGTGAATTCACGATAGATTTAGGTGACTTTGTCCATCAATAATAGTAAGTAACTGCTTTACATCCAACATAATTGAACTTCACTGGTTAAGTCTTCGCACTAGAACTCTAGTAAATGCCTCCAGTGATCAGTTACTAATGAGCTGAAAAAATAAAACTATCGCGAAGACTATCTATAAAGTATACGAAATGTCCATATAACCACTTAATCCATTTTTAATGTCCAACATATGCCCATATATGACTATTAATAGCAAGTGCATGATCCAATTTATTCAATAATCAACAATATGTGTTAATTCTGTAATCAATAGAAATACCCATGTTCAACTTAACCAAATTAGAGTTGAAGTGACCTCAAGAATAACATACATAAGAAGAGAATTAAATACAATAATAATAGACAATCTGATCTATATCACATATACATATAATAATTGACTTAAAAGCACACTTGAGAAATTACGGTCAAAGTTGAATGGTTCACTCATTTCAATGTGTATATCAGTCGAAAATAACAACATAAACAATGATTTGCATTTGAGGAGGTTAGAATCCACAAAACAACAAGATAGGTATTTCAGACTGTATTTTCATTTTCAACATATAGGTATATGTATATGAAGGAACTACTAAGATTAAAACTTCAATACTGTTATGTACATTCTTTAAACGTTACAGCTTATTTACTGCGATCTAAATTAAATCATCCGGAGACATCATCATCATTGTCGAAGTAATCATAATGATAATCGTTGCTAAATAATAATGATAGTAACCATATAATTCCTGTGAACAAAGTATGAAGTACATCTTCTCTCTGATAGTACGCAAAAAATATTACCACATTAATCTCTGCTCTAAACACAATCGCATTCACAGACACTGTGGACGAATAAATTATCTCTTGTTACACATTTATCAAAGGTTTGAATTCTACATCTTTGACATTGTTGCTTGGATCCTTCAACAATAGTACTTTTCGTTCCACCCTACTGCTTATATAAGATAACAAAAGGTTAATGTATAAAGTCTACGGTAGTTTGAATTAGAAGACGATTTTATGATTGATGTTAAACTATCAGTGTAAATTTCTTTAACGTATTCATATTAACAGTTAATATTATGCTTATACCTACATTATGACTGTTGATAAGTGAGTAGTATTTTAGGTTTCCCAAATACACTACATACTAAAAGACAAAATTGAAGAGAAAATCTTCTCTGTAAAGATTAGTCATTTTCATTTATATTGAAAATGACATAATTAATAAAATAAATTTTATTCTAATAAGTAGTTTGACAGTAATTACGTAATATACCAATTAAAAATATGGAATAGCAATCTAAGCATGTGTTGCAGTTCATTATAGATTTTTACTGTTGAGGAGTCTCATACGAAGAAGAAACAGTTATCAAGTGTAGTAAGGTTTCAATAGCTGATTAAAACATGTCAATTCGTGACAGCTATTACAAATTTAACAAACTCACACACACCCAATTACAAACTCAATCATGTCTTTCTAACTAAATGTTTACATAGGAATCGTCTACTTATTAAAATCTTCACATAACTCAAAGCATAAACAATCAATTATCCTTAACTTCGATTGCAGTTTTCACATACATTTGTAACAAAACGAAACAATTTAGATCACATAACTTACTGTATTGAGGATACCATTCCACATTTATTTTAACCCAAATTATCCAAAATTAGAGCTGAATTTAAGAACCACATCAAGGAAAGCCACGTGATCATAGTTACATAACGATTAAACAATACACCTATCAACAATTCCATACTCACCATCATCCAACTAACTTAACACCATAGTCATCGTAAATGCCTACGTTTATTGATAAGATATCTGTAGCCAATATAATTTTATCCACAAAAGCGGTAGGACTATTAGAAATATTTCCAGTTGGCCCAAATCACTAAATTATTTGTAACACATCCTCAACTCATATGTGGTATGGCGAAGAGAATTAATTCGTCAGAAGTACTATAAGTCATTTCTTATGAGGAATATATGCTTGATATTCTTAGTATTCATCCCGCATTTCGCCTGAATTTTATGTCAATTTGGATGAATGTGATTAGTGGCAACTATTCACATCTCTTCATCGGCAACATACTCTGTGTAAATTCATTTTACACTTAATGTTTGACAGTGTATTGAATTTGGTTTGTAATCAAATGTACATAACCCATAAGTTTCATGCATTTTCCCTTTTATATTGGCTTATTCTTCACGTTGAGCAATTTGTAGATTCTTATCAATTTTATCCTACACATCCTACAGCATATTGATGCTGTATGACGTGCTACGTATTATTGTTGGATTTTGTAATAATGCACAGTTCTAAGCCTCCCTCCAAATTAGCTATGTAGAGCTTGAGACATTTAAGTGAGTGGGTAATTTATATTCCGAAAAGTCGGATGTATACTTTCAAGTCTTCATGCATTTACATATCTAATACCTAACTAAGTCAAAACATTTATATATATATATATATATATATATATATATATGTATATATTTAAGACATGTTTATAACTAGAAATTTGCCAAAACTATAGTTTCTTAATTTCTTCAACTTCGTAACTTCATGTGACCAGTAATACATACGAATATGAGAGTGAAAGTCAACAAGGTGAAATATGTTTACCTAAGTGATAATTGCAGAATAAGTTAAAAGCGTCAACTTCAGTACACTGTTGTCTACGACGTAGTCAGTGAGTGTGAACTACTAGATAATTACATGTATAGAGAAACAGGGAATATCAAACGAAGAAAATTCCGGTTAATAATTATGGATAACTGAGGAGGAGCTGAATAATATTTAAAGGAAAGAAGAGAAGGCGTTAGGACACTGATAAAATTAGAGTATTAACACATTTCTTCCATAAACGTAGTTTAGGCTAACATTTGTGGATAGCCAAAGTATCGTCACTGAATAAGATTTTGGTTTGTATTTCTCTAGAGTTAATACTTTTAACTTTGAATACAATCTGTAAAAATGGTTCTAGTGAGGCAGTGTGACCAGAAGTTGCGAACTGCTGAAGAATTTGGAAAGTGATATTCAACACAGATGGTGAATTATTGGTTGTCATGAGGAAACCCTAAAATTGGGTTTAATTCTACTTATTAGCAAGACGTGTTGACAATCATTGTGAGGACGTATGCTACTCTGCAGACTCGATCCCAACTTACCTAGTTTCACAGTCTCTGACAGCTACCAGTGAGTTTTTCCTGCCGTGACGAGGTGATCTTCCAAATCGCATATAAAGGGAAGTGTAATTTTCATCAGAAATTATAAGTAGGTCTTGCGGACGAGTGCCAGTTAGAACGAGACCTGTTTTTAGGATTACCTCCGGATTACTCTCAAACCACGTTCTATAGCTACATTGTGCTATTATTGTTGAGTCACGAAAACTAGTGGCCACATTGTGACCTCCATAGATAGCATTCGAATGGGATTATGGCGTGTTTGATAAAGATCGAATTGGCCACTTCACAGTGATAAACCAATATGTAATCGTTCTGATTTGTCATTTTCTATATTAATCTTTTGTAATAAACCTCTTTATCTCCCTTTTAGTAAACCCTTCAGGGAATAATATTTTAAATCTAAGGTTGGTTTAATTGCGAAATTAAATGAATCCCTGAAACTACTAAAATCTAACATGATATAACGTTATGTCCGATGTTTCTTGTTATCCCGTCAACTCATGTGTAAATGAAGCCCACCAGTTTTATGTTTGGTGTTTTTAAGAACAATGACAGCAACAATAACAATCATTTGGATAACGGTTTTATAATGATTCTATTGGTACAAATAAAAATTAAATCAAAGAAGAAAATTCATTCAGATATTAGCTTGGGATTCCGAAATTGAAGTTGCGTTTATTAAGCAAACATAATATTTATGAAAGGAGAAGTAACATTTCTACGATTAAATAATTCATTATAAACTGATCAGAGCTGAATTGAAGCGTACTGATTAACAACATCGTTGTAGTTTTACGACTTCTTACTCAATCGACTTTAAGAAAAGTCTAATTAGAGTTTCGATTACACTTGATTGAGAAGCTCCGGAAGATGTTAACACTTTTGAAAACCTGAGTAACCTGATTGATAAACAAGGAGGACCTTATGCAAATGTCAAGGCGTGGATTGGCAAGGGCAGAATTTCTACAAATAATGAACAGTATCTTGAACCCAAACCAACTGTCAGCCAACATAAAAGTCACAATTTCCAATACAAACCTGAGGACAGCTCTATTGTGTGAAGCTAAAATCTTGGGAACCACGAAAAGCATTATCCAGAAGACCTACGTACTTACACACAGTTGTTTACGCAGGTTACTCCGAAACTTTTGGCTGTATACCATCAACAACAACCCACTGTGGCAGAAAACAAACCAGTCAAAATTCAACTGCGAAAGAAATTAGGAAAAGGTGCTGGCAGTGGATAGGATATACATTGAGGAAATCATCAAGCTGAGCCAAATGACAAGCACTAATTTGAAATCTTCTAAACAAAAGGAAAAGCTGAATACCATATAACGCATTGTTCCGAGAATTGAAAGGCTGCCAGGAAACGAATGAGTAGATTTTGGGAGGAAGCGGAAAGGAGAACCGAAGATAGTTTTGGTTAGCGAATGTTGGTCGGTGGTCTATACTCCACTAGGTGTAACAGGCACTGATTAATGGGTTTAATTGTGATCTAGATGAAGGCCAATAAAGACCCAACCAATAAAATTTATGCCTGTAAATGTTTTCAGTTTTTTCCGATTACATCGAGAATGAAAGCATAGATTTAAATAACTTGAGACTAACACAAATAAACAAGTTGTTTATATTTATAAACTATTCGTATCTCTTCATTGTTGTTGTACAATCAAAATAATCACCCTCTGTTACTATATGAGCAACCTTAGCTGAATGAATTGATATAACGTTAGTTTGTTAGCTGACTGAGCCTGCTTAATGAGAGATCCAGTGTTATTTAAAGTGAATAGACTAAGTTAGATTACTACTTTGAATATTTACACTTGATTGAGAAGCTCCGGAAGATGTTAACACTTTTGAAAACCTGAGTAACCTGATTGATAAACAAGGAGGACCTTATGCAAATGTCAAGGCGTGGATTGGCAAGGGCAGAATTTCTACAAATAATGAACAGTATCTTGAACCCAAACCAACTGTCAGCCAACATAAAAGTCACAATTTCCAATACAAACCTGAGGACAGCTCTATTGTGTGAAGCTAAAATCTTGGGAACCACGAAAAGCATTATCCAGAAGACCTACGTACTTACACACAGTTGTTTACGCAGGTTACTCCGAAACTTTGGCTGTATACCATCAACAACAACCCACTGTGGCAGAAAACAAACCAGTCAAAATTCAACTGCGAAAGAAATTAGGAAAAGGTGCTGGCAGTGGATAGGATATACATTGAGGAAATCATCAAGCTGAGCCAAATGACAAGCACTAATTTGAAATCTTCTAAACAAAAGGAAAAGCTGAATACCATATAACGCATTGTTCCGAGAATTGAAAGGCTGCCAGGAAACGAATGAGTAGATTTTGGGAGGAAGCGGAAAGGAGAACCGAAGATAGTTTTGGTTAGCGAATGTTGGTCGGTGGTCTATACTCCACTAGGTGTAACAGGCACTGATTAATGGGTTTAATTGTGATCTAGATGAAGGCCAATAAAGACCCAACCAATAAAATTTATGCCTGTAAATGTTTTCAGTTTTTTCCGATTACATCGAGAATGAAAGCATAGATTTAAATAACTTGAGACTAACACAAATAAACAAGTTGTTTATATTTATAAACTATTCGTATCTCTTCATTGTTGTTGTACAATCAAAATAATCACCCTCTGTTACTATATGAGCAACCTTAGCTGAATGAATTGATATAACGTTAGTTTGTTAGCTGACTGAGCCTGCTTAATGAGAGATCCAGTGTTATTTAAAGTGAATAGACTAAGTTAGATTACTACTTTGAATATTTACACTTGAAACTATGTAAATAAAATCAACGAATCCTAATTAGGACTGAACACCTTCTTTAGTTTCCACTTTCTAGACACAATTCAACTGTTTATTTCAATTTAACCTCATCTGCTACATTAAATTACTGACTTTACTAAATAAAAGTATTTGTGTCTGAAGTAAAACTTAACAAACAGATCGATGGAGAATAGAGGCGTTATTTATAAAAATTGTTAATTTAATTACTTCATTTGTAATATTGTTTGAAAGGAGTAAACACCGAATTCATTAGATTACAACGAATTAATCCATGAAGTTTAGTCGGAACGTTTATTGTGTATTGAATTTATAGACAAAACTTGGAATTGTACTTCGTAGAACAAATTACTTCTGATGTTTATGCTTAATTAACTTTACGCTTTCATATAGTCAGTGAATTATTGATTTCATTATTAGTTGTGAGTACTTTTTGTTATGAAATCCACGTCATTAAGGAATTCAGAATTGAACTGAAATGGTTTTGTAGAAATAGATATTAAGTTTGTTAAGGTATATTAAAAATTAATAAAAGTGGGAATGATAACATTGAAATGTCGTCCAGTAGTACAGATGGTTAAGCGTTGGACGTGAAACCCGAAAGCTTTGCGTTAGATTCCTTGATCGAATCAAGGGTGTGCACTAATGAGAAGTCCCATTCTAGAGTGAAACGATTATTCAATGCTTCCTGTTTTCCATTGGTACCCAATCAACATCAATCTATGACGAATACCAACAACCAAGAGGATGAGGAATTATTTTGTATTAAATAGGTTTATTAGAGACAAAGTTAAGTATTACTGATTTTTATTATTCACAAATTGGCTATTGGGTAGTGGTAATTGTAAGATATGCTTCGTAATGATTTATAGAATTCGTCAATCGACAGTACTGAAGTAAAATGGGTTTCATATTTTGAGGTGATGTAGATTTGAAGCTCGGGTGGATAGAACTTCAAACCAGACGTTAACACCTTGATATTACATGAACTAGACTAGCCGTGATATACGAAATAATAATCTTCCTAGAACCAAAAATACCTCAAGAGGACATAAAGATCGATAGTTCTGTTCTTGTACGTCCAACTTAGCATTGCTAGTCCTAAAGGAAAAATAAAGAACACAAGATATTTAGTCAAACAGTCAGAGACAAATTATATTTCATATATTCATTTATATACATACAAAGAACTGATAACACAGATAATCAGTTAGGAAGATAACATTCATACAAAACAAGGACCTCAACGATATGTAACTGGGGATGAGACTGGTACACAGTTAATTAGTTGTAGTTCCTGAGTGAAAAATAATGTGGCAGCAGTTAATAACAGGTTGGAGCGACGAGAACATGGTAATAATAGGAGTAACATACTTGACTTAAATACCTTCAAGCTAAATGAAACAGTCTTCTAGGAAACTGACGTAAAAGTCAGTCGTTCTTCTTGAACTAAACGATATCTCTAGAATGGTGACTAATACTCATTAAATAAATAGTCTGTCTCAAAAAACTCTGACTAACCAAATGACATCATGCATATGGTTCTGTTTATTAATTTGAGGAGGGTATGATTAACAAATTAAGCAGAATAAGCATATGCTTTGCTTGATTCCGTCAGGTTCTCGTCAGATGCATACAACCTATGATATTTCTTAATAATGCATCAAAATCAACATGAATTATAAATGTAACCAACTAAAGTACAGTAAGTGTAATCACAGTGGATACATAGATTATAGTAAAGTTGAAAATGCAATGAATAAAAATATATTGCATCAATGAAAATTCTAGAACAATAGACTGGTAACAAAGAATCATGTAACTACAGAATGATTCGATTATCTAGTAAGTTAACTGAATGATATGAACTATGAGATATTTGAAATAACCTGATTTAACATCAGTCAATATAAAAAGAAGTAAATATATGAAATTGTAACCATTGAAGACAATGTAATCAAAACGAAAAGCAAAGAGACATTGAAAAGTGATGTAATGGGTCAAATAACGTTACCATAATGAAATGGTTTTACTATTGTTTCTTCCTTAATGACTAAATCTGATTTAAAATGTACGATCACGATTTTATTTTGTAAATTTAAGAATACAAGAGTTTGAGTGTCTATCAGTAGCCTTGAAAAATTTTCAAAGTATCATCCGATTATCTTGTGTCAACCAGTTGTTTTTCTATAGCTATTACTCGATGAGTTTCGGTATGTTGAATTGTAGGCTTTTTGGAATATATCCATGAAATCTAATCTAGTCTTGGCGTTCTACAATTGTAACTACTACATGTAAATCTATTTACTTAGTTGGCGATAATACTTTATGTATGGTAAATGATTTATATATTTGTAAAATTTCAATCAGTAGAAATTAAAGTTTCCTCCTTCTAATTTGTCAAAAGGGAAAATTAAAAGCTCAATATTCATTACAAAAAGATAAATCAATAATCATTACCAAGGCCGACAGTTGTAATGAATAAAACAGATTATGAAGTAAAAGTCTTTGAGCATTTATTCACAGGACCATATCTAATGAATGATTCAAAACATCATTCAACGATAAAAAAACAAACTGAAATCTGAGACGGATCAACTTCTGAAAGAATTGAAACCATTCATTGGTATCTCACTTTAGTTTACTTTATGTCTTAAATTATGTACAATTTCTCGTTTCTATGGTTTACCAGAAATCCATAAATCTGGTGTCCCACTGTGACCAATAGTTGATTTCACTAACACTCCAACTTATGCGCTTGCTAGATACCTAAGCAAAATTTTAAAGCCACTACAACAAAATTTACACAATATCGTCAAAGATACATATGATTTTAAATCAAGAATATTGGATTTGATAGTTGAGGATATTGATCATGATGTTGTATGATGCTGTATCTTTATATACTAGTATTCCAATTGATATATGTCTAGAATTTATTAATGGATTACTAGAAAATGATCATGCACTATCTAGCCGTTGCACATTAAGCAACAGTTTAATCATGAAATCCATAAGCCTATGCTTGAATTCAACTTTTCTCACCTTCAGAGGGATTCTCTACAAGCAAACTAACGGAGTGGCAATGGGCTCCCCCGTTTGACTAATTGTAGAAAACCTTTTTATGGCCCATATTGAATCTCACATTTTCAATAATGTCATTACACTAATGGTTTGGCTAAGATATGTAGATGACACTTTTGTCATCATCAAAAGACTTTTCTAAGTACATTCTCAAAACGCATCAACAACCTGTTTCAGAATATCAAATTCACTTTAGAAAGTGAAAATGAGCACAATGAGTTACCATTTTTAGACTGCCTAGTCAAAAGAAATTCATATGGAACTCTTAATCTGAGAATTCACATCAAGCCCACACATTCAAATCAGTATATCGATTTCAATTCAGTACATCCATTCAGTGCAAAGATATCGCTGGTTCTAAACTTATTCAGAAGAGCCAGTGGACTCATTACATCTGAAGACGACAAGAAATACGAATACAAAATTATAATCAACATCCTACGGCTTAATAATATTCCAATGAATATTATTAAAAATTAGCAAAAACGAAACGATTTGTAGCGGTAAATAATCCCCAAAATAAATAGTTACATAGGTCCTCGACATTGATGCTGACCATGTTGTTTTAGCGGACACTACTAGTTGAAGGCGCTCGGTCACGCATCATCACCAGATCACGTCACGCCGCATCGTGGAAAGCATCTCTCTCTCTAATTTGCCAGCCTAGACGTTGCTATTCTATTTCCGCTCTATTCACAATCAAATATAACTTCCTTTCCATCCTTTATTGCCTTCTGATTTATTCTCATTCATAAGAGTGGGTTCAATAGTTAGAAGTTGCCCTGGTAATACCGCAAACGTAACTTGGTCATATATCGGGTGCACTTCAGATTTATTACTAAATAATAGTAAATTAGTTAAAATATCTTTCATTGATACAGACGTTCTACCTTACCACTAATACACAACAGATGAATTATTTTGTTATTAAGCAGTGAATTGTTACTTACCAGTTAATTTTGAAAACCTGTATCAATTATATCGTTCATTTAATATGTATCATTACCAAGATTAAATTTGATAACTTTAAATAAATTGAGCATTAAATAGATTGTTTATAGAAATGAGTGATGTATAAATGTAGAATTCCAATGAATAAAAGTTAAAATCCCAGTGGTTTCGCGGCTTGTGCAAGTCTCTTCTTCAGGGAAATAAATGAATAACCAAATCAAATTAATACAAAATTAAATAATACAATGGAACAAATTAAAATAAGTTTGTACACCCAAAATGCTAGTTTGATCGTATCATGTCAACTCATTTGGGTGAAGGTAATTTGAAGTGAGACATGTACGCATATGTTAGTGTGATGTGAAAGGAAATTATGTGAGATGAGAATACAATCAGTATCTTACGACTTGATAATTTTCCAATCAATATTATTAAAAATTTACAAAAACGAAACGATCTAATACTAATTAATAGTAAATCATTTGAAATATCATGAATTGGTACAGCCATTCTACATTAGCTCCATGGCACAACAGATGAATTGCAAATAATTCTGAAACAACATGAAATCCAAACATTCTACAAACCTACCAACACTATTCGATGTAAAAATAAAGGATAAGATCCCTTTCACCTCTACACAGAATTGTGTCTATTGATGAGGTTGTGTCGACTGTGATGCTTACAATATTGGAGAGTCTTCATGAGAAATCAAAACTCGTGCCAAAGGACATGAAAGCTATAGTAAACGACCTCTCACTAATCCTGTTGAACTTGGAAAATTACAAATTAAATCAGCAATAGCAGTACATGCAATCTGTAGCACAAGCATAAAATCGATATTAAAAATATCCAACTTAATCAAAAAGGCTTTTCCAATTATAAGGAAAGACGAATAGCTGAAGCATTTCACATTTTGTTCAATTTAACTGCACTTATCAAAAGGGAAGGCCTTTCTATTGACCCCCCCCCTCATGGACTTTCTATTCAACTGATCAAAATTGCACATATTCTCCTTTCACATCACACTGATATATGCATACATATCTCACTACAGATCACCTTGACCTAAATGACTTGACATCACACGATCAAAAAACTCACATATTGATTGTACGAATTTATTTTGATTTTGATTTGTTCCATTGTATTATCATTTAATCTTGTATTAATTCAACTCGGTTATTCATTTGTTTCTCTGAAGAAGCGATTTAAACTAAGTCGAGAAACGTCAGAAATTTTAATTTCTATTCATTAGAATTTTACAAATACACTTATATCACTCATTCTATAAACAATCTATCCAATGCTCAATTTATTTGAAACTATCAAAGTTAACCTTGGTAATGATACTTACTGTCTGTATGGTTTCTTGATAACAATAAAGCGTTTGTTGTTGTTCAGTACAAGATAGCAAGTTTGGTAGCAGAATATGTTTTAGTTAATGAGAATTTCAGTCTTTTGCCGATTATCCTTGATGTTACATTACCTTTAAATTGGAATTGAATAACAAGAGACTTTTTGTTTGTAGTCTATTTATCTTCATGTGTTTCATAATTGTCAATGAATTTGTATGGATACCTAAATGTTTCTTAGGCATTTTTTTAACATCGATTAGTCTGTCTCTATGTTTGTCATCGGCATATATTCACTCTGTCCTATGAAACAGTATCGTGACCAATCCTTTTAATAACTTGTCTAAGAGAAACCATCCTTACGGTAAACTGGACTCTGAATAATACAGTCCTTCTACTGTTGTAGGGCATAATCAAAAAGTAGAAGTTATTACCATTTCCTTCTTTTTTATGTCTATTATGCGTTATGTTAGAAAGCCTTGGAAATTCTGTTGCATATTGTTGGTTATTTCACACGACGAACGTATCATCATTATTGCCTCGAATGGATACACTATTTCATTAATCAGTAAACCATAATCAATTAGTCATGCAAATAAAGTAGATGAGACTCTAGAGGTCTTATTTCATTATAAGTATGCTCGTTAGTCCTTTTCTTCGTTAAAAATTTCCTGAGAATACTCGTGATTCACTTTTCTGTTGAATCAACTTCGTCTTTATAATATAACCAGTTTCATTTATAAATACAATCCTAGAACCTTGATCTGGTAGTTTTAGCATTACCACATCATTTTCTTTGTAATTTCCTAATCCTCTCTGGTGCCGTTTAAATAGAAATTCATACTTTTGTGTGAGTGAGATAAGTTAACGATACCAACTGACTTTGATTTGAACCAACGTTTATTTTTGATACTCAGTGAATGCAACCCTTTAATCGGTTAAATGTTCAAATTGGGTCTCTCTGACGGTACTTTCATTCCTTATACTAAACACATTATAAACAAATTTTAAAAGGTTATCTAAAAAATCTTCAATTTATTTTTCCATTATCAAACTTTCTAATATATACTTCAGTATGTTTCTTCTTTAATATTATCATTCCATAATGAAACAATTATATATCTTGTTACAGAAGTTGTTTGTTTAAGTTATTAATTTATAATTCTATGATTATTACTTTCAATCATTCAATGCCTGTTACACCATGTGTGGCACAGGCTGCCCACCAACATTCTCTAGCCAAATCTGTACTGAGATTTCCTTTCAATCCCTTCCCAAGTGCTCTTCATTCTTTTCATGTCTGTCTCCAATTCCCAAAGCAATGTGTTTTTGGGTCTTCCTCTGTATATTTGGCCTTTAGGATTCCAAGTTAGTGCTTGTCTTGTGACACAGTTTGATGGTTTTTCTCAATATGTGTCTAAGCCACCTCCAGCATCGTTTCTTAATTTCTTCCTCACCTGTACATTGGTTGATTTGTTCTCTGCCATAGAAGGTTGGTGTTGATGGTATCTGGCCAACGTATCCGAAATATCTTACAATAGACAGCTGTTTATAAATGCTTGTAACATTTGGATGATGCCCTTCGTAATTCGCCTTACATGTTTCAGCTCTATGCAACAGAACTGTCTTCACATTTGCATTTTAAATTTTGACCTTAATGTTGACTGAAAGTTGGTTTGAGTTCCAGATGTCTCTCAGTTGTAGAAATGCTGCCTTTCTAATCCAAGCCTCAAAGAACTCTTTGTTAACATTGAGAATAACAAGTAACTTAAAGGATCTTTAAGTTAGAGTAAGTAAAACTAGTACCAATAACAATGTGTTTCTATGGTATATGGTTGTTAATCGATTCGTAATGATTCTTTTGTATTCCATGCATATTCTTATATGAATAGTTGATTCTTTGAATTTTCTTTTTATAGCGAAATTGTTATGATGTCAATAATTGTACTTAAAATAGAAAGAAGAATCCCAAATAACTCATTAACCTGATTAATTTAAGGTGGTTTTGTGGAAATTGATGATTAGTTTTGTTAATAATGTAACTCCGACATGCCAAAAGTGTGATGATAAACACCCATGGCAATGGTTGATTAACGTCATATATCATAAACTAATAAAAGTAAGAATTCTGTAATTGGACACTGATCTAGTGGTGTAGATAGTCAGGCATTGACAGTTTGACACAAAGGTTCTAGGTTCCATTTCCTGGTGGGATCGAGGGTGTGGACTGGTGGAGAGTCTCACACTATAAAGAAACATATACATATATCGTTAGGTAATTTTCTGATCCACTTCTAGTTCCGTAACATACTTTTATCTAACTGTGGTTTACATATTTTATTTCATTCGTATCCATAGTCAACGTCTATTCACATCATGTAACTAATTATTTTTAATTCTTTAGTCTACGGCTTCTATCACTGTCTTAAAATGTTCATTTATATGTGACATATAATCTTTTTAATTTGAGTTGATGTGATTTTGTGGATATTGATATTTAATTTGTCGAAACGAGATGGTTTGTAAGGGTCGGTATTTTTAGGTGATAGAATTCATCACAGACTGATGTAAACAGCGTATCATTGAAAACCAGGAAACACTAGACAGATTTTTCCACCTAGTATGAGACTCGTCGGACGTGCACACACCAGATTCCACCACAAGGGCTTCAGGTCAGCAAACATGTAACTCTCTGCATAAGTGAGTCTATCTGGACTAACGTCTGGATATTCCTGAGGCTCGAGTGAGAAGTTGTGACTGGTAGAGTTCAGAATTGTCAAGAGTATGACAGTTATAACCAATGATAATGGATGATCGTCACACTATATATCACGAATTCATAGAATTGTAAATCCTACAGCTGGATGCTGGTCGGTCTAGTGGTAAATATTGTCAGGTATTTTCCAATCTAAATTCACTGAAGTGGAATCTACGGTTCGTGCTACTGAAGACTTCCATTCTGAAGCAAAACACCTGTCCAGTACTCCCTGGTTTTCAGTGGTACCCTACAAACATCAACCTGTAAGAAGTTCACTTAATTTGCTGTTTGTTTTTGTTGGAGATTTGTGTCAATGAATTTGTGCTTGAAGAATAGGATATTGGCCAGTATTGTTCAACTAACTTTTCCCTAGGCACTGCTTAATAGTTCTTCCCAGGTGCTACTCATCGTTAGCCTGTCTGCCTCCGGTTCCAGGTTCAGCAGGAAATTTTATCATTCTCGTACGCTGTGTACTTCAGAAAATAAAATAAAGATTTAAAGGGTCATAACGAAGATCAGTATACAACTGAAAATATTAGAATTGCCGAAGTTAGATGTGTTTGACTTACATGATAAAGAAAATGCACTGTCCAACATAAAGTGTCAAATGAATTTACACAGAGAATGTTACCGATGAAGAGATGTGAATGGTTACCACTACTCAAATTCATCCAAATAGACATAAAATTTAAGCAATATGCGGGATGAACACTTAAAAAATCATGCATATATAGCTCATAAGAAATGAATTATAGTACTCCTGATCAACAATACTAGCACAATGTTGCTATAAAACGTAGTTTAAGAGTAATTCGGAGGTAATCCTAAAAACAAGTCTCGTTCTAACTGGCACTCGTCCGCAAGACCTACTTACAATTTCTGATGAAAATTACACTTCCCTGTATATGCGATTTGGAAGATCACCTCGTCACGGCAGGAAAAACTCACTGGTAGCTGTCAGAGACTGTGAAACTAGGTAAGTTGGGATCGAGTCTGCAGAGTAGCATACGTCCTCACAATGATTGTCAACACGTCTTGCTAATAAGTAGAATTAAACCCAATTTTAGGGTTTCCTCATGACAACCAATAATTCACCATCTGTGTTGAATATCACTTTCCAAATTCTTCAGCAGTTCGCAACTTCTGGTCACACTGCCTCACTAGAACCATTTTTACAGATTGTCTCCAAGGTTAAAAGTATTAACTCTAGAGAAATACAAACTAAAATCTTATTCAGTGACGATACTTTGGCTATCCACAAATGTTAGCCTAAACTACGTTTATGGAAGAAATGTGTTAATACTCTAATTTTATCAGTGTCCTAACGCCTTCTCTTCTTTCCTTTAAATATTATTCAGCTCCTCCTCATTTATCCATAATTATTAACCGGAATTTTCTTCGTTTGATATTCCCTGTTTCTCTATACATGTAATTATCTAGTAGTTCACACTCACTGACTACGTCGTAGATAACAGTGTACTGAAGTTGACGCTTTTAACTTATTCTGCAATTATCACTTAGGTAAACATATTTCACCTTGTTGACTTTCACTCTCATATTCGTATGTATTACTGGTCACATGAAGTTACGAAGTTGAAGAAATTAAGAAACTATAGTTCTCGCATATTTGCTAGTTATATACATGTCTTATATATATATATATATATATATATATATATATATATATATATATAAATGTTTTGACTTAGTTAGGTATTAGATATGTAAATGCATGAAGACTTGAAAGTATACATCCGACTTTTCGGAATATAAATTACCTACTCACTTAAATGTCTCAAGCTCTACATAGCTAATTTGGAGGGAGGCTTAGAACTGTGCATTATTACAAAATCCAACAATAATACGTAGCACGTCTTACAGCATCAATATGCTGTAGGATGTGTAGGATAAAATTGATAAGAATCTACAAATTGCTCAACGTGAAGAATAAGCCAATATAAAAGGGAAAATGCATGAAACTTATGGGTTATGTCCGTTTGATCACAAACCAAATTCAATACACTGTCAAACATTAAGTGTAAAATGAATTTACACAGAGTATGTTGCCGATGAAGAGATGTGAATAGTTGCCACTAATCACATTCATCCAAAATGACATAAAATTCAGGCGAAATGCGGGATGAATACTCAGAATATCAAGCATATATTCCTCATAATAAATGACTTATAGTACTCATGACCAATTAATTCTCTTCGCCATACCACATATGAGTTGAGGATGTGTTACAAATAATTTGGTGATTTGGGCCAACTGGAAATATTTCTAATAGTCCTACCGCTTTTGTGGATAAAATTATATTGGCTACAGATATCTTATCAATAAACGTAGGTATTTAGGATGACTATGGTGTTAAGTTAGTTGGATGATGGTGAGTATGGAATTGTTGATAGGTGTATTGTTTAATCGCTATGTAACAATGATCACGTGGCTTTCCTTGATGTGGTTCTTAAATTCAGCTCTAATTTTGGACAATTTGGGTTAAAATGAATGTGGAATGGTATCCTCAATACGGTAAGTTATGTGATCTAAATTGTTTCGTTTTGTTACAAATGTATGTGAAAACTGCAATCGAAGTTAAGGATAATTGATTGTTTATGCTTTGAGTTATGTGAAGATTTTAATAAGTAGACGATTCCTATGTAAACATTTAGTTATAAAGACATGATTGAGTTTGTAATTGGGTGTGTGTGAGTTTGTTAAATTTGTAATAGCTCTCACGAATTGACATGTTTTAATCAACCATTGAAACCTTACTACACTTGATAACTGTTTCTTCTTCGTATGGAACTCTTCAGCAGTAAAATTCCATAGCTTGACAAGTAAATCTTGTTCAAATTCGATTGTCCATTTTTGACACTTTTAGACTTTATTTATTGTAATTAGTAAAAATTCTGCATATCCTACATTAGTGAATTTCACTGGTTAAATCTCTTCATCAAAACTTCAGATATGTATTCTTACTTAAATTAGATAAACTTCTTATGGTACGATGATACAGGCGTCTACAGTATTCTAGTCTTTAATAACTTTCTAATTCAGGTCGGTTTATGTATTTTCCTTATTGCCTGAATGGGAATCTTCTTTTTTGGTAAACATTTGTACCAATAGCACTAAATAAATATCTCAAGTATATTTCAAGCCCAGGCAAAACGTGGAACTAACGAGTATTCAAAGGTGTACAGGTAATGTCTATGCTACTTTATTGATTACTCAAATAGAATTACGTCTAAACGTTAGGCATTAAACCAAATTGATTATCCGAACTAGTTACTAGTTTGTGTGGATTGTTAAATTTGACTAAAGCACTACAAAATCACATGAATTAAATAACCATTGAAAATAAGAATGTACTAAACACTAATGCGACTCTTTAACAGGATCTAACTATATCTCCATCAGGAATACTAAAACCTCACACAACAATCTGTACAACGCTATATAATAATGGACAAAAGATCACTAGTGACTAAATTCAAGTGATTAGTTTGAGCCTCATCTAACTAGATGTGATCAATGAAGATCAACCTTTAGAGACATGTAACAATTATCCATCATTCACCATCAATAAACTCCCACTATGTATCACTAATTGACTGAAGTCATAAATATAAACCAATAAATAGTAACTTAACAGTTTCGAGTAAGGTCCACGCCATGAAGATGAATAATTTCTATATGCATCCTGATTGAAGACATTTGTATAGTTACATACTAAGATTAAACAGTTGACTAGAGCTAAGTGATTTTCAATAGTAGCTTACTACAAATCAGTTTACTTTTATTTTAATGATTTGATGAAATTCTATCTCGTAAACTTTCAGTAGATCAGTCGACTGAATTTTTTTTTTAATCTCTTCTTGATCACATTTCAATACTCATATGTTAGTAGTAAAATATGATCATAGATATAATCACTAGGTTTATAGTACAAATGTTCTGAATAATTTTAAACAAAATGAATTTTTTTGAAAACCAAAATAAAACGGAACTTTATCATGTGATCTATAAATTTCTTCTAGATCTAATACATTTATGTTAGTTCTTCATAAAAAACAACAACGGACTTAACACATGATTGGGTATTCACTTTCCTGAAGTGTTAATGAGAAGTCATGATTAATAGAATTAAAACTTTTCGAGAGTGTGATACTTAACACTAATGAAATTTCGTACTACGTCGGTGTCCTATCCTAAGATGAAACAGTCGTTTAATCTTTGATGGTTTTCTGTGGTACCAACTAGCATCAGTCTGCGAAGAAATACAGTTTACTGAACTTAGCTTGGTACATAAGCATTAATGTATGTGGTGTGATTAAATCTGGTTCTTATATCATACTGACATATCAAATAGATTTAAAAGAAAGAAAACTATCTCTCATCGCTCTATGCTACTCTGGTTCTCATTATAAGTCGAATAATCTCGCTTACTAAACTAATAACCACACATAGGTAAGTTTCAAGATTCATAACATTTTCGACTACTACAAATAAGTCACGATAAACATTAAAAATGGATTAGGCTCCTGTGACTCTTGAAGAAGTAATCTGTATCAAGAAAATACAACGTATCTGGCATACTTTAAGCATGGACCAAGATTTTTTTGCCTATATTTTAATGTGTTTAAACTCACCCGACATGCATTGTAATCCTATTGTTACGTTTACGTTATTCTGACAGTTATAAAATCATTTGAAATTGAAGAGAGATGGAAATACATATCGAACACTTCATACATTGACTAGTATTATAGGAGTTTAATTGAACTATACATACATCGTGAACTTGAGTCAAAATTAATAACAGTTGGCAGAATTATTGATGTGATCTAGCCATAGCCAATATGTTGACTGTGAATATTAAGATTAACTGATCTATAACTTAAAGTCTACCCATATTCGACTAATCTGCAAGTCGACTTGATGAATACAAAATAATTGAGTCGAACAACCAGAGACCAATAATAATAGCCCAAGCTTCCATTTATATACATACAAAGAACTGACAACAAAGCTGATCAGTAGCATAACAAGGAGAATAATCACCAAGACCTAAGGAGGAGATTGGTACACTGTTGATTACTTGTCGTTCCTAAATGAAAAAATAATGTGGCAACAATTAGAGCGACGAGATCATGATAATAACAGGAATAAAATGTTTGACTTACATAAATCCAACTTAAATGAAACAGTCTTCTGAATAACTGTTCTGAAAGTTGGTTATTCATCATGCATCACTTAATGCATCAGCTACATACTATCTATTCGAAATTCTAATATTTCAACGAAGAAAGTATCATTTCCGAAGGAGTTAATTATTAAAGATGCAAATTTATATTTATCATAAATTATGCAAACAGTGGCCTTTAATAACATACAGAAAGATTACATCATTTATCAATGTAATGAAAAAAATAGTCACGCTTTCAATTACTCAATTAAGTGAACTGGAGAATTGGTAATTTCTTCAAGTACTCATGTAATGAAGTGTTATACCACATAATGAAGTAGTCATAAACTAATTACACCTTTTAAATATAGTATGTATTATGTGAAAATAACCGTTAAGTTGATTAGATTTATCACGGATTGATGTTAGCTGGGTACCATTCAAAATCAGGTCGCACTGGCCAGGTGTTTTGTCCTAGTATGAGACTCCCAGAAATAGGTACAACTCCCCCCCTGATTCTGACGGGAAATGGAAACTAAGCCCTTCAGGTTGGTAAATGCCGAACTCTTTGCACGGTAGAATTCCCATATCCAACGATTTGTAATATAGCGCGATAGTTATCTCAATAGTAACTAACTTTAGGGTGATTGATGGAGTTCAGATTTGTCGGTGAATGAGTTACTTGCTACTAACGATAATGAATTATCACCAAGCTATATTAGATAATTAAGCAGAATATCGCCCAATCATCCGTTTGGGAAATTGATACTTTGTACTGCCGATATAACTTTGAACGAGTAAAGTGGTAAACACAGTGAGCTAACTTAAAGCAGCATTTTATCCTTCTAAATTCCTCAGATGAGATTCCAACTGGAAAAGACAATTGAGTCCTGGTAGATACGATGTCTTCTTCAAAGATCTTGGGTTAGAAAATCCACTCTATATACGAATTTTTAGAATTTTATTTAATTCATCTTCTTTTGTATCTTTTGTCTATAATCGTCTAGCCGTTGTAAATAAATAGTGCATTAAACGTCTGTTTCTGCTTAGTGACACCCAATTCGAAAGTTACTTTACATTCCATCCCATGTTATTTTTCTATAAATCAATCTTTTCAAGGACCTATCTCATCATCTTTTCAATACAGCTCTTAGTAAATGGAATCTAGAGATCTCTACCGATTTCAAAGGGAACATGATTGAGTGGTAGCCATTTTAAAATTCAGGTAGAATCTTGTCAAGTCCGTTGTTTTTCATCACATACAATGGTGCCATCTACATTCTTTATGTAGAAATGGAATCTATCAGTTATTGATCAAAGTGTATTTTCACTACTGATCATTATAATGTATCCTAAAAGTGGGCTAAGAAGTAATCCCGTTACAACACCATCAGTTCGCTTACAGAATTCATCATTTAACTTCGATTAGTCATTGGATGTACATCGTAACAATAATTCTTCCAGGTAATTAGGATGAACTTGTATATTCCCGTTGATTTGTTATAGACTAAAGCTGGTCAGTCATTGTTGCTATATGTGCATCCTGAGCTGATTACCTCGATATATTGAATTTTTCACAAGTATTAAATAAGTTGGATTGTGACTGACAAGTGGAATCCAGGACGCGCGTTTCGTCCTATTTGGGACACGAAACGGACTGAGTTCAAATGCCACTATAAACATCAACATTGGGATACAGGTATATCCAGCCGATGCGTCCCAAATAGGAGGAAACGCGCGTCCTGCATTCCACTTGCTAGTCTTCTAGGTAATGTTTGGTTATTTCAACACTGATATTGTTATTTTCAACATAATTTAACAAGAGACAAGAGAGTAACATTCATGAAAACGATACAACGTTCAGTGAAATCATCGTCTTACCTATTACATTAAGATTGTTTATCGAATCAATGAAATCAAAGGAATCAATAATAGAATGTCTATTAATATATTTACTAATTGACTGAAAGATATGGGAAATTATTCCTGTCCATTATCTAACAAATATAAACGCCTTACCTATATACTTTTAAAAGATCATATAATCGTCTATATACTTGATAACGTTAGACTTTTGAAACGGTCAGTGCTAATTATCAATTTATATCTCATTTTTCACAGGACTTCTGTTCATTTCAATAAAGTGTATCTATGCCTTTAACCATTATAGAAGTGAATACTTGTACTACATATTTATTCTTTATAAAATATACAAAGAAAGAAACATAAAAAAAAACAATACAAATAAGCTATTTCTAGAACTTAATCTAATCAATTTACAACAATTTATTACATAATCAAACTGATTATATTCGTTTGTATTAATATATACATATATACATTTCTTAAAGATTTTGTCAATGTAACAAACAATGTATTGCATTAATTATGCATCATATGATTATAAATTAGTCTTATTCAATAATGAATACTGTAGAATATCTTATGAATGAACCAGATTATAAAATGAATAACTATAGAAAAGATAAAATTTTAACAATTATGGAAATGAAGCATTTCGTTAGATTAATTTGATTAAGTGGTAAATGTTAACATTGTCAATGGTTTATTTAAACAAATTGACTATATCTGATAAACAGTGGAGTCAAGTGGAACATTTTATTTGGACTTTATCGATTACAAGTACTGTAACTTTTGTTGTTATCGATTCGCTGTATTCAGCTTTTGGAAAAGCATAATAACTTTAAATGTCTTCGACATGGACAGACTTAGTTCAAAGTAGAAATTGACGAAAATGAAGATTCTATCAACAAGATCGCATCCAATAGTATAGAGAGTGAAGCATGCGATTCCCTGGTATGGTTGAGGTAGTGCTCAGTTGATGAAAGCCATGCCAGGAGGAAAAAGAAATTCAGCGCTTTCTGGTTTTTATTTATACCCAACCAACATTAATCTGTAACAATTGCAAGCACCTAAATGTGTTAAGACAGTTAGAACTTTGATGTAGTTCCTGTTCATTTTATGAAATTCACATGATAAATAATTCTGAATTATATGCTACATACTCTGTTGCTTTGTATGGTACATTATAAAAGCCTCGTTCCGACGCAGCGTAGTAGTAGGTAGCGGAGAGTCACGGGAAATTGAAAAAAATCAGTAAACAGCATATGAGGCAAGTTCCGAGGTGGCAATGAGTAAAGTTTGATTAAAATACATAGGAGAATCGAGAACCACTAAAAACAGCAAGCCGATAAACGACACAAACCAAAGAAAGTGAATAAAGTGTAAATTGATGATTAGAAGTAATGTACGTAATATTTTATGAAATTCTCTGTTTTAACACAATAGACAATTGCTTGCTCATTCGGCCTTTTCACACCACCATGTAGAGTGTCAAGTAGTTATTTGTCGATGGTATGGATGAACTGAAGTTAAAAAACGAATTGAAATACAGTTTTGTGGTTAGGCTTTGTAGTAGTGAATTAGATATTTAGTTTGAAAATAGTTGTTTTATATTTGAATTAAAAACGAGTGGTCACTGCCAGTTTTAATCTTCAGTCTTCAAGTCAATTCATGATATTGAATTTACCATTGTCTCCTATATCCAATTATTGATCATATCAGGTGGTATGTTTAAACTGGAAGAAGGTCAAAGAAAATATTAACTTCAACATGACTTAGTCATATCTAAACCAACGATGGTATATCATAAAGATTTCAACTTAACGTCTGATTTTATAAATTTACATAAAGTATAGTATAGATAGATTTAAAGAAAAGAACATTTGGACCTTCAAAGTTTCGGTCGAAAGATCATTATAAATTGAACTTGAATGGCTGCCTGTTTGAAATCTTGGGCTACTACGTTTTACCAAATATCTCAACAAGTTACTTTTTTCGTCTTTCGTTTTGTTTATTATTGTTCAGTCATGTCTCTAAATGGGATTCAGTACTCATGCACCTTTGTAAAACGTCTACGGCCTATCGTGAGTACTCCAGTTATATCCAAATGAAGACATCATGGTGACTGGTAACATGCGTTGCTAAATAAACTCGAGTATATAAACATAGTAAGCTGGATAATCAACTGGCTGTATTCCTATTTCGCCGTAAGAGAACAATATACTCTGTACAAAGAAAATGTGCTCCACTCATCTATTAACGAATGTTGGTTTGCCTGAAGGTGCTGTTCTTTTCCCTTTCCTTTTCTTATTTTTCATGAATGACTTACCCTCCTGTATGAAAAATACCTTTGCTATATATGCAATATTTGTATGCCTGATTCGTCTTCTTTAAATTTTTGTGAAATGAACTGTTACTTAACGAATGTTAAACGATAGTCTAGTTTAAATGGTCTTCAACTTATTCCTGCGAAAAGTCAAATAGTCAATTTATGTCTTAGACATGAAAAATACTTGAATGCTCTTGCGAATTTTCACGATGTTTGTAAAATTGGAGATTCTATGAATTAGACTACGTTGAATGTTACTTATCTTGGTGTAACTTTTACTGCTGATCTACCTTGGCTTTAGCATGTTTCAATATACTGTTTTCATAAGTTTAAATATATCGTGAGGTGCCTCAAAAAGCTTTTAAGTTGATCACCAGCTACATCCCAAATATCTTCTATATCAAAGAAACCTGTTCGCAAGACATAGACCATCACATTTTTATTAGTAAAAACTTGTATATTCCAGATGATTTGTTAAGGACTGAAGGTGGCCAGTCTTTGTTGCTATATGTGCAACGTGAGCGGATTGCCTCGATATAGCGAATTATTCACAACCAGCCGATGAGTCCCAAATAAGACGAAACGAGCGTCCTGGGCTCCACTTGCCAGTCACAGTCCAACTTAAATATTACTTCATATTTTTGTTAAAATTGTTAAAAACCGTATTTTATTGAAGTATGGAAGAACAGTAGAATTGAGATAATAACCCTTAAGGTGTTTACGGTTAATAGTCCAATTTTAACAAAAGGCTGGTGGCTGGATGTTATCTGCTGGTGGTCGTTTCAGAAAATCAAAATCCCTTTTTGATAATCACATAGTAAAAGTTGGATTACTTCAGTGTTCAGAGCACTATTGTCAATAATTATGCGACGCTCATCTAAAACATGTGAAAAGTAAATTTGGAAAACCTAGGCTCTCTAATCGAACATCATCAGTTGAGTTAAAGGATATAGACAACAACCTCTTGTACTTGCAACCTTATGTAATGTCCATCAAGGCTGTCTACTATGTATATTTATTTTTACCTCATTATGAAGTTACTACTAAGAAGAACGCTTTCTTTATCTCCATCTTCAGTGGTATATTGAATAAGAAAATGCTGATGACATAGTTCTATTTGGTAACGATTCCGAACAAAAATGTAACCTATGAACAGAGTTGAGCAGCAATAGAAGCATTTTCAGTATTCATTTCTCTCTGTTTTGGAGGTATCACCCAGAATGTATCACATTAATACATCATTGATTTTTTTCAATATTGTTCAGCAATATATGATGCGGTTGCTTCAGTATCTCATACAAGTAAAATAATGTTATATTTGGTTCTAGAGTATTATTAATTCATCATTTGCAAATGGATTATGGATACCCTAAATCTCAAGGCTTCTTTATCCGCTATTCATCATTTTAACTGTGCATACTTCATTCTATCTTTGAATAATAAATGATCCGTTAACTCATATATACATTATTCCATTACTACAGCCTAAAGGCTAACTGATGATGAAATATATGGCTGACTGTAAACAGAAAAATTGATATTTATTGTCAACTATGGGAGAGGACAAACCAACTTCCAGCCGAAAAGGAAATTAGGAAAAGACGTTGGAAAAGAATAGGACATACATTACGCAAACCATCAGACTGCATCACGAGACAAGCATTAACATGGAATCCTGCTGGGAAACGGAAAAGAGGAAGGCCAAATAACACGCTTGGTAGAGAATCGGAAGCAGACATTAAAAGGATGAACAGCAACTGGAAATAATTGGAAAGGATTGCTCAGGACAGAGTTAAATGGAGAATCCTGGTGAGCAGTCTATGCTCCTCAGCGAGGAGTAACGGGCATAAGTAAGTAAGTAAGTATGTACGGCATTATTCACTGATGTATAAGTTGGTTTTATCATTAACTTCTTGTCAGAGTTTCCTAATGTTTTTGATTAGTGAAGTAATCTGTACTTCATTTTTGTATCCAATAAAATACAATTTCTGCTGTTTTAAACATATGAAGTGGTTGGGACATGTGTTAGGTGCAACTAACCATCACCAACCTTGAAGTACGACCCTGAATGATATTATAAACGGATGGAAGAAATCTATGATGTGCCGAATCAAAACATGGTACCAATCCATTAAGTCACTGGCCCCTAGTATGAACCTTGTTGGTAGATGCAAACCGCCTAGTTGGTGTCCACGAAAGTACCGTAACTAATGTCTGAAGACTTAGGGTGATACTGCTTAAAATTGTTCACAGTGGAAAACGTGCATCAATTGTATGTCTTTCTTTAAATTGTAAGCTTAAAATTACTTCACACCTTTCTTCTTACGAGCTAATTCTTCTACAGTTTCACACCTTTCTATTACTACTGTTGGAACAACTACTACTTTTACTAATTCGATGTTTACGTTACTGTGGTGCTAAGGTGTGACAACTAATACCGAAAATCATATGTTCCAGGTTCTAAGTCGCACATGCATACTAAACATTTTTGAACTTTCTGTGGGCATGACTTGATAAGATATCATGTAATGAAATGTCAGCCTGTAGATAATGAAGTTTTCAACTTCTTATATGTTGTTTTTAATACTGAATCTATGCAGAGGATACAGACGACTTCTGAGCTATAACCAAATGTGTAGTCAGTTTTATTATCTTGATATAACCCTGACTGTTAGAATGAAATAAGACTGTGTCAGTATTGTGGTTTGTTTATTGCTGATATTTATACAAAATCTCCGCAGTCAGCTTCAGGTTTTGGTCGAAATGACGTAATAATTGCATAGGAATGTCAACAAACTTATAAAACTGGAGAAAGCAGATGAGTTTTAGACACTTAACCTGATTCTTGGAAATAGATTTCGTTCTAAAACTATCACAATCTTAACTGACTGGCTTAATATACACCACAGCTTTATTTCTAATCATCTCACGCTTCAGAAATTTGAATTATTTACCACTAGTGCCGTTATTATGTTAATTAATGAACTGGTTCTTCAGGAACATTATAACATAAAATCGGCGATTATGACTGTATTTCTGTGCAAACACATTCTCTATCTAAAAATCCATTTCATTATCAACCTTAAGATTGAACCTGCTGACCATGGTTTCAGATGTCAGCTTACTAATTACTATGCTAGTGAATCCACTATTTGTAGCAAATATGTTTATAATTTCGTGTTGAACACTAGACAGGAGATCATAATTCAGCTGTATTAGTAGAACAGAATAGAAAGCTTGTCGTAGATTATTTACAAACTTTCCTAAGCTCCTTTCATTATGTGGACAGAAATTATGAACAAAGCAATACTAAGATATCTGCTTAACATAGAACACCAGGTCGACATACTGGAATTCTTCAAAGTGGACAATAAACAGCCAGGCTACTATTTACTGAAGTTTGCTGAAACTGTTGAGATTAAACCCCTGAAACATGAATTGTATATCTACAAGGAGACAGTTATAAGCCTTTCATTACCTAAGTAACATTAACTTAATTATTTACATTAATAATACGTTTACTACAAGGCTTTTCAACTCTTTCATGTCATTACGTCCATTTTGCTTGATTTCAATAACTTCCATTACTAACTAATTAAATTTTACTTACTTCTACTAATTCTGTCTCATCATCTGCATTAGTTGATTACGTAATCATCCACTTCTAATCTTTTTGTTACTAAAACCATTTTTCAAAGAGTTACTTAACAGATGGATGCATAATTGTAATACTTCATTCTATTGCATAACTACATTCCCATGTCTATTACATCATGTTGATGTTAAGTGTCAGCTACAATTTCCAACTACATTTTCTTCCGTAAGTATATTCAGACTATATCATAATTTAGATTTTAAAATATAACGAGAGTTGTAAGCAGCAACCGAGGAGAACCAGATGGAGTATAAAGTGAAACATCAATTTATTATTTTCAAATGTAGGTTCAAATCAACATACCATAAATATTATACAAGTTGGATTGTGACTGGCAAGTGAAATCCAGGACGCGCGTTTCGTCCTATTTGGGACTCATCGGCTGGATATACCTGCATCCCAATGTTGATGTTCACACTGGGATTCGAACTCAGTTCGTTTCGTGTCGAACGCCACCGCATTCACCACTAGACTACTGAGTCCAGACAGTCAAACCTGCTTCAGTCTATAACAAATCAACGGGAATATACAAGTTTATCCTAATACATACCATAAATGTTTCTATTATCTTTTTCCTTATTTATACCTTAAACGAAAGAGTAGAAAATAAGGTTAGAATTATAATTTCCCTCATTCATATGATTGTAATAGAAAATAGAAATGAGCTCAGTGCTAATTACTTCCGTTTGGATGTCAAGTGTATACAAATACACATAAACGTAAATAAACAAGTAAACAGGTTCACATACTCCTTTAGTTTAATCGAATCAATTTGTTATGATAAATAGTTATTGATTTAAATGGGACAAATTACTGATTTATATATGCATGCGATCCAGTCTTTTGTGAAACTTAAACTATTCTTATTACTGAATTAAGTTGGTATTGTAGAGAGAGGTGTTAAGCTTAATTGTTTTTATCCGTCACAGATTGATGTTGATTAGGTATTATTGAAAATCATGGATGTCGGCCCAACGGTATAAATTCTCAAGCGTTGGACAAATTAAAAGGATCTGAGCTCGAATCCTTGGGGAAATTAGGAGTGAACACACCAAGGGATCCCCATGATAGCATAAAGTGGCTTTTCATTTATATGTGGTTCTTACTCGCACCCAACCAACACTAGTCTATGACGAATATAAATAACTACTTTTGTAATTACAAAACTAAGTCTCTCTGATATTTACGTACTTGATTTATGGAGATATTTTTTTGTTAGAATTGCAATAATGATAATATATTTTGAAACTTTTATGTATTCGGTGTCACTTTATGGGTATATTGAGGGTGATATCTAATAGAAAGTGGTGTGGAGGAAGTTGTAGCTTCAGGTTCTTCAGTGTCAACTTTAAAAGCATTACTCCCCAGGTATTACATTGGATTACTCATAAGGCAAACATTTGCAGTGAATACATAGGTCAGTTTTGTGGAACAATTTGTAGAAAAACCCTTTTTTTCAAAAGAGTTTAAGCCTTCGAATATTGTACATAATTTTGTGGTCAGTTCAATGATTAGTTTTAATTGCTTACTGTATTAGGTACTTATTACCTTATGCATATTTCCTATCCTATTCAGAGATTGTCAAATAGAAGAGAACATTAGGATTCATTCTATCATGTTTTATTGAAAAGCTAGTAGATAATATGTAAAGCAATTCCAAGTAATAGTTAAACAGTTAGGCGATTCAAGAAAACTCATATGCGATTGGCTGGCATTATAAAATTAACTGGGATTAGGTACGTTTAGTTGCCTGAATTCGTCACATATTGATGTTGGAAAGGTACCATCGATAACCACAGGGAAGTGGAGAGATGCTTAGTTTTTTTATGAGCTTATGAGAAGAAAGCACCCAAAATTCCGCCCTGGGGGAGATTTAGGTTGACAAACACTTAACACAATGCACCACTAGGCTGGCATCCAATGGTAAAATTGCTACTTCCATGAATTTATGATATAGCGCGACGATCATCCAGTGTCGGTGGTGATAATTGGTGATAATAAACAATCTGAATTAATAAGTAATGATCAAATGTTAGAATGAACTTGCAGGCATCAAACCTCTTGTTGGTACACCGATTGAATAATCATCGTTGATTATGTCTGAATCGGTAAAATTTTTTCATCGATAGTGTTATGATGTTACTACTTTTTAAGGACATTAAAGATCGACACATACATCCTTCAAGTTACAGCTAATTACATATATGTAAATTTTCATGTGTGTGTTATATCAGTTGCATCAAAATTCAATCAATGAATGCGTGTAACGCCTCCTGAAGCATAGGTCACAGACCAGCATTCACCAACTAAATCTGTCCTCGGCTCACCTTTCTACTTCTCAAATTCTACTCATTTTTTCATTTCTGTCTCAAATTTCCGGCACAATGTGTATTTTGGTCTTCCGTCTTGCCTTTCGACTTCAGGATTGGAACCCAAGGCTTGCCTTGTGACTCAGTTTGGTGAGATACTTTATCTATCTCCAGAGTTTCTACTTAAATCTCAACGAAGCTGAATTGTGTCTGGTTTGTTCTCTACCACCGTAAGTTGCTGCTAATGGTATCTGCCCAACGAGTCAAGAGTAGAAAACTTGCATAAACGATTGTTAATAAATACGTATATCTACTAAACGAAGCTTTCCATAGTTCTGTATGTTTCAGCTCCATACAAAAGGTATGCCTTGACGTTTGTATTTAGAATTGTGACTTTGATGTTGGCTAATAGTTGGTTTGAGTTCCAGATGTTCTACTTCAACTAGAGAAATGATACGCTTTCTACATGTGCATCACATCCTCCCTTGTTTATATATAATGCTGATGTCCAGGTACAAAATAGTTTCCGTATATTGTAGTGCTTCTTCATCAACTGAAAGTGTGTTGGTGAAAGTTCTCTGGTTACACCCAAGTGAATGGGCGACAGTAAGTAACCCTGCCTAAAACCGGTCTTTACTTCGAATAAATCTGCGGGCTGCCTTCTATGCATGATTTTAAAGTGAAGTCTGTGATGAAAATCGTAATAATATTGACTATCTTCCTTATCAGGTACACCATAGTGTCGAAAACACCTTCATAATGTTCTCCTGGTAAATATGTCAAATGTCTTCTAATAGTCAAGGAAATTGATATTCAGTGGTGCGTTTCATTTAACCGATTGTTCAGCAATAATTCATGGAGTCGCGATTTGGCCGGTATATGATCGATTCTTACGGAATCCAGCCTGTTGATCACGAAGTAGGGTGTCTACTAGATTGTTCGCTTGGTTTAGTAGCATTCCGTTGAAGACTTTTCGTGGTACTGAAAGGGAAGTGGCGCTTCTGTAGTTCCCACATACTAAAATCTCTTTTCTTCGGTATCTTGATGAGGTATTCTTCCTTCCAGTCTATTGGCACTCGTCATACCTCCTAAATATATGTTAGGGAAATATGAAGCATCATTGAAGTTATTTCTCCAGTGCCTAGCTTAGCTGGTATGTTATTTGATGATGTTACTTTACAACTGTTGATTTGTCAGATGGCCATTCTGATATCTTCGATTGTTAATGAGTCAACATCTATACGAAGGTTTGTAGATATTTACCTCATTAACTGGTGGGTTCTTTGAGGCTGGTCAATTGGAGAGTTCTTCAAAGAGCTCTATCTATCTGTTTCACTGTTCTTGGTTTTCAGTGATTAGTCTGCTATCCTATACAAAGTAGCTACATTGGTAAAATGAAAGCGAGAGCCTACGTTTTTCTTTAAGAGTATATAATCAAAAATCTGATGGCAAATGAATCAATAAACGTGAGTAACGCTATTACAAAACATGAAAGCTGATACAAGATATACAACTATTATCTTAAAATCTTTCAAGGTGATTAACCGATTGTTAAACTGTAATCTTATTAAATTCGTTGAATCAATAGAGATTAAATGTTTAAAGTCAAATCGATGCGTTCAGAAAGAAACCGTAGTAAATCTCTGATTACCACTGTAACACCTCAATTATTCAGTCGCATCATTATTTTCAATAATTTTCCTATTTTTTTTTGCTGCCTGGTCTAGATTCTCTGGATTTTTTTCTACCTACGTAACTTTAGTTTCTGCAATTTTACAATTTTGTTGTTTTTGATTAAATTATTTTAACTCATGTTTCATCGAATGTTCATAATTCATCTTATTTGATGTTGGGTACAAATAAAAACCAGAAAGCGCTGAATTTCTATTTCCTCCTGGCATGGCTTTCATCAACTGAGCACTACCTCAACCATACCAGGGAATCGCATGCTTCACTCTCTATACTATTGGATGGGCTCTTATTAATAGAATCTTCATTTTCGTCAATTTCTACTTTGAACTAAGTCTGTCCATGTCGAAGACATTTAAAGTTATTATGCTTTTCCAAAAGCTGAGTACAGTGAATCGATAACAACAAAAGTTACAGTACTTATGATCGATAAAGTCCTAATAATGTTTCACTTGACTGTCAAATGACTAAAACGTGCTTTTATTTTGTAGGCCACATTCAAAATCTCGTGCTTATGACTCATTTAACACCATATGATTGTGTAGAAACCTCTTACCAACCGAACTAATATAAACTAAATTGTAGGCTATCTACATTACTAGATATAACAGTTATCGTGGAACTAATCTTCCTAATGGCTGAGAAGTTGTCTGTCATTATGGACCACCATTTATTTAACATACATATAATAAATTAAGCACAGTCTTTATAACTGTCTCGTATTACGTAGTTTCGTTTTTTGAAAGCTTATCAGCTAATTTCAAATATTTTACCCCTTGGAAACATGTCCGAAAATAACACCAATTAAAAGTAGACATTAGATTCTAAAGATATGATATTTATTTCAATTTGATACTGAAAACAAAATGAATAAATGTCTTAAAATGAGGAAAAATGTAAAACATTTTTAGCTTATAAGTAAGAATTTAAATGTTTTATATTCACTGAGCTGAATAGTTTTGATTGTAAAACTGAATTGGAAATATCAACAGTTAAAAATCGACTCAGTGGTCCAATGGTAATGTGTTCGCCGCGGAGTCTGAGGGTTCTGGGTTCGATTCCTCATGAGGTCGGGGATGCCCACTTCTTAGGAGTCTCACACTAGGACGAAACAACTGTCCAGTGCTTCCAGGTGATCAATAATTGTTTGATTGAGGTCACTTCATGATATCAAAACTTGACATATAAAACTCTAATTTTCTTTGTAGATAATATCATTGGTACATACTTCAAAGTGATGCCATTATATGGTATTATACTAACTATTTAGTCATTAGGATGATAATGACATCGAAGTTAATATCAAGAAGAAGTTGAAACTAGATTTATATGTTGGATTCGATATTGATGTTAGTAGAATACTTACAAATTTTAGTATTAGTTTAAAGTATTGAATGTACTATTCTAGTATGAAAATTTATGGTGAAAACATCATTATGTTACCATTAAAATAAGATTTATACATGATGAGAAACTTAGAAATAGTAAAGTTTATCCAGAAAATTCATTTATAGATTACAAGAAAAGTGAAAATATGAATTTAAAGTAATTACAGTTGACATAATGACTGTTTATATTCAATTTAATTTTTAAGAGTAATAACACCTTGGTGATATTCAAATGAAGAAGAGTTACCTTGGCGCATTTCAAAAAAGTATGATTAACTTGTTCTTTAAGATAATCAAAAATCAACAGATACATTTTACATTATATTCAAAAAAAATTTGTTTGAATTGATGGTAGAGTGTATTAATTGGTTCTAGGAAAGTTTGTTTATGAATTTACGACTAAACTTTGTTCGTTGAATGTTAAACACTGATATTTTTAGATTATGCATCGACTTAGACTATTCTACAATCCTTTAAAGTGTTTAATAAATAAAAAAGATCTAGTCTATTTAAATAAGTTGAAGTTATCACTATAATACGCTTGAAAATTGATGTGTGATTTCACCAGTCTTTATTTCAGTAACCTCTTTCATTATATCATTGTGGTGTTATCATCATTTGTTATATATTTCATTTGCCAATGCCAACATAGACTACTTGACAAGTTATAACTTTATTTATACGCTAGAATTTATGTGAATCGCAATTACTGTTAATTACTTTACGTTACCATGTAATGCAATTAGTTAATCTCTCACCACTGTGATTGCTTTTCTGGAAACTATTATTGTACCCTGTTTACATGTTTGTAACATTCTATTCAACGTATTAACTTTATTTGAATACCTACCATGTTGAGGAACACTAAATTGTGACTAACTTCAACTTTTTAAGTTAACTTAAACTTCATTGAAAAACATATATCTTGTAATATTTCAGGTTTTATAAAGCAAATGAAAAAGAAGAAGCAGGATTCACAGTTAAATTGTTCTGTCCAGTTAGTCGTACTCACACTTCTCATGTTAATAAATGACAACTGTATATATATAAATATATATATATATATATTGCTGTAAATGCTTTGAACATTTAATACTATAAAAATTAGTCACAGCATATGGCGAACTGTCATCTGAACTTGTAACCTCAAGTGGTGTCCGTCAAGGCTGCCCACTTTCCCCATCTTTATTTAATTTCATAGTTGACATACTGTTGGAAATTACACTTTCATCGTCTGACTTTTCAGGAATTGTTCTCCTACCAGGAGATCCACTTATTGACTTAGAATATGCTGACGATATAGTCCTGTTCAGCGAAGACGCTGATAAGATGCAGAAGCTTTTAACAGCAATAAGCTCGAATGCAAGCATGTCCAGAATGCGTTTTTCCCACTCTCAATGCAAACTATTGTTCCAGAACTGGTTTTCGTCAACACCTGAACTAAAGATAGAGAGTGAAGTAGTTGAGCACGTCGACCACTTCACTTATCTTGGGAGTCTGACTAGGGCTAATGGGCTGGTCTTTGACAAAATATCGGTACAAATTCAAAAAGCTCGTTTGGCTTTTGCCAACTTACGTCACCTATGGCGTAGACGAGATATTCGTCTCTCAACCAAAGGGAGAGTGTACTGCGCAACAGTTCGCTCTGTCTTACTCTATGGGTGTGAGACGTGGCCATTAAGGGTAGATGACACTCGAAGGTTATTAGTTTTTGACCATCGATGTCTACGAAACATCGCTTGCGTTAGCTGGGATCACCGAGTAAGTAATAACGAGGTTAGAAGACAAGTGTTAAGCAAATGTGGTAAATCGGTCAATGAGATTGTAAATCTTCATCGACTGAGGTGGTTGGGACATGTGTTGCGTATGTCTAACCAACGTCTTCCTCGACGCGCAATGCTGGCTGATATAGGAATAGGATGGAAGAGAGTTAGAGGCAGCCAAAATAAAACATGGCATCAGTCCATGAAGTCACTGACTGCCGGTTTGAGTCATGTCGGTAGCTGCAGACTACCTGGATGGGGTCCTCGTGATTACCGTGACCAGTGTCTAGAAACACTGTGTGACATGACCCAGAATCGGTCACAATGGCGCAGATGTATTCACTCATTGTCCTCCCTTAAATTATGAGCTTTAAATTATTCCATAACTTTCTTGCTACGCTTCTTGAACCATATTCTATATGTTCCCACTCCTAGTTACCATTATTATTTTATTTTATTGAAGTAACTTCTACTGATGGTGGTGTTAATATTGCGGTGCCATAGAGGTATGCAACTTGAACCGATGCACACATGTGCTAGGTTTATGTTGATTATGCATACATACAACATACTATATAAATTGTCTCTACCCTAACATAGCATCCAGAATCTGTTTTTCCGTATTATATCCAAGATCAAAAGGCAGATTGTTAAACCTTAATAACTGATATAGCCATTCACTTATACTATTGTAAAACAACATATAATCTTTGATAGTTAGATAAGTCCCCATAACACTTCTGAACAATAGAAAATAGAGTAACATTTATATTCAATTGAAGTGGTTATCTTTGTGGAGATTAGAATTTTTAACTGATTGTATATATGACAAATTGATGTTAGCGTAGTACCATTACAAACCAGGGTTCACTGAGCAGCTGCATCGTTTTGTGTAAGACCCACAGTAGCGAGCACTCTAGATTTCACTCCATACCCTTCACGCTGGCGAACACATAACCCTCTTCACAACTGGGCCAGCCTGCACCCAATGGTATAATTTCCACTTCCATTAATTTGTGATATTTGGCGCGACGATCCTCCTTTATGATTAGTGCTAACTATCTTACTCCTGACAAGTTTGAACTCCACCACTCACGACTTCTTAGTAAGGCTTCAGGGATTACCTGAAGTTAGTCATTAGTGAGCTAATATCTACTAAGTAATCGTGACCAGTAGAGTTCAGACGTTTTAGGAGTGAGATTGTTATCACTAATCATAATGGATGATCGTCACGCTATATATCACAAACTAATGGAAGTGGAAATTATACCATTTGGTGCAGGCAGGCTAGGTGGTGAAGATGCTTAGATGTTGGCTAACATGAAGGATTTGGGGTGGAATCTAGGGTGCTCACTATTTAAAATTTTCACACTAGAACAAAACAGTTGTTCAATGCTCCCCATATTTTAATAGTAATCTGTCATTTATATCACAAACGAAATCATTGTTTACGTTGATGGGTTTAATGACAAAATACTTGGTTTTAATCAAACTTTCACTTTATCCTAAACTTTAAAATAATTATCTAAACTAAATTAATAAATTCAATAGATTTAAACAACTTATACATGTAATACACCAAATCCGAACAAGAAGGTTAATGTTTTTGAACAAGTGTCTTGTTAGATCACAATCCTAAACATAAAACATAATGATAACATAACTCGTTAAAATTGTGACTAAAGTTCAAATAATGTAATTTATTAACTATAACAAAACCTTCAAAATTGTGAACATGTAAAGTTCAATATTAAATTATTAAATGAAAGTTAACAAATGATACTAAAAATATTCAAAATTGAATAAGATATGAATATTTTTCAGTTTTATCTCATCTTATCATTATTGATTATCTTCTCTTTTATTTTGTCTTCATTGTACACAGATAAGTAATTAGATCTTAAATCTTCTTTGAAACTTTCTATTTCTTTAAGTTGATTATAAAGTTTGTTTTAAATAACTGTACATATAATTGATCAACTTTATTAAATGGTGTTATTAAAGAAATGGATTTCATTAATCGGTTTATCTATCGTTTCAAATTAGTAGATATATTCTATAATGAACTATAATTATAATGTAAATAGTAAAGGAAGGATTGTAAATTACTAGAAATGGATCAGTATTATTAATGATAATGTTGTAAAGATTAATGTGAATAGACTAAACCCTAACAAGTTACATTGTACGCATTGATCACTAGACGTTGAATGAAGTATTGGGACTTTTCAAGGTCAATATCATTCCAGCAGACCATCAGCAATTGTAAAGTACACAGCATTTGATGCAGCGTATGCGTAATTCGCTTTTAATAATTAGCCTTCTATATCTTTGTAAATGTACTCTACCTTATATGATTGTCTCTTATATACGAAGCATTGCAGAAACAGGAAAGCCTGACCACTACGGTTAGGGTGGGTCAGGCTGTAAAGTCACTGGATGGTGCGGCTTTATCCCAAGTCATCCTAAGTTAGGCACCTACACCACCTTAATCGAATCGAGTAGAGTCGGACAATTAATTGACATCAGTCCAGCATCTACAATGACAATGCTGATTGTATTGTCTATCATACGTTGACCTTTAACGCAACATTCTCGTTTGTTTTTTTCTAAACTCATAAAGTAACTTATTAAAACAGATGAAAGTAGTTTTAGTAGCAGACAATTAATTTGAATGAAATATATTTTAAACAAGGATATATGTTAGCAACTGAATGAAGAGGTCTATAATGTATTTGCTTAACAGATAGAATCAAACGACATATTATGAATAGATTCAGGTTAAAGTTAAGACGTACTGGTCACCTGTTTTCTACTGATATAAGACATTTTAATATTTCCCAAGTATACCTAAATAGGAAATAAAACCCAGTATCTTTAAAGTAAACGATAAATGTCGAATAAATTAATGACTTATATTTAGGACATAAGTTAACTTTTGATGTATCGTGAGAGTTCATTTTAAGCATTTTATAATATTTGTTTCATTAGTAAACAACGTCGCTTAACATATTGGGAACTGTTTTAAGTTTACGGTATCAATCATCAGAAGGTAAGTTGTCTATTCCAATGTATGGTCCACCTAAAAATATCTTTGGAGTAGCATAGGAATGCCTACCACACCAAGTAGTCAAAAGATTATTCTAATTATATATATATATATATACGTTTCACCAATGTAATTGTTTGGACTTAGTAGCCTAGTGGTGAAAACAGTGGCGTTTGGTGTAAGACAAACTGAATTGGAATCCAGGTGTGAAAATCGACACTGGGTTGTAGGTGAATCCGGCCGGCGTGTCCCGAATAGGAGAAAACGCTCTGTATATATGTATGTATGTATGTATGTATGTATGTATGTATGTATGTATGTATGTATGTATGTATGTATGTATGTATGTATGTATGTATGTATGTATGTATGTATGTATGTATGTATGTATGTATGTATGTATGTATGTATGTATGTATGTATGTATGTATGTATGTATGTATGTATGTATGTATGTATGTATGTATGTATGTATGTATGTATGTATGTATGTATGTATGTATGTATGTATGTATGTATGTATGTATGTATGTATGTATGTATGTATGTATGTATGTATGTATGTATGTATGTATGTATGTATGTATGTATGTATGTATGTATGTATGTATGTATGTATGTATGTATGTATGTATGTATGTATGTATGTATGTATGTATGTATGTATGTATGTATGTATGTATGTATGTATGTATGTATGTATGTATGTATGTATGTATGTATGTATGTATGTATGTATGTATGTATGTATGTATGTATGTATGTATGTATGTATGTATGTATGTATGTATGTATGTATGTATGTATGTATGTATGTATGTATGTATGTATGTATGTATGTATGTATGTATGTATGTATGTATGTATGTATGTTTGTATGTATGATCAGTATAGAACCTGGCACATTTGTGCATCGGTCCTAGTTGCATACTTCTATAATACTGGAAGATTAACACCACATTAGTAGTAGAGATAGAAGTTAATTTAATGAATACAATAACGAAAACAAAGAGTGAACATATAGAACATGGTTCAGATAGAAAGAACTGGTGAGTGGAAAGAAAGCGATGAAATAATTTCAAGCACATGATTGAAGGGAGGACAATGAGTCATTCGTGGTCGCTCAGTCAAATAACTCTGCATTTGAAAATACTCTATCACATGCAGGTAGTCGTTGAATTTCCATGATCTGCTAAAGTTAGACGATGTTTAAATGATTAAACTTCTTCAGAACATCCAACTCCTTGAAATAGTTTTTAAGATTTTTAGAACCTGAACAGGACTTGTCAGTAATTTTTACTACTACAAAAATTTTAGTTATTGTATACTTCGAAGCTTTCACAGACGAGAATTTTACTTTCTAAATTGTTTTCTTAGTAATATAAGTATCATTACGTCAGGTAGGAAAAGAATTCAATATATCGTAGTGTAACAGATGCTTCAGTATTTACGTCACCCCGACAAAGTAACAAACGATTTGGGTTACTTTCACACAGCAGGGCCCAGTAGCTCTCTGGTATAGCTCCATCGTTCAAATACCATTCATTTTTAGAAGTGGTTGAGCTGTTACACATCCCGTAGCACTTTTCGACTTTCCTGGCCACTGCTTAGCTGTTAGGACAAACCTACGTTAGATGCCTTAGAAATAAAGCCGTTCATTCTCAAAGCCATTAAACATTCACTTTATTCAATAAAACTGTTTTATTTTTATTTTGCAGAATGCCAGTTATAATAAATTGAAAACTTCAGAGAGAACCAGCTACTAAACAGCATGATTAGTCTTTCACCTTATACTCTTTGCATAAAACCTTCGCAAGGGCAGTTTACCACTTATCAGTTGCTAAGGCTATGATCAGTACTGAAAACCTAATAATCTTGAGCTGGATTTCGAACAGAATCAAGGGTATGGACTGCCATTGAATTTCAGATTATTTCCTTTATATCTATGAATAACTTTAATGAAAGCTTATTTTTATACTCTATTGTCTTTTATGAAATAACAGTATTCTGTAAAGCTTAAAGACTATTCATACAACTAAACTTACATATAATTAAAACATTAGTTATCTATCATATGACCATATTGTTGTTTATCTGAATTATACAGTTTTTCTTATTGTTGTTTAATTCAACTTTTACTTTATCTTTGAAAAGTAACTGGTCATATTAGTACGTTACTGACTTCGTTATCTTCACAAATATAAAAATGGTTATTTTAACACTGTAAAGTTTTCATTTAAAACAAATAAAAAAGAATTACACTTGTTGCCTAGTAACAAGAAGTTAAAATGTTCATAGGAATATAAGAAACCTATATTTCATAGACATTGAAATAGATAAGTGTTCATAACTATATTATCTTATTGAAGAGCTATTTTTTTTAAATTGACAGTTAATCACTGAATAATGTTTCTGTTAAACTCTTAAATATAAGTTGTTTGTATTTAGGATAAGCTTGTATTTTCCCGTTGATTTGTAATAGACTGAAACTGGTCAGTCTCTGTTGCCATAGGTGCATCCTGAGCGGATTGCCTCGATATAGCGAGACTGGCCACTTTCAGTCCATTACAAATCAACGGGAAAATGCAAGCTTATCCTAATTATATATATACTCCTGTTGCACAAGTGTGACTGTCTGGACACAGTAGTCTAGTGGTGAACGCTATGGCGTTCTACACGAAGCGGACTGAGTTCGAATCCTAGTGTGAACATCATGATTGAAAAGCAGGTACATTCAGCCAATGAGTCCCAAATAAGACAAAACGCGCGTCCTGGATTCCGCTTGCCAGTCACAATCCAGCTTTAATATTACTCCACATAAATGTTGTCATGAAATAACGAGAAGTAGCAAAAGACGATGAGACAGTGGATTAACTTCAGCTCGCTGATAAATTGATCTAATATGTAGTTATTGCCAATTAACGCAGCTGTATTACTATGTACATTAACTTAAAAAAACGTTTGCTTGCCAACAAATTTCTAACAGCAACCAGTATAGAACAGAGTTGATTAATGTCGAAAATAAGAGAAGATAATGGTAATGAGAATGAATTTTACATATATCTAACGTGTAGTATGTGAAGTAGTTTAAATATCGAAATGGTAGAAAAATCTACATAGATCTCTTCTATTAGACGTTTTTAGTGATGTAGTCGTCTAGAATAATGATAAAATCTCTGCAACTAACTTATTTAGCCCATAAATCGCTATCCAAACAAAAGTTTAAATAGTAAACAAATGAAATGACATCTGATAATTTTCATTTGCATTCTGTATATATTCCAGAATGAATTCATTATTTAATCTGAATCTAAATCTTTTAACTAGTAATAAATTCAAACAACCTACATTCATTCTTATTAGGACAAACTTGTATATTCTCGTTGATTTATTATAGACTGAAGCTGGTCAGTCATTGTTGCTATATGTGCATCCTGAGCGAATTGCCTCGATTTAGCGAATTTTCACAAGTATTATATAAGTTGGATTGTGACTGGCAACGGAAATATACAAGTTTATCTTAATGCCAATACGCCCGTTGCACAAGTATGACTGTCTGAACTCAGTAGTCTAGTGGTGAACGCAGTGGCGTTCTACACGAAACGGACTGAGTTCGAATCCCATTGTGAACATTAACATTAGGAAGCAGGTACATCCAGCCGATGAGTCCCAAATAGGAAGAAACGCGCGTCCTGGATTCTACTTGCCAGTCACAGTCCAACTTATATAATTACATACATTGTGTTTTATTTATTATAAAGTACACTTATACTTTTTATTAAAACAATATGATCTATGAAAATTAGTTAAATTCTTTCTTATCATCATTTTATCATATTTAAACTAGGTAACAAAATATAATCAGTAGTGTGTAAATATCATAGAGAGAATAGAAATTATGAATGTACTCTGTATACATATCACACGATATGGTAAGATAACAGGAACCTAATTATCTTTTTTTGTCTCATTGACACTGATCAGCTTCTTTTATCATCTTACTTTTACTGTTAGTTACCATATGATATATGTAGGTGAAAACATTCACTGAAATTATTATTCCGTTTTTTCTTTCTCGTATAAAGGTATTCATTGTATGTTGATATGAGTATGTTTATTGTTAAATATTTTATTGATAGATTTTCATAGTTTTATTATCTTCATTATTGCCTCAAAAAGGGAACAAACTGCTTGATTGCGTAATTCATTAAAGCATATGATAATGATAATAATATTAATAATGATAACACAATAATAGTAGTGATGGTGATGATAGTAATGGTGTTGTAGTTGTTGTTGTTGATGATGATGATGATGATGATGATGATGATAATGAGGAGAAAGAGGAGGAGGACAACACATTTGACATCATGAAGTGGATCCAGTTAGAAAATAATTGTATTAGATTACATGTAACAGTTTAGATATTATGTTGGATGGTTACTTAGTCAAACTTTCTTTATCTGTCTAAACAGTATTATCGGTAGGCACTTTAAAATAAAGTTGTATATTATAATTCCTCTACAAGTGATCGATAAGATTATCCTTTCGGTTTGGGTTAGATGTTTGTAGACAAAATAAAAACATTTGAAGTCACTTTAAATAAAGCGAGATGTTATTCTATAGAAGTATAATGAAGGCTTTAGAAAGAGATCATACAACTTAATTAACACACAAATCTTCTACACAAGATAGTTATTTGGTTTAATAACTACGAGCATCAATGAACTTTTAAAGAATTGTAGTCTAGTAATTCGAATATTCCAGACCAGAAGTGAATGATCTTTAAGGTAGTAAAGTAACCAACCAAATAGAAGCACTCACGTGCAAAATCTAACTTAATGATCAAGCATTCTGTGTTCACCAAAGTAAGAACTTGAAACTGTTCATGATTTCTTTAGTTGTAATGGGTAACCATCAAATTGCCTATCAATTATTTATCTAAGAGGAAAGTTAAAATGAAATTTCTAAAAAAAAGCACCTCAGAAACCTTTGTTCTTATTGTTAAAATTGAAATATACTATCACCGATTATACGGATAATTGAATTAAGTAGTACATTTGATATACTACTTGATGTTACTGGAGTAGTATCTGTTTTTTAGTAAAGCTGTTTTGATATGTTGAGAAAAGTATGGGCTACTAAGGTTCCCCACTTTATAGTAGATTTATCAATTCAACTGATCATATCAAGTTGAATATATTAGAAATACGATTATTTTATAGAATGAGATTACATCATCAATATATTCCTAGATTTCAAGTAGTTTGAAAATCGTTGATAGTAATCGCAGACCGAAACAACAAAAATTCAAAAGTATCTGATTGTTTTTTCAAAGTAGACAATTTTCATGAATAAATCAGCACCAAATCAATCAGATAAACAGATTTATAAAGGTAGAGAATTTCATAATTCAACTCCTTAATCCTTTTACTGCCGATGATCTTCCAAACTTCATAATATGAATTTATCATTATGATTATTAAAGTCAAATGACTATTATATACATTGTATCTCAAACAGTCTACTTGGTTATCGTGTTACTTATTTATTTGATATTGTGCTTCTGTGAATGAATTAGAGTATATAAAATATGGTAATGAATTCACTTCACAGTGGTCGTTTTCCCGTCCTTTCAAAAATGAGTGTCAAATTAGCTAAACTAATTTGTTATGACTGAGTCGATATTTGAGTCTCTGAACACTATACAAGTCATGTTTAAGACAGAGGGTGAACCTTGAACAGTAGTTAACCGTAAATATATTATTCTCAATCAACCAGTTTGAATGAAAGACTCATCGTTACGATACAATTTACAATTTCGCCACTGACGACAGGGTCAGGCAAGTCTAATGCGTACAGTAAATTATATAAATAATAGATAAAGTTATAATTTTGGATGATATTGAGTTTCTGCAGCAACATAAACTATTAGCTCAGTCAATTCTGTAATCAATGTCGCCTAACAATGTAATTCTGTCTGACTAAACAACCTTCAATAGTACCAACATCCCATCTTCCTTAACAAAGATCATACTCTGTCTTTATAAAACATGTTTTAATTGAACTAATTAGTATCTACAAATATATACAGACCTTATTAAGATGAACTTGTATATTCGCGTTGATTTGTTATGGAATAAAGCTCGTCAGTCTCTGTTGCTATATATGCATCCTGAGTGGATTGCCTCGATATAGCGTTTATTTACAAGTATTATTTAAGTTGGATTATGACTGGCAAGTGGAATCCAGGATACGCGTTTGGTCCTATTTGGGACTGGTCGCCTGGATGTTTGTACATCCTAATGTTTAGTGGTGAGCGCAGTGGCATTTGCTACGAAACAAAATGACTGGGAATCTCACTTTAAACATCTACATTGAGATGCAGGTGCATCCAGCCAGTGAGGCTCAGATGCCTTAATTCCATTGACCAGACCACTATCCAACTTAAATATATAGACTTGTTAAATAATCTATAGCAAACATATTTCCCCCCCCCCCCACCACCACCACCACCAGTAGACTCGATATTAATCAATCAATAACGGAAGATAACTATCCATGCTCGCAATCATTGTCACTATATTTAAATGGTATAATTCATTTATGATTGAATTTAGATTATGATTGACAACTATTAATCCATAATGAATATTTCGTCCTATTTAAGATTCATCAATTGAATAGACCTATATCCTAACTCATTGTTTACTTTTATTTCAATTGATTTATGATATCAGTTTATCGATCTCATTACTTGATTTATTATTATTATTATTATTATTAAATATCAAATAACTTTCAATAGAAACTCCCTGTTGTTTTTTTTTCCTGTTTTATTTTATATTTGTTTATTATTTTTTTAATGAAAAATAAATTTTCAATGAAAAATTTTGTTTACATACTACTAATTCAACAACAAAAAAAAAGAAAAAGAAAAAAAACGATTATTTCAGTCTTGGAAATAAAATAAAATTTTTTGAAGGAGGAAAAAAACAACAACAACAAAAATAGGAATTTCAATGTTACACTTCACTACTTGTGATAGAAAACTTAAAATTATTGAATATTAATGTTATTCAATGGTGAATTGTCATTATGGCTATTTAATGATATATTGAAAGCTGGGGTGGATTGGTGCTATTCACATATATACGGTTAGTAACTAAAAGAAGCTATTATGGGAGGAGAGGTGAACATTTTATTAAGTAAAAAAGAAAACAAAATAACCATTAGCAAAAGCCCAATAGGATGATATAGAATCACTGAGGTGGAAAATCTATTTTGGCGCTAGAGTGCGTTGTGTGTAGGTCTTACAATATGCAGAGTTTAGATATATTACATAAGTCATTGAAAAATGAACTAATGTTTGAAAGGTCGTGATTATAGGAAGGTGTGCTTTTTGGACGTGCAGTTACTTATTTGTTAGGGCGCAGAAAGAGAAAGTTTTGGTTGGAAGACATGAACGCCGATAAGTGTGTGCCTAGTTGATAATGTGCAACCGACCTAAGCCCACTCACTCCCCTCCTAGGCCGACAATAGATGAAGCAGAATCGGGAGACCGAAAAGGGAGAACTGAGTACATATTGCGTTTTAATCACCTTATATATACGTAAAATCAGACCACTCGGCAAACCAATCACAAATCTAAAATTGATACAGAACAAAGGAAAGAGTGGCAGTGAATAGGGACACACATAATTAACTAACCGTAGTTCATAGTAAATAACAATACACTAAGAGTTAATATGCTAAATGACAAGGGAAACGTAACAGTCATAGAAATGAAATTATTTTACTGTCCACAGCTATAATAAACAAAATAATGTTCTAAAACACAATTCTCAAAGATAATCAATTTTTATTAGGTGCCCAGCATATCATCATTGCAAACATTTTTGCATGTACAAAACCCGAAGTTATATTCACTGTAACGAATAGACTATTTGAAGATTTATATGTTGTTCATATCATATAACTTTCAATAAGAGTAAATGAATGTAATGATAATTATGCGTCAAAAGGTGGATGTATATTTTGTTACCGGTAGCTAACTAAAGTGTGTAATTCCACTAGACAAGTCTGAACAGAATAACTAAATAATTTGTGAGTGTTTGAGTAAATTAACAAATGCATGTAACGGAGTGTTAACGTAGCATTTTGACGGCGTCATACTCAAACGTAAACGTAATTATATAAATTGGATTGAGACTGGCAAGCAGAATCCAGGACGCGCGTTTCGTCCTATTTGGGACTCATCGGCTGGATGTACCTGCATCCCAATGTTGATGTTCACAATGGGATTCGAACTCAGTCCGTTTCGTGTAGAACGCCACCATGTTCACCACTAGACTATTGAGTCCACACAGTCCCACTGTGAACATCAACATTGGGATGCAGGTACATCCAGCCGATGAGTCCCGTATGGGACGAAACGCGCGTCCTGGATTCCACTTGCCAGTCACAATCCAACTTATATAATACTTGTGAAAAACTCGCTATATCGAGGCAATCCGCTCAGGATGCACATATAGCAACAATGACTGACCAGCTTCAGTCTATAACAAATCAACGGGAATATACAAGTTCATCTTAATAAACGTTATTGTTCATGAAATAGTAAAAGGATGTTGAAGTAATAGATAATGTATAAATTTATGTATGTATCATTAGTTACCAAATCGCAACCAACAGTATTCCATCTCATCTGTTTATGTTCTAAGAATTTGCCCATATAAGTAGAGCCTCGATTGTTAATCTTTCTTTATAAAAATCAAAACCTCTTAGAAGAATTTGAATCCCATCTCAATTAATGCTGTGTTCTATTTCTATTGAATGTAATTCTGTTGTAGAATTATTCTCACGTTTTATTAAATTTTCAAAGGATTTAGGAATATGCTTTAGAAAGAGTATATATTCCTTCTCATTTACATTTAACTGTCGTGATGTACCGCCTAAGTATATAACATTACACTCGTTACATTTGATCTCATAGACCCAGTTGGTTTGCTCTTCTTTTTAAATTTATAAGTGCATTGTTTGTGTATTGTGTGTATTGTATGTTAAGTTAGAGACATGTATACCATGTTTGTTTAAAAGTTTTCCAATCTCTTCGTCTGTTTCATGTCGGTGAGGTGCAACAACAGTGTCACTCCATTTCTTCAGTTGAACCTTATGTTTTCCTTTCTCATTACGCTTTTCATTAAGTATGTTTTCGACAAAGTTCTTAAAGTAGTTGTACATCATTAGTGTAGGCGTCACTAATTTGAATTCAGTTTCATGATCCTTTGTGTCTGTGATTAGTTGATGGGTTTTGTTTAACAAGTCCCCAACAACTATTACTCTCGTTGATTGGGCAAGTGCAGATTTATAGTCTAGGTATTTTCCACAATACGTTGGTTTCCAGATGTTAATCCTAAAACAGTTATCTTGTTTCCTTTCGACCAGGGAGTAATCAGAAGGTAAATTATGGTCAATAGTCTTGATTTCCTCTGTGAATTTGATGTTTTTAGAAATACTGTTGATATTTTCTAAAAGTTCATCCAATCCATCTTGTTTTGTAATAACGAAAGTGCCATCTAAATATCTTAGTCAGAGTTTGGGTAGGTAAACATATTTTGAGTATGCACTTGTTTCCATTAAATGCATGAACATGTTAGCAACTAACGAGGACACTGTGGATCCCATCGTTACATCTTCGGTTCTATTTAAATAAAAGATAATCAAGACAGAATTGTTAATAATCTGTATGTATTTTGAATATTTCAATGTTTTGTTTTCGTAATTGACAACAAAATTATCTACAGTACAATAATTGTTACAGACGGGTATTGCTTGGCGAATCCCAAATAGGACAAAACGCGCTTACTGAATTCTACTTGCCAGTCACAATCCAACTGTATTCCTTTCTTAAATAAGAACTTAATTGTTCGTAAAGCAAATGAATATTCATTCAAAATTGCTTCGTTTAAGTATATTATCAACTTCTTTTTCTGTAAATTGACTAATTACATTCTCTACAAAAATATTGTTCAGAGTTAGACGTAGATAAGGGACTATTTTCTGGGTACCTGCAGTTGATTGCAAATAAGTGTTGTGGAGAATGTTAAGTGTTAATTTGATATCAGGTATTGGTCTGAATTAGATAAAGATTGACAACCAGGAAGTAATGGACAACTATTTCGTCACAGTAAGGGATTATTCAGCAGTATGTATCAACGATCCCACTAGAAATAAAACCCAGGACTCTCTAGCTCTCCGACAAACGTTGTATCATTGGACTACTGAGCCGGATACTAACAGCTGACATTTTTAAATCAGTCAACTCACGATATGTTCTACTCAACCATACCAGGTCAAAAAGGCCAACCAGTGCTTTGCGCAGGTCAGTGATAATCTAATTAAGATATCACGTTGACGTTCGACAATGTCTACAATACCCAGTTACGGTCAGTATCAGATCACTATTGACTAATTTCCTAAGTAATTCTTGGGATCCTAGTAGAAAGACGTGACCTATGGAATTCAACCATATCGAGTATGAGTCAGTCACCCATAGGTAGCAATGTATGAGGTTACGCAAAACGTTTACCATTTAACATGGACATATAGCTTATAAATTAGAAGAATGGAGAATGTCAGAATAAATTCAGAAGAATTTGGTATTAACTAGTTCTAAATTATCTACTAGTGCCATAGAAAGACATATCATGAACACAATTTACTTAACTAATGATCAGCTAGATGTTACCTTACAAATAATTAGTAACTAGAATAACGTGACTTTCACTTTATACAGAAACAGCCTACATTAGTTGTATCTAACCGAACTCTTATGTACAAAAATGGACATCAGATCACCTATACTTAACATAATAAATGACTTCATGCTATTCTTTTTCTTTGTATTTCTGCATCTCATTCAAATTGGCCTAGTTTCGCTTATCTAACAATGCATCAGAATTCCTTTAGTTTTATTTTTTTTTATTTTTAGGCTTCCTTCTTTTATTTTAATTCTGACGTATTCATCATAGAACCTTCAATGTTTGCTATAGTATTATTATTTAATAAAACATTTGACTTACCATCAATTTAGCAATCTATGTAATTGAATTGAGATGGCTTGTGAAGAATGTTATTCAGTTTAGTTGATTGAATTCGTAACAAATTGATGTTGCCAGGGTATGACTGAAAACTACCGAGCACTGGACAGTTGTTTCATTCCAGTATGAAACTCATCAGCAGTGAGCACCTTAGATTTCGCACCAGGGGCTTCAGGTTGACGAACGCCTAACCGTCGATGTCGAATTCAATCAACTAAACTTAATATTTATCTCCACAAACCAACTCAATTTACTCACATTAGTCAGCTTACTAGTGACTAACTTTAGAATGTTCTTGAATCTCTACTGGGGAGTCGTGACTGGTTGAGTGAAACAGTTAGAACCAATGACAACGGATGGTCGTTGAGCTATATATCGCGAATTGATGGTAGTGGAAATTCTGTAATTGGATGCCGGCCAGAAAAGTGGTCTAGGAGGTTAGGCATTCACCAACCTTAATGCATTTCGGCTGAATCTCGTATGCACACTGACGAGGAGTTTCGTACTAGAACGAAACAGCTGTTCAGTGACCCATGGTTTTTAACAGTACCCTATCACGATGAATCTGTGATAAGCTCAATCACCTGATCAATATAATTGTACCATGTTATTCCACATCACCTTAAACTGTTGTTAAATTAATAACTATTATTAATTTTATGATCATCAGGATTGACAATTTCGGTAATCAATAACGATACTTGTTATATATTTAAGTTGGATTGTGACTGGCAACCTGAATCCAGGACTCACGTTTCGTACTATTTGGGACTCATCAGCTGGATGTACCTGCATCCCAATGTTGATGTTCACACTGGGATTCGAACTCAGTTCGCTTTGTGTCAAACGCCACCGCGTTCACCACTAGGCTACTGTGTCCGAACAGTCACATTTGTGCAACGAGCATATATATGTAATTAGGATAAGTTTGTATTTTCCCGCTGATTTGTAATGGACTGAAACTGGTCAGTCTCTGTTGCCATATGTGGATCCTGAGCGGATTGCCTCGATATAGCGTTATTACACGGGAAAATACAAACTTATCCTAATTAAATAAACGATATTTGTTATTTTGTCTACTATTAACATGAGAATTAATACACGTCTATGACACTCAGTTACATCATGACCTCCCTGTCCTATTTATCTCATTTGTTTGAAACTACCAAATCCGTCATTATATTTTTTTTTAATTATTATCGCTACCATATAGACAGTTGTTTTGTTCTTAAGTAGAACTCCTCAACAATATACACCGTTTATTTCACCAAGTAATCAAACTCAAGTCATTTAGATTTCATAGATGGTGGTTAACCAGCTGCACCTTTTAACTAATCATCGTTTATCATCTATTGTCAATAATGATAACTGCCTTATTCTCGACATATCTGAGCTCTACCAGTCATGATTTCTTATTCGAATTATAAAAACATTCAGAAATACGTCATTAGTTAATTAAATAGCGAGTAATCACGATTAATAATGAATGCATAGAAATGTACTATACACGTATACAATGGACAATAATGCTACTATTCGTCTATTTCACCTTCTAGAAAGTCACGAATCATTAATCATAATAATAATTGAAGTATTGAACATAAACATAATTCCCCCATTATTTAAATAACTTCAAATCATAAATTATTCTATATATTGAACTCATTCAAAATAACATTAAAGTAGTTAATTAAGTAGTAGATGATTGTTATATTAGATAATAGATAGAAATAGAAATTTATTAAGTTTCGCTATTTCATTTAATATACTTCATCAGAGAATTTAATGTAATTTAATAGGGAGTTTTATTCAGAGTTCAATGAATAGATGATATTTAATAGGAAGTTGTATTTATATACAAAATAACCGTCAATGAAAACACTAAGAACGATTTCAACTTTCTGTTGTTCAACAACTTCGTTCAAACTTCATCAGTTAACTAATCAAATATCAAAACTAATTGCATAAAAACATAAATAAGAGATTGAATGTTATTATGATTGTTCAATCGTAAAGAATATTGGCATATTACATGAATCATTATCAGTGATTCAATGTGTTAAAATGTCATGGATAAAAAGTGGGTTAACGTTTATTTTGCCTACAGATTACAAAATCTTTTGGGTATATACACAGCTCTCTTCTCACTGGCTATGATACTGACACAGAAAATATGATAAAATGATTATAGTTCAATTAGGATGATTATTTTTTTGGAGATTAGTTATTTATTTGATTGATTATGCTACAGATTGATGTTGACAGGGTACCAGTGAATACCAGGGAGCACTGGACAGCTGTTTCGTTTCAGTGCTCACCCCAGGTTCTGCACGAGGGGCTTGGGGTTGATGGCGAACGCCTAATTATCTGCACCACTGGGTTGGCATCCAATGGTATAATTCCTACTTCTATAAATTAGTGATATATAGTGCGATGATCATCCATTGTCATTAGTGACAACTGTCTTACACCCGACAAGTGGTAACTCCACCAGTCACGACTTCACACTAGAGCTTCAGGAACATCCTGGAGTTAGTCACTAATGAGCTTATTAGTATAGTGAAACATGACCATTAAGGATAGAGGATATTCGTAGGCTCCTAGTATTCGATCATAGATGTCTTTGAAGTATTCCTCGTGTTCACTGGGACCACCGAGTAAGCAATACATGGGTTAGGAATAAAGTACTAGGTAGATACGGTAAGTCTGTTGATGAAGTAGTAAATCTCCATCAGCTGAGGTGGTTAGGACATGTGTTACGTATGCCTGACCACCGCCTACCTCGACGAGCAATGCTGCCTAGTGGAGGAGTAGGCTGGAAGAAAGCTAGGGGCGGCCAAACCAAAACATGGCACCAGTCCATGAAGTCATTGACAGTTGGGCTGAGCCATGTTAATAGGTACAGACTACCTGGTTGGGGTCCGCGTGACGCTCGTAATAAATGGTTAGAGACTTTGGGTGATATGGCTCAAAATCGTTGACAATCGCGCAGGTGCATCCACTCTTTGTCTTCCTCCAAATTCTAAGTTTCTGAACTTATCGTAATTTTCTGTTTACTGAATCGTATTTTCTTAAATCTTATCTCCGATCTCTGTTCCCTTCTATGAATACTAACTCTGTTACTACCTCCTCTACTCTGGGATCTGATTCGACAATTTAATCTCTATCTGCTAATTGAGGCATGGCAACTTGAACTGATGTACGCATGTACCAAGTTCTACGTTGTAACTGTCTGTCTGTCTCTGTCTTATTAGTATAGTTCAGTTGGGATGGTTCTTTTTGTGGAGAATGGTTATTTGTTTGATTGAATATGTCAAAGATTGATGTTGGCAGGGTACCATTGAAAACTAGGGAGCACTGGGCAGCTGTTTCACTCCAGTCTGGAACTCCTCAACAGTGAGCATCCCGGATTCCACACCGATTGCTTCATGTTGACGACGGGAGTCTAACACTCTGCACTACTGAGCCAGCCGGCATCCAATATTAGAATTTCCACTTCCACAATTTTTAGTATATAGAGCGACAGTCATCGTACCCTGCCAACACCAATCTATGACATATTCAATCAACTAAATAAGAAGATATGATAGAAGACAAATGTTGAAAAATTTGAAAGTAAGGAAATTTAATGACTCCCAGTGTGAACATCAACAATCGGATGCAGGTACATCTAGCCGATGAGTCCCAAATAGTACGAAACGTGAGTCCTGGATTCAGCTTGCCAGTCACAATCCAACCCAAGTAATAGATAATATTTAAATTTATTTACTAATGATTATATCCCATGATACATTTAACAGTATTCCGATTAATCGGTTAATGTTATTAAGATTTGCATATAATTGTAAGACTTCAGTAATTAATGCTTATAAGAACCAACACTTTTCTAAAAGATTTCTATTTCAAGACCTGATCTTATTGGGTTTAATGATATTCCTGAATATTTCTCAAGTTTTCTTTTATGTATGGAGGAATTAGGACTGTGCTTGAAACAAAGTATGAATTCTTTCATTCATGTACTTAACTGTCATGATATATCGCCTATAAGTGTAAAACAACTTAGACAATATTTGATCTCATAGTCAAATCTTGTCTTCACTTCACTGAAATTCAAACATTCACAAACATCCACAAGAGTAAAGTCAAGTATAATAAACTGTCGAAAATGACTAGTATGTCATACATATTCAAAGGTAACATTATCTTTGCCAAACTTCTGTTTCGAAAGCTGCTTTGAAGGATACATTACATTTCCAAAGAAAATAGATAGGCTCAAAGATTGTGTAATTATATAAGAAGAATTCCCTTTCAGATAAAGCAAAACACAATCTGGGAAAAAAATAAGTCAAGAGTACACAACTAAAAAATGAACGATATAATAAGAAGACTAATGTATCAGAACATAAACTGATACGTGTGACATTTGAAAATCCATTAGAAAAATTATATGTTGTACTAACAAACTGTAATGATAGATGAACAAGCTGAAATTTCAATAAGAAAAGAACGAGGATAAAGTGAGGAATATTTAATTAATAAACTACACGACAGTAAAACTAAAGAATATAAAAGATTAAAACACTCAACTAGAGAATACCAACTGCATTACTTACTCACTTACTTACTTACTTACTTACTTAGTTAGTTAGTTAGTTAGTTAGTTACTTACTTACTTACTTACTTACTTACTTACTTACTTACTTACGTACTTACTTACACTTGTCACCCCTCATAGAGGAGTATAGGCCATTCACCAGTATTCTCTATTTAACTCTGTCCTGAGCAATCCCTTTAAGCCGTTTCCAGTTGCTGTTCATACTTTTAATATCTGCTTCCAATTCCCAATGCAGAGTGTTCTTTAGCCTTTTGCTTTTCAGTTTCCAAACAAGATTACATATTGAACATTATCTGTTGATTTTCACAATGTATATCCTATCCATTTCCATAGTCTTTTCCAAATTTCCTCTTCGGCTAGTAATAGGTTTGTTCTCTACTGTAGTTGACTGTTGCTAATGGTTTTCGGAAAGAAGACATTTAGTATCTTTTGTAGGCAGTTGTTTATAAATACTTGTACCTCTATAAATATGTTAACAGTAGTTCTCAGTATTCAGCTCCATACAGAGGAACTGTTAAGACATTCGGATTGAAGAGTCTGATTCTGGGGTTGGTTGACAGTTGTTTCGAGTCTCACATCATTTTCGACTGTAGGAATACTGCCCTTGCTTTGTCAATCCTTTCCTTCACATCTGCATCAAAGTATGTTTGTGAATCGATGATGCGTAATTGGTACGCAAAAGTATTCACTTCATAGAAAGTTTGTTTGATAAGATCAACTGAATGCCAACAACATAAAACATAAGTAATATACGCAATAAATTAGACACATCACCCAATAAACGTAAACTCAATGCACATCCAAATATCATTAACTACTCTCGAATGATTATCATCTCCTCCCATTACAAATAAGCACTATTTAAACATTAACACAATTCAATCACCTACAATCAATCATATCGATGTAGATGTAGTCTGTTCACAACAACATTCGACTAATCATTCAAAATTTCATTCACAAACGTTCTGACACTTGAGAGAATCTATCCGGTGACAACATCATCATCATCACCACGACAACAAACAACACCAACAACAACAGCTTATAGACAACTAATTCATTATTTCCATTGTTAATCATAAACATACATATCGGTGTAAAATTCTCATGAACAACCACACCGAACAATAACTCCTACACTCAACATTGTCATCTAATTTGACGTCAAACTTAATCAACACGCAATAACTAACTCACATCGAATAAAATTAATCCCAAATACACAACTAAACACATTCGATTTGTCAAGTATTCAACAATTCACTCAATTACCGATACACTAATACACATTGTACTTCACCACTACATCCCACACCTCCACTTCACTCCTCTCCACTCCGCACTCCATTCATATTACCAATGCATTCATTTTCATTATTCAATATCGAAAGTATCTCACTATGCATGATCAGTATGTTGAACTATTTCAACAGGTTCAATTCACATTTCTACTTTCTACAATCACGTAATCTTGATGAGCATACATAATATCAATTTGTTAATTTATATTAACATTTTCTATATACTTGCATACATTCCTCATTATTACTGACATGTTACATTTTAGTATAATTCAAGTCATATGATCATTAAATGAATATATGCATATACTCCCTCTCTCTCTCCTACACACACACACATGTATATATATATATATATATATGCATGCATATACAGTTACATATACAACAACATTGAACACCATTCAATAAGTACTGCCACTCATACAAGATCTACACATTCTTCTTTATTAGAGCAGGATATACTCTGTCAATCTAATCTAACAAAAGCGTAAACTGAAAAAAGCTAACTACAGTGTTGTTTCCTATTAACCGACATATAACAGTTCTGATGTTATTTGCTTAAAACGTGTATATTTCACACGTATCTTTAGTGAAGCATACCATTTTGTTTGAATGACTGCAAGGATATGCAGGATATCTAGTAGACATACTGTTTCCTGGAAGTGGTTGCATCTTCTTATTGATGTTTATATATATATGGTATGACATCTAAGCTGATATTATTCATACGTGTTACCAATTAAATAATGTGACGTTGGTATACGAGATTACAGCATCAAATGCAAGTGAGAGTGATTTGCTGGTTCATACTCGTCTTCTCCAAGCTGAATTTGTTCAAGATCAGAAAGAGAAAGAATATTAGCGATAAAATCAATTAGATAAAGTCGTGTTATATTGCTAGCATTCCTTTATATATAGGTAAACCAGGACACACATCCAGTTTATTAGGGAATTTTAATTAATAAGAAAGGAGAAAGACTGTGGCAGTGAATTGGGGTGGCGTATACATAACTAATTAACTGTAGCTTATAGATAGTTACAATAAATGTACGAAACGGGAGGATAGTGCACGATGGACATAATAGTGATAGGAATAATAATGTTTAATTTTGACACAACTAAAGCTAATAAACTCTTCAAAATCATTACTCTAAAAGCAGGTTATTCATTTTGAGTCTCCCAACATCACAGAATTGAAATTGACTAGTATCTGTTGCTGCATGTGCAGTATGAGTGGATTACATAAATACTGTATCGTTTCATAGGAATCTATTTTTAATCGGACTTGTAAAATATCGCGTATCTAGTTAATCCACATAGGATTATTGGGATCTTCAAATACAATCAAGCACTGAAGAATACCAGTGTATATGGTCATGACATCTATCATGATCAAACTATTTTTTATAGACTTTCATTGTTTGATTATTTTTATACAAAATAGTTACTTAGGCTTAATCACTCTTCTATATTTTTATCACATTCAATAAGCTACTTATTATTTTGTAAGTAGGCAGTATTTACAATGTGAATTGTTGAAATAACCGTTGAAATACAGGTGAAAATTGTTATGAATTATTTAGAATTTATCACATCAGAATCAGTCTGATTGAGTACATCATAACGCAAATAAACAAAAATATTCTTAACACACGTTGAATTCATATCAACTCTAACAATCTCATTACAAGATACCATAAACTTGACGATAACAATCTAACTAAATTAAAGGATATTTCTACAATAAAAAATAAATCGGATTTAGAAATTTAAATCTAAAACGCGCACTTATCCATATTTAAAATTTGTACATTGCATGTATAACTATTTCAATTTTGGACTAAGTATAAACTCGATAAAGGTCATTACACGAACTACAATGATTCTGTATGCGTACAGCCATCAATTTACAAGCAGGCAAATCCTACTTGTAGAAAATACTTGTATTTTCGAAACAAATAGCCCTAAAGAGAATATCTAGACACAAATAAATTAAAAGTACATAGGAAAATGAATACATGTAAAATGCCGCAGTATTTATGTAATTCATTTATATAATCAATGAAAAATAACATCAGAACTGTTATCTGTCGGTTAATAGGAAACAACACTGTAGTTAGCTTTTTTCAGTTTACGCTTTTGTTAGATTAGATTGACAGAGTATATCCTGCTCTAATAAAGAAGAATGTGTAGATCTTGTATGAGTGGCAGTACTTATTGAATGGTGTTCAATGTTGTTGTATATGTAACTGTATATGCATGCATATATATATATATATATATATATATATATATATATATATATATATACATATATTGTGTGTGTGAGAGAGAGAGGGAGTATATGCATATATTCATTTAATGATCATATGACTTGAATTATACTAAAATGTAACATGTCAGTAATAATGAGGAATGTATGCAAGTATATAGAAAATGTTAATATAAATTAACAAATTGATATTATGTATGCTCATCAAGATTACGTGATTGTAGAAAGTAGAAATGTGAATTGAACCTGTTGAAATAGTTCAACATACTGATCATGCATAGTGAGATACTTTCGATATTGAATAATGAAAATGAATGCATTGGTAATATGAATGGAGTGCGGAGTGGAGAGGAGTGAAGTGGTGTGGGATGTAGTGGTGAAGTACAATGTGTATTAGTGTATCGGTAATTGAGTGAATTGTTGAATACTTGACAAATCGAATGTGTTTAGTTGTGTATTTGGGATTAATTTTATTCGATGTGAGTTAGTTATTGCGTGTTGATTAAGTTTGACGTCAAATTAGATGACAATGTTGAGTGTAGGAGTTATTGTTCGGTGTGGCTGTTCATGAGAATTTTACACCGATATGTATGTTTATGATTAACAATGGAAATAATGAATTAGTTGTCTATAAGCTGTTGTTGTTGGTGTTGTTTGTTGTCGTGGTGATGATGATGATGTTGTCTCCGGATAGATTCTCTCAAGTGTCAGAACGTTTGTGAATGAAATTTTGAATGATTAGTCGAATGTTGTTGTGAACAGACTACATCTACATCGATATGATTGATTGTAGGTGATTGAATTGTGTTAATGTTTAAATAGTGCTTAATTGTAATGGGAGGAGATGATAATCATTCGAGAGTAGTTAATGATATTTGGATGTGCATTGAGTTTACGTTTATTGGGTTATGTGTCGAATTCATCGTACCTAATATTAATGAATTATGATTTTGGTATTTTGTGGTTGAGTGTTTGATTCTTTTTCTTAGGGATTCGAAATCACTAAAGATACAATTTTTCATTTATTCAATTTGTATTGATTTTGTATAAGTTTGATTTATTGAGTTCCTTCACATCAATGTTTGTTATACTCCAAGATTACATTAGACAATATTTTTCTGTATTGATAAAACGTTTATGATTACAATCGGATGAATAGTCACTATAAATATACGAATATTTTGTATATAATCGACACTTTCCATCATACTGGGATAAAGTGTCTTGACTATTCACCTTCTGTCTTGTAAATTTGTGACTTGAATGGGTCAAGGCGTTCGAGCACTAAACTTGTCTTTAGTAGGCAAAGCATCAACTATGAGATATGACACTTTTATATTCGATTGAATATATTACAGAATGATGTTGGCAGGGAACCATTGAAAACCTGGGAGCACTGGACAGATGTTTCGTTCTTTTTTGTTATTGTGGCACATTTTGACGGTGTATTTTACCGTCACCTAGTTGTTTCCTATCTAATATTCTTTCATACTTTACCATAACTTTTTTTTCAATTTTTAATGTAAATTGCCTATATTATTGTTTTTCTTAAATTGTGAACATAATTCCTGATTGTCTTTGACTACATTTTGTCCAAATTTCTAATTCTGCTTACAAGTAAAATTTATTCGCTACATATCAATAAGTAGATGTTTTTCTGTAAGCATACGTCCTATTGAACATTGTGGAACGGATTAGTTTGAAATCTCTACTCAATATAATCAGTAGACAACAACACTATTATGTTGAGTATTAGCTAACAGAATCAATAAAGGACTGATTCGCATTTGCTAGTGGAAATTTCTTACAAGTGTTCTATCGACTCCTGTAACATAAGCTTTAAGAGGTATGTGATACTAAGAACTTTTACAATAAAATGAATTTCTGATTGATGTTTCAGTTAGTATTCAACTTCATAGATTATCACCAACAATTTCAGCCATACTATTGATGAGATGTTTTGTACTGCAATTGCTAAAGCCTATTTTTAACTTTTTTTAATATTCTGCAGTTCTTTTATATTGAACCCCGAACATACTGATAAACTTTTGAAATGAACCAAAACTTTACTATCGACAGTGCTTTTATTGTACAAAAATTCATCAATAATTAGAGTCTATATACAAAAGAAGTATTTGTGACTTTTAGTCAATATGCAACAACTTATCGTTCTAAAGAATTGATTATCGATTCTGAATGTACGATGTGGTTTCAGCGTTTACTAAGCTTCTAATGATTTCTAGATAAATTTGTTGAGAGATCCCAGCAGATTAAATACAGTTAATAATTTCATCAACATTATAAAAAAAGTATCATTGAAAGTAACAATAGATAAATACTCGAATTCAATCATTCAATAGGTTTATTAAAAGTACGTTGTAGAAAACTAGGTACGTCGGTTGAAGAGCAATGAAATTAAAATCTAAAGGTGAAGTCACAGATCCAGTTAGACTGAAATGTGATAGAAATAATATTTCGCATACAGAAAACGAAATTATGTAGTAGGTGCACCATCTCAAAGTGATAAATAGCAAGTGAATGTAGACCTTAAAATTACCATTACTCATCTCAACCTACTAATTTCCGTTTCCAGTAGTAAGGTTTCATAATTATGCAGACAACATTCGCTACCCAAATTTACTTTCAGGTATCAAAAGAGGCGTTTTAAAATGTTGTAGTCAGCTGGGAGGTCACAGATATTGTCATACCTCTAAATGTTTGTCAAGTGTTTCTATTCAGATAAAAACTTATATATCTAGATTATACAAAGTAACTAAACAACAATTCATAACCGATAGAGTTAAGAATCAGGCAACTAAATTAGTCATTTGACAGCTGAATAATGACGGCCACAAGATTTAGTTATGAAAATTATACTACTCATAAGTAACTAAATTTTGATTGCATAGTATTTTTGTTGGTCAAGCAGAACTGTATTCATCATACATACATCTCGTATAGGATTGTTGAAAATTAGGAGACACTGGGCAACTGCTTTAACTCAACGTAAGATTCCTCAACAGTATGCATCCCCGACACCATCGAGGAGTCTAACCTAGGACCTACACGTCTCACAGTGAAAGCTTAAACATCGGGAAATCAGGGACAGCTTACAATCAGGAATTTTTACTTCAATCAATCAGACGAATAACGCAGCAAACAGTCAAATGCTACTGGTTCTGTTTTTGTTCACCTATCACTTGAACCGCAATTTATATGAACAACATTTTTGACTTAATCGTCTGTGTGTAAGTAATAGATTGTTATTGTTATTGAATTGGGATGGGCTTGTAGAGTTAAGTAGGTTGTTTGTATTCAAAACAGACAGATGTTGGTTTGGCACCATTGCAAACCTAAGAGCTGCTTCACCGTAGTATGTGACGCGATGCCGAAGAGACCAACAGAACGATGAAATAATTGTCAAGTGTTGTCATTATTGCCTAAATACACCTTGAGTTCATTACTATTTATTGTACAATTACAAGTAAACATATATTTTTAATTCATATATAAACATTTCGAGAACTAAAGACAATCTTCCAACTTCATCGATATCAAGTGTAATACTTGCAGTAAATTTAACGTAATAACAAGTGAATTTGACAAAAGATGCTGATAAAAACCCAAGAAATAATCATAAAAGTTTATTAATATCATGATAATTGAAGTTATTGAATGTTACGGTCTTTATCCATATACTCATAAAACAGACATTATCATTAACCGTAATATACATTGAATCAAACTAACAAATGTTAAGAAAGAAAGTAAGGTGATATATATATATATATATATATATGAAACGAACCAATTCACTGAAACTAATGTAGATGATAATTTACAAAGTGGAATAAACAAACAGTTTCATTTATGTTAAATGGATACTCCATTCATCATGGTAATACAGATGATGACTCAATATAATATAATTCGTGTAAATTGTGAGGTATAACAGAAAGAAACAAAATGTGCCTAACTTGCTGGCATATTATGGTGTCACATAATGCATTACCATGAGGAAGGTAAACTAGACGAAACAAAAATGCTTTACAATAAAAATGAAGCAATCACAATAAGTCTATACGATAACGATAAGTTTTAATTTACAAAATAGAAGAATTTTTCAATGAAGGCGTAGTAGGACGAGAAGATACAGGTGAAGAGGCACCGGATGTTCTTGAAGATGACGATGAAGAACTTGAAGATGAGGAGGAGGAGGATGTTGAAGAAGACGAAGAGGAAAAAGTGGTTTCAGAATCTGAAGAACTATTATGAGGGTAACGAAGTTCTTTTGATAAGAAACTAGATATTCTTGATGAAATACCACAATCATCTGAACTGTGTTCATTGGAACCTTCTTCACGATCTCTAGATGCTAAAGTTTCTTCACTTCGTTCGACACCATTAATACCCCTACGACGACCAAGCCTAAGTACAGATCGAACAATATCGATGCCACTACGTGAATGGTTTGATTCGGTAGAACTGTTACTACTACTGCTAGAATTATCATCATCATTATCACTAAATGAATCATCATCATCGTTAGCATCATCACTGTTACGTCTTCTGCGAGTACGTATTTGTGTGACTGATTCAATAGCAGACAGAATCTATAATATAATTATAATGAAAGAGATTATTTTTGAGATTAAGAAATCATGTAAAATGTAAATGACCTCTCAAATATTCTTCTAAACTGTCAAGTATACATAACGGTGATATGGAATAAACAAAAATCGAACTTCTAGATCTTAATGAAAATGTTGAGACTGTAAAGGAAATAAGATAAAGAAGAAAGTTTCACAAACGATGTTGGAGCGTGGAGACTGATAAGAAAAATAATAAGACCTAGACAAAAGGTAAATTCAGTTGAGCCATTGTATCAGATTAAAAAGCATAGAACGCAACCACCTCCAACCATTAGTTACGATAATAGCACGGATCCCAATCAGCAAGTTTGAACTTAATCAACAGTGAACAACTCTATGGATTGATACCATGTTTTGGTTCGGTTGCCCTTACACTTCATACATCCTATTCTTAAACCAGTTAACACATATCCAAGTAAACAGTGGTTGTTTGAACAAAGAAAACCAATCTATGCATGGTGTTAGATGAGACAAACACAATTTCATTCAGACTTCTTGCACAGCAATAGTACTAAATCCAGTTCAACAAAAACTTGACAGGAAAACAACGTAGTTTAAAAATACAAACAAATTTTACTAAAGGTCGGAGGTGTATAAATTGGAATCGCATTTTCAACAAATTTCGTCCATATTACTTTCTGAAATGTATCACATTCCTCAACCTTAAAGCAACAAGTGAATCTCAACCATTCTTCCCATCACCATGTGGCGATAAGTCTCAGGCAGTGTCAGCGACAATAAAGGACTAGCAGATAGCTGTTTCGTCTTCGTACACACAAGCTGGTCAATCTAACACAAGACTTTCAAAGCTGGGAAGATGGTCACAATTCTATAAGTGATGATTATTTCACAATCAATATGTCTGAACTCTCATTTGGAAATATGTACAACTTGTTGGTAGTTCAAAGAGTAAAGGGCTAAGTACCTGCTGAGGGTGCAAGGTCCTCAACTCTGTTCATAGTATGGGCGTAGTAATTTTCCCATACCAGGAGGTAACAATTATCTAGTGCACTCTGATTTCCAAAAACATTTAAGGTGAGATTAGTTTTAGTAGAATACTATCTATAGATAAATAAACATCCCCACAAAACATAATATCAGTAATGAATTTTGACATAGTATTAAACGAATACTGCTAGAGAGTCCCGATATATCCTTCAGAAAAGTCTATGGAGGTTCAGAAACGAAAGGAAACGTTTTATCCCATCAGCATTGAATATAACATTCACAGAAACATCTGCAAAATATGGAACCACGTGTCACTATTCTGATTGAATATTTGGTCATGCGGCTACAATATTTAGTTACTTTGGAATAAAGCGTTGATTTCGTGTTACACGCCTTTTCTCTGTATTCAAGTCACAGCATAGATTTAGCTTGGAGTTATCCGAAGCAGAGAGGAATCGGATCTTGCGTCCAGTTAGCAGAATTATCAAATACAATTGGCATAAAACAACTAGACCATCCTCACAGATGAAAACATTTTGCACACTTATTCACAAATGCTGTCCTCTATAAGATAAGCTAGGATGAAACAAAATTAGGTAGCATATCACGCACAGCTTTGAATATGATTGAGTGATGTAGGGCTTGAAACCCATGGATGCCGAACAAAGTAAAACGTAGTCCCAATGATTCATCCCGATTCCCTGCAACCAATTAACTACAGATATCACTGTCAATCACTTAGAGTAAAAAATTGGTTCATGTGTAAAATGTTAACATACAGCATATTAAATGAAAACAATCTCTAAAATAGTTACTTACACGAAAATTAGCTTCATCTAAGCCATCTATTTGACTACTTTCACAGGCCCGATTTACCCAATTTTGCGCAACACGCTGAGATAGGCGAAACACGTATATAGAAACAAAGCATAGTAGGAACAAATAAAGAGACATTTTAGACATACATGAAAAATTATCTGACATTTGGTCAGTCAATAAAATAACTCAAGTAATATCAACCAACTTTTAACGCACAATTATAAATACATTCATCTTCTTAAAGTCTTTGAACAGATGGGATAATGTGATATCAGAGCACTATACTCACAATCTATAAATTCCAGGTGTAAATACCGGTCTATGTTTCACTAATTTTTATTAACCTTATTAAGATACATGTATGGATGTATGTACAATCAACATAGAACCTGGCACATGTGTGCATCGGATTACCTCGATATGGTGGTAGTTCACTAGTGACGTTTAAGTTGGATTGTGACTGGCAAACGGAATCCAGGATGTGCGTTTCGTCCGACTTGGGACTTATAGGCTGGATGTACCTAATTACATATATACACGTTGCACAAGCGTGACTGTCCGAACACAGTAACCTAGTGGTGAACGCGGTGGCATTTAACACGAAGCAGACTGAGTTCGAATCCCAGTGTAAACATCAATATTGGGATGCAGGCATATTCAACCGATGAGTACCAAATAGAACGAAACTCGCGTCCACGAATTCCGCTTACCAGTCACAATCCAACGTAAAGTGTTTGGGATGCGTTTCTCTAAACGCGAAATGTTACTTCAAAATAAATTATATAAAACAAAGTAGTTAAGTGCAACTACCAATTCACTTATCTTCGGAGTACTGGTAGGTTGGTGTCTGACGGTATCTCGGCAAGGGTTCGTGAAGCTCATTTAAACTTAGGCAACCTAAAAAATCACGGTGTAGGAGAGATATTCATCCGTCAATCAAAAGAGGAGTATACTGCGCACAAGTCCACTGTATCAATGTGAAGGGTTACTTTTTAGGGTAGATAATATTCGTAAGTTACTGGTGATTGATTATAGGCATATTTGAAGTGTCGCTAGCATATCATGAAATGATCGAGTAAGCAATATTGATGCAAGACAGAGAGTACAAGGTAAATATTGCAAACCAGTAATAACGGTTATGAATCTTCATTGACTGAGGTGTTTAGTGCATGGTTCATACGTATGTTTAAACACTGTCCACTTAGAAACAGCATGTCAGAATAGAGAGGGAGAAAATAAATGGTCGGTATGACTCGGAACCGACCTGTGAGGAAGATGTATTTACTGTATATTCAAGTCTAATTATTATGGCTTCCAGAATGTTTAACTGTAAATAAGTGAAGCAGGACTTGGACTTGAGATTTACTGGCTGAAAATCAGACACTTAATGAACACTGATTCACCACTTCAAAGCCAATGCACCGACAGATAATCTAACTTAGGACCTCCATATATGAAAGAAAGAGATACACACCATAGTAAATATAACACGTGAACTTAATACGGCTTGGTGTTTATTCCTGAATGAAAGAAAATATCTGAAAAGTAGGATTAATTTCAATCCACCATCGAGTAGTAAATTATCAATAAACAAAACAAAATGATAAACTTGACTATATTACCAATTGTAAATCAATTTGATTGAATGGTAAAAACTTTTGAGGTAAACGTGGTTGAATCATATGACCATTTGGTAATAAGTTAGCACATTGATCATCATACTTAATAGTTTCAGGAGATGAGGAAGTAGAAGAATATTCGACAGCTTCACAGGAATTATGTTTCATAGTAGGTAGTAAGAGAGTTTGTTCATCAACTGCATTTTTTTCAATATCACACTCCGTTGTCGGAGAAAACGACACGGACCGTTTCGGTTGTTTACTTGGATGACAATCGATATTTAATGTACTGGTTTCTTGTTGAGTCATATCTTCTTCACTATTATTGTCATTTGAATGCATATGGCTATCTCGTGTGTGAATATCATTCGATAATGATGATGACGATGTTGGTGACGAAAAAGTAGTATTCGGATGACGTCTTTTCCTTGATTGACCAACTGTAAGTGATAAATGTAAATCTCCTGTTGAAGTATTATTGGCTTTTAACTCTGATTCTTTTGGCTGATGATGAATATTATCGGATGTGATATGATCATTGATAGAAGAAATGCACATGTCATCATTAGACGTCGATGATGATGATGATGATGATGATGATGATGATGATGATGATGATGATGATGATGATGATGATGATGATGATGATGATGATGATGATGATGATGATGATGATGATGATGATGATGATGATGATGATGATGATGATGATGATGATGATGATGATGATGATGATGATGATGATGATGATGATGATGATGATGATGATGATGATGATGATGATGATGATGATGATGATGATGATGATGATGATGATGATGATGATGATGATGATGATGATGATGATGATGATGATGATGATGATGATGATGATGATGATGATGATGATGATGATGATGATGATGATGATGATGATGATGATGATGATGATGATGATGATGATGATGATGATGATGATGATGATGATGATGATGATGATGATGATGATGATGATGATGATGATGATGATGATGATGATGATGATGATGATGATGATGATGATGATGATGATGATGATGATGATGATGATGATGATGATGATGATGATGATGATGATGATGATGATGATGATGATGATGATGATGATGATGATGATGATGATGATGATGATGATGATGATGATGATGATGATGATGATGATGATGATGTCCAACACAATAGACTAGTGAGACTGTGCATGGATGTCATGGAATAATTCAATAAGTGGATTTTTGAATTTTGTATTCAGAACATTTGCTTAATTGGTTATCTTTCAATGAACATAATAAGTATAAATGTTAAAACCTAACATATTATCAAGACGTTATGATTTTAAGTTATTGATAATCTGTTTCCACTGTCCGCTTCAGAGTGCATACCAAGACAATTATTAGTGAAAATATATCATAAAACGATCGAGAAGTGTCCTACTCTAGGTTCAGGAGAAGACAACAAGAAGTGAAACACCATAAGGAACATGTGGCATCTACCAAATTCTTTAATTACCCCCCCCCCACAACTTGCAAAACAACCTGAATGGAAAATTGGGACAATTATGATAATCCTTAGAAATGTTGATAAGGCTATATCTAAACATAAACAGGGGAGAAAAGCAGAGCCTGGTAGGTTGACTCCAAAACTCTTTGAAGAGTATGGTTCTGTGTTAGTAGTTAACTGAGATATTACAAAAACCCTGCTGGCCGGACATCAATTAATCAATCATAAGAAAACTAGAACCTCACGTATATGTAAATTATTAGAAGTGAGCATACCAATCAACTCATCAAAATAAACAATAAAGTAGTAGTAGTAAGAGAGTTTGTTCATCAACTGCATTTTTTTCAATATCACACTCCGTTGTCGGAGAAACGACACGGACCGTTTCGGTTGTTTACTTGGATGACAATCGATATTTAATGTACTGGTTTCTTGTTGAGTCATATCTTCTTCACTATTATTGTCATTTGAATGCATATGGCTATCTCGTGTGTGAATATCATTCGATAATGATGATGACGATGTTGGTGACGAAAAAGTAGTATTCGGATGACGTCTTTTCCTTGATTGACCAACTGTAAGTGATAAATGTAAATCTCCTGTTGAAGTATTATTGGCTTTTAACTCTGATTCTTTTGGCTGATGATGAATATTATCGGATGTGATATGATCATTGATAGAAGAAATGCACATGTCATCATTAGACGTCGATGATGATGATGATGATGATGATGATGATGAAGAGAAATTTGATGAATCTGTATTCATTTTGTTTGATAAGGATTGATCACAAGACTTCATTTCGATATCTTTATTATTGTTATTAATAGTATTAGTAGTTGTTAATGTTGTAGGAGTTGAATCGGGGAAAAATGCCTTAGCTAAACGAGAACGTCTAAGTCGCAGAACATCTGAATGAACCTTTGTTGACGCATATTTCAAATGATTAATAGTTTCATCATTCTCAGCAAACAATGGACATAATGGTGTCCAAATCTATGAAGGAAATAGAGATTAAGAGAAACGACGATATATGTAAGCAAACATTAATGTTTGTTTTAAACAGATCTTTATCTAGCATTATCCAAAATATACAGTGGTATATGGGAAATGTTAAACCGAATGTAAAGAAATATATGTACGTAGAGAATAATATGCGGCATAGACAGCTTGGAAAGAACCTTTATTTCAATGACTAATTCAATGGAAAAATAACTGGTGATGTCCAACACAATAGACTAGTGAGACTGTGCATGGATGTCATGGAATAATTCAATAAGTGGATTTTTGAATTTTGTATTCAGAACATTTGCTTAATTGGTTATCTTTCAATGAACATAATAAGTATAAATGTTAAAACCTAACATATTATCAAGACGTTATGATTTTAAGTTATTGATAATCTGTTTCCACTGTCCGCTTCAGAGTGCATACCAAGACAATTATTAGTGAAAATATATCATAAAACGATCGAGAAGTGTCCTACTCTAGGTTCAGGAGAAGACAACAAGAAGTGAAACACCATAAGGAACATGTGGCATCTACCAAATTCTTTAATTACCCCCCCCCCACAACTTGCAAAACAACCTGAATGGAAAATTGGGACAATTATGATAATCCTTAGAAATGTTGATAAGGCTATATCTAAACATAAACAGGGGAGAAAAGCAGAGCCTGGTAGGTTGACTCCAAAACTCTTTGAAGAGTATGGTTCTGTGTTAGTAGTTAACTGAGATATTACAAAAACCCTGCTGGCCGGACATCAATTAATCAATCATAAGAAAACTAGAACCTCACGTATATGTAAATTATTAGAAGTGAGCATACCAATCAACTCATCAAAATAAACAATAAAGTAGTAGTAGTAATATCAGTAATTGTTTTTTCAAAACGTTTAGACGTAGCGAAAATGACTCGTGAAGAAACTATGAAATGATGAAAAAAAATAACTTTAAATTTCAGAATCTACAGGTACAGAAAGAATGAATGCATCTGTGTACTATGACAGGTGCTGAACCATAAGGCCTTAATCGTTAATCACTATAATCGCAAAAAATGCAACCAGGTAGCCCGAACCTATATGGCCGAGACTAACAGTGAATGGCTTTAAGGGTTGATGCTGCATACATAATTCAACCATCCTCTCACAATACCGTTTGACTAACCACGACTGTTGGTTATTCCAGTCTGTAATAAACAATTAACATATTCATATGACAACAGCACAGTAATTGATCCGACTGACACGTTTCCCAAAATATTAGGACACAATCCTTCGACGCAAAGCTTTTCAAATCCGGAATAAAACTGAATTGCAAGACAAAAGTCTGATTAATAGGAAGAGTAACCCAACACAACTCTCCCCCCCCACACCACCACCACCACTACCGCCGCCACCAATGTCTATGTATATATTGGGGAGGAGGGTAAAGGAATTGCTTTGTTCATAACTCAGTCGCTGAACGACGACAGACTCCAGCATAAAGTTTTGTTGATGAACCTGAAGCACATGATTTACAACACTTAAAAAATGATAATGAACAAGTCGTTACAGCTTAAGAGAATGAAGATTATCGTTTAAACATCCATAATCAAGATCAAATATTAGATCAGTAATGTAGACGATACCCTCCATTTAAACGGATACACTGAAAATGCACTACGAATGGTGAATCAGATCAATGCGAAGTTAACAAAAATAAGTTAATTTGTGATATGTAGCGCGACGATCATCCATTGTCATTGGTGGTGACTGTCTCACTCCCGATAAGTCTGAACTCCACCAGTCACGACTTCTCACTAGAGCTTCATGAACATCCTGGAGTTAGTCACGAATTCGCTCATTACTATAGTTCAATTAGGATGGTTATTTTTATGGAAATTGGTTACTTCATTTGATTGAATATACCACAGATTGATGTTGGCAGGGTACCAATGAAAACCAGGGAGCACTTGATGGCTGTTTCGTTCTAGTGTGGAACTCCTCAGCAGTGTGCACCACAGATTCCACACCAGGGGCTTCAGGTTGACTCGAACGCCTAACCATCTGCACCACTGCGTTGGCATCCAATGGTAGAATTCCCACTTCCATTCAATTAAATAAAATAACCAATCTCCACAAAAATAACCATCCTAATTGAAATATAAGTTAAACAAACGACTAGGATAATACAGAGAAATTTGGCTCTGATATACTTTTTTCTATGAAGCATTAAATATTAAATATTGTATATAAGCAAATTTCAGTATATTGAAGTGGTCGCATTGGAAAATAAGGTGTAGAATGGTCAAATTATGATCTCACAATGACTTTCGAAATGTTATTGATTATGCACATACACACATACATACATTCAAAGTGAACAATCATAACGCAATTCTAGAGTGTTCTAATTGATGTTCAATAAAATCTGGGTCGTTTATATAATGCATTATTGAGTTGAGTTCACGTGATCGTAATGACACTACTAGGTTATATAAGCTAGGTCTAATTAGTGTTCCATTGTTCTGACTTCTGTTATCTGTAAATGAGATGGTTGGAAGTAAATAGATCATAATTACCATCATTTTATCATATTCCTTTTTAATATTCTTCCTGTTTTACTTATAATATTAAATTAAATAATGAATGACCCAGTTGAGCACCAGTTTAAACTTTATATATGAATGATTCAGAATGATCTCATTGTGCTGATCATAGTTGTTTTGCCCTATTTTCATTATTATAGGCTGTTCACCTGTGGAATCAAGAACGTAGATCCGTGTTTTGCTATATTACGTGGTAGTTGAGGGTAATCAGCAAGAAAGCCATCAATAAGCACTCGAAATCTTAAAGAAATTGGTGTGATCTGTAGGATTCGAAGGCATAGCAACTAGTTTTACAGATAAAGTCGATAACAATAAACTATTGCAGGCTGTGACTGACCTTCGGGAGGACTAAGACTTTTACATATCACTGATCATTGAATAATAATCAATAAAATTTTTAATTAGTCCTTTTAGTATTGGTCGATCAACTTTCTACTCTACTCAACTACTTGACATAATGCCCACTGTTAGGATGTCAGGGGGTGGAGGCAATCGTGTAACAAAGTTTAAGTCAAACGTTGTAAGTGTCCGAGACAGAAAGCTAGTGATACTAAACAATTAAAAAAAAAGTGTCAAGTGGTCGATCAACTACCAATAAAATGGTTGATTGATTGATCCAGTAAGCTACACAGTGTGAGAAAACAGTAATAAATCTCGAAGCAGAGCAGAGAAGAAAGTAACATCAACTGTAGTAAAAAGCGATGGAAAGACTTTGAGACGTATCTGAAGTAAGAGTAACTGCATGCTGGAAATTTCATGTTATTCTAAAAATATAATATTTAATAAATTACCTATAATTATTAATACTATTAAAAGACAACTATGCCACGGTAAACAACTTGAAGTCTTGTTATTCAACTTCTAAATGCAGATAAATCGTATTGTCAAACTTCTACTCAAGGTAAACAATATACGACTTCATCACGTATCACAGAAATTGATATCACAAAGATAATAAATCAGTTGATCAGGTTGTGGATATTCACTGACTGATGTGGTTTGGACATGTAGTGAGTATAGCCAAATACTGCTTACCTCGATCCGCGAAGACGTAGGATATAAGAAGGATAGAGACTACCAAGCCAAAACATAGAATCAGTATACGACTGTTGGTCTGAGTCGTGTAGGTAGATGTGGACTACGTAAGGTCTGCAGGGTGAACATGACTACTAGCTGGAAACGTTAGATGATGGTTTAAGAGAAGTAACAGAGATGTAATTGAATCTACTCCTACCCTAGATCTTTAGCCCAAATGCTTTTGCATACATACCTCTATTTTATTCATTCTTCCAAGGCCACATTCGCCAATCTCTAGCTTTTCTTATTATCCTTGCAATTAGATTATCAAGACACCTATGAAATTCATTTTGTTGCGCTAACCAGGTATGCCGACTTAAGCCAACGTACAACTAACAGTCTTCGATTCATCTACCAAGTATATATATATATACTTAGCTTTGAGCCTTTTTCTCAATGAGAGGGCTAATAATACTACCGGACATAAATAGAAGTAGATGGAGAACCTGCGACTTACTGGATGAAATTTAATTGATTTAACTACTGACTCATCACCGGATTGCTAAGAAAGATTCTATGTTGATTTTCACCGACTAAGTAATTGAGTAACATAATGTGAACTTAAATAGTATCGTATAAATATTACACAATAGTATAAATCATTAAACCAAACCTTAAAATCATAATCTAGACCAGCTGAAGCTAGAACTGGTAGCGTAGGATGTGATTCAATCACATTTACTGCTCCATCGATATCGGCATGAAGCCATTGAATGATACCTTCTGATTCACGATCCCATAGATAAAAGTAACCATCATCACTGCCACTAACAACATATTCACTATTTGGTCCAAAAAATGTAGCACCAACAACTGAAATTAAATTTTAAAAGAAAGTGATGAAACAACAACAGTGATAGCTAAACTAATTAATTACTCAATTATAACCACTGTTAATCTGTTTCGATCGCTATTGCTGAACGTAGGTGAATTTCGTTCCAGTAAGGATTCATCAGTTTCAAACATCAATAACAGTTAATTATAAGGCTAATACATGAATTTCCATTAAATACGCTACATAGACTCATTAATTTAGTAGATAACGCGTTTGGGTTTTAAGTGATAAGTACCAGTTTCGAGTATTAGTAAGAACATCAATACTAAAATGTATGTAAATACAACTGACGAGCTCCAAGTAAGACGAATGGGACACCTTAGATTCCACTCCTAACGGTAAACTAACAGCATTAAACAGTATCAAGTTAAAACATATAACAAATCTGCAACGGTTCAACGATTAAAGTCATTAAATACTAATTATTAGTATAGATTAAAGGATGGCAGACGGTTGAAAGCTCTTCTTGTCCTGGGTTTTGTTCTACTCGGCACTCGTAAGCAAGATGTATCTGCAATTGGATCTGAAATGTATCTGAAATTGGATGACGTGCGATTAAATTAAACAAGGTGAACCAGCTCGCATAAGATTGCAAGTACGCTATGATGACTAGCCCAAACTGGCACGAAACTTAGATATAGTGATTTCCGACAATTACCACTATCACCTTGCATTATAAACATAGTTCACGCGATAGGCAGTCACTAGTGATCATATGGCAACTTGGAAGTTTAGCATAGAATTAGTCAAACTACCCAACGTGATATAATTTTTAAATTAGTATTTAGGTATCACGAAAAAAATTTCTGCAAAATCAAATTATAATCAATATCAGCTGGCTAGTAACGAGCTACTCGCGGTAATTGCTGGAGTTCCAGTGAGAAAACGTGACCAGTGGAGTTAAACCAAGTTGTATGTGAGGCGGTTACCCACTGATACCAATCTATGGGGTCAAACAAAACATATCGCGAATTGACTGAATTGGAAATAACAACCATTGGTAGCCAGCCCAGTAGTCTAAAGGTAAAGTGTCCTCTGAAGAGCAAAAAGGTCACGGGTTCGATCCCCGGCATGAGGGGTGGATATGCACTGATGAAGAGGCCCACAATATGACGAAACAGCTGTCCAGTGCATCTTGGTGGTCAGTAGTTGTCTAGTTCAAACTAGTTTGTGATATTAAATTAAATCGAATAAGGTGTTATAAACTTAAAGGTTACGTTCGACGTCGAAAGAAATAGAAATTGATATCTGAGTGACGACAATCACATTGATTATTTATTTGTTTAAAGAAATATAATATATTGCAAGTGTACGCTATTCAGTCAGAAGCGCAATATTATTAACAAATAAAAAAACTGTAAAACGACCATGATCAAAAACGCAAAGTTTGAGAAAATTATTTAGTGGGAAATACACTTAAATGGAAAATATAGCCAATGAATACATTATTTGGTTGATGAAGTCCACTTCACTTCACAACAGAGGGTTCTCTAAAGAGTTGTGTTGAAAGCCATATCAGACGTCTCAAACTACCAAATCAGTTCACCTCTAGGACCTTAATAATGGAGTCGCGATAGTCAGGTACAGGTCAGTCTTACACAACTTTTCATGCCACCACACTAGGTCATAAACTAACCTCTCTGCTTTTCCATCTAGTTCCAGAGTTAGCATACATGTGCGATGTGAACGCTGATAAGACGCTATACGTAAAAAATAACAAAACTACCTAAACTAATGTTTTGAGACAGTGACACTAGTTGAAGTATCACAACAAAACTCGAACACACACTGACTGACCTCAGCACAATATTGCCACTTGATCATCTAATTAATTGTTAGGAGATAAAGTTGTCGAACATTCTCAGACAAAGAGATCAGGTTTTGTAAGTACACGACAAAACTGCTCTCGCTAATGCGTTTTAAACTAAACCCTTAAAAGCTAGACTCATAATGAAGGCGCCAAAGATAACGTAGATTGGTACTTACACAACTAACGAGATAAGCGAACTTTCTAATTACTCTAAACGGTCCACTACAATGAGTGAGAGTAGGCATACACTCTTGACAGTGCTGCAAAAGATGCAAAGTATATGCCATACTTAAGGATAACAATCGCCAACTACTTAAGTGCAGTTTGTGCATTACTGCACAGTAGGACTATGTCATCTTATATCATATCTCTAGGTAGCAGATTCTTACTAATGTATACTTCCTTAAGAGATGCCTTCAGAATGTCATCAGATGGAATTCAACGAATTGTAACTGAAAATCAAAATCGCGAATATATAGTGTTAAAAATATTGTATCGCACCATATTTTAAAAACTGCAACGTAGCCACCATCTGTCTGAAATACAGAAATGCAGTGAGATGAAAAAAGTAGTCACAAGTTATAATTCATTTAAAATAGTTGGGCGGATCAATTATAAACAAGGTGAACTTGAGTTCAGCTAAAGATATTGTATGAGGATGGTTGTTACTTCCTTGTTGCAAAACACTATGGAAGGATAATTTCACCGGAAAAAACTTGAAAAGCATTATAACAATACAGCCTAAGGGAAAACTGCATAGGGATGATCTCACTTAGTCCTTTTAGGACCGGTTAGCTCCATGTAAACTTTCCAGCTAGTGATAAAAACTTGTGAAACAGGGTGAGACAGACGATTTATAAGAGGTGATTATTATTACCCCGTCATTCGATACGATAACTCCGCCTGTAGCTTTTCTATGGTCACTGCCGGTCCCAAGCCCGGGTAAAGGAGAAGGGTTGGGCATAGCGAAAAAAACGCTAACCAGATTCGATACAATAACGAAGTGTCGCAAACGGGCTGTAGAAACGCTTTACTCCCTAGGATGATAATACCTTAATGAATGGAAGCCCCAGTCAACAAAACAATATTAAGTCATTAAAATATGCATGCACTACCATAACGTCAAGGTGGTGGATCTAGGTAGAGTAAATGTTAATAAAATGGCAATAAACATATCGGCTCCTTTTTCTATAATCGGCTAGTTTACAGTATAATAAAATGAAAATGGAATAGATTTGGTGTATGTGACGAATACATAATTGTGCTTGAGCAGCATATTTTTGCAAGAGAGCTAATTATCAATCAATTATTAGCGAAACAAATATAATGTAACGACGTTGGATCCTATGGCTGAGAGTTAAGTGTTTAAACCACACGATGCGACTACTCCATACATAATCACTTACAAAATAATCCCAGTGGACCAATTACCAAACGGAAAAAGTACTTTTATACATACTAGTGATGTTGTTCAGAACGCTAATAAAATCACAGCTGGTTTAGAGAACTCAACAATACTGAAAAGAATCTGCCAAGGCATCAAACCTTTCCTATCATTTTAAAAAAAGTATGTAACATAGTTGAGAAAAGAATGAACTTTGTTTAACTAACTTGTTTGCATATTACGATGTCCAGAGTATTTATGCAAATATGGTTTGTTAGACTGATTGACATCGAACAAATAGATATTTTCATCATTATATGATAACAGGATAGCTGATTTTTATTAGGGCAAAGACAGAAAAGCAAAAACAAATTAGAAATAAGTAGTAATATTATTTAAGTTGGATTGTGACTGGCAAGCGAAATCCAGGACTAGCGTTTCGTCTTATTTGGGACTCATCGGTTGAATGTGCCTGCATACAGGCTTATTTTAATTAGTATTATTATATATACACGGTTTTCGAAAAGTGTCGGTAGTGATTAGTTTTAGACTGCTATTATTACCAATTTCAGCGTAACTATAATTATGTAGAACCTAAACAATGGAATATGGGTATGTATGATATTAAATGTTGTTAGAGGTGTGAAAATGGTTGTCACTATCTAGTTGCCCACTTGGTGAAACAATACATCTTAATGTGTTTGAAGAAATTGGAATAGTAGCAGTCTAGATGAACTGTGAGCGTGATCACAAAGCACGAAGGGCAAAACCTTGAGATTGAATACACACTGCCTGTTATGCTAACCCGTAATTTTAAGACCTTACCGCCAGAGACAGAAATCCATGGGGCAAGAACACAAATGGTATATTTAGAGTCGACATTATTTTAACCTTTCCTTCGGCAATGAGAAAACAGTATTGTTGAAGATGCTGCTTTCTTGAAGGAAACACCTTAATGTCGTTACACAGCTGTCCATTGTGCTTTATGGCTTTCAATAGTACTCAAACTGAGGTTAATATGTGATTAGGTACAAAATATATGCAATCAGCTCAAGTACCTAGTTGTTATTAAGTTACACTTAGTTTGGTAAAACTTGTAAGTCGGTGTGAGCCGAACACATTAACTATAAAATAATATATTACTATATATCTGGTACAATCTTGCGCAATCGAATATAATACATTCCTGACTATATGAACAGTGACGTTGGGTACACGACCTAGACTGTATTAGTTAAACTATGTTTGAGATAAAAGGTTATACAATTCAGAAGACTTGATTAATTTTCCTATGTCTATGTTCATTATTTTTCCACGAATTAATTATTTCTTCATGAATCATATTTTATACATCCATACATTTATTCCTACGACCAGTGATATAACAGCTACTTCTAACGGTGTCGTGTTCACCTTGCTGAGCTAGTAAGATGTGCATTTGTGCTAGGTTCTGTTTTGTACATGTGTATACACATGCTCATTATTTAGTAGAATTTAAAGCATAACCAGTGTTAAATTTAATAAGAAAAAATATCAAGTTTCTCAGACACTGAAAATCGATTTGACTATTTCCTAAAGAATGAAGTAACGTTGAAGCTTAAAATATAGGAGAAGACAAAAAGATCACTCCAACTAAGCTACTGTTACCGATTCTGTACCACGTCACCAAACGTCTCCAATCACTAGTTGCATTTGCTGTGTTTGCATCTACCAACAATGGTTAATTAAATAGTCAATGACAGTATGGAATGATATCATGTTTTGGCTTGGTAGTCAGTATCATTTTTCCAATACCTATACCAAGCAACGATGTACATTGAGATAGGCAGTGGTTGGACATGCGAAACATGCATGTCAACTACGTCAGTCGATGAAACTTCACAACCTTATTAACTGACTTCCATCTTTATGAGCATTCTACGTCTAAATTCAGAATAATTGAGTAATAAATATCAACTATGATTATTATATATCAATAACAGAAATGAGACACATTCCCTATCAAGCTGTTTAATTATAAGCAGGCATCACTTATCGCCTTAGTCCTATTGAGTGCATACTCCAACAAACAGTAGTGTTCTGAACTCCTTTAAAACAATCTAGATATCTACGGGATGTGTTTCTCACACACCTAAATGCAAAATGTTATTTCACGGCTATTCTAGATTATCATCAAACTTAATTCTAGGGGATAAAGTAATTGAGAGAGGAAAAAGAAGCCATTGTAAAATATAGAAGTGTCGATAAAATTCAAGAGTAGTGGTCAAAATTGCCGTCTACAGTTTGGCACATATCTAAAAATCAACGACAAATATGACAAGTTTTTGTCATAAAATGTATTAAGTGAGTGGTAAAACTTAAGCGATTGTTAGCATCTGTCTTCGATATCAAGTAAGCATGCACAACAATATTAGTAGAAATGAATCAGAAACGATGGGCTTTAACTAGGACTACAGCAAATCATTTATTAAGAATAGATTCGAGTACCTAACTCAAAGTCACATACCGACTGTGAGGAGAAGTGACGCTACTATCCGATAGCCTAGATCGAAGGTGAAGCGAGGTTTAATTACACTATTACTCAATAAATTCAATCCTAGGTATGAAACATAGACATATGTACCAACGTCCGACTATAATTGTATTTCATGACATGAAAGTAGCTTTCGACTCAGTAAACCGTGAGGTCTTGTGGCAGTGTTTGTCATTGAAAGGCGCACCCCAAAAGTACATAAACCTTATAAAGGTTCTCTACTAGGTCACCATTGGTCGAGTCAGAGCATGTGGCGAATTGTCACAAGAAATATAATCCTCAAGTAAGGTTCGTCAGGGTTGCCCCTTATCCCCCTTTTTTATTTACTTTCGTCATAAATGTACTTTTGGAAGTCACTCTCACTTTTAACTCCTCAGAAATCAATCTCTTTCCAGGGGGTTCTTTCGTCGACTTAGAATACCCAGACGATATAGTCCTATTCGGTGAAGACGCGAACAATATTCAGAGTCTCTTGAACACCTTGAGTGACAATGCAAGCATATTTGGGATGCACTTCTCCCCTTCCAAATACCAAATATTACTCCAGGATTGGCCTGCTTCTTCACCTGGATTAGTTATAGGGAGTGAAGTAATTGAATGCGCTGACCGATTTACTCATCTCAGAAGTCTCATCACCCCTGATGGATCGGTGTCTGACGAAATGTCAGCACGGATTTAGAAAGCCCGATTAGCATTCGCCGATATACGCCACTTATGGTGCAGGAGAGATATCCGTGTGTCAGCATAAGTCCGACTGCACTGCACAGCAGTTCGCACCGTCTTAACATATGGCTGCTAAACCTGGGCCATGAAAACCCAAGATGTGCGTTGACTCCAGGTGCTTAACCATAGAAATCTTCGTAGTATCGCTCGTATATCATGGAATAGTAGAATAAGTAATATTGAGGTTAAACAAAAGGTTCTTGGGAAATATAGTAAATCAGTCGAAGAGGTCATTAACCTTCACCAACTGAGATGGTTGGGATATGTATTGCGCATGCCCGACCACCGCCTACATCGTCGCACGATGTTGGCTAGAGTTGAAATAAAGTGGAAGAAGGGTAGAGGCGGACAAACCAAAACATGGCATCAGTCCATGAAGTCTTTGACCGTTGGTCTAAGCCATGTTAGCAGATGTAGGTTACTTGGTTGGGGTCCGCGCGACATGGCTCAGAATCGGTCACAGTGGAGCAAGTGTATTCACTATTTAACTTCATCTAGATCTTAGATTCTATCATTCTTTTCTGCACACTCTTACTTTACTATTCCCTCTTGTATTCTATTATTACGTTACCTCTGTAATCTCGTAGTGCTAATGTGGTATGGCAACTTGAAGCTATGGGCGTACGTGCCCGGTTCTACGTTGCTGCTGCTGCTGATGATGATGATGATAGATATGAAACAGGAAAATATAGTTCACGAAAGTGAATGAGAATGAAAAAACTCAAATATATAGACATACCATCACCCTGGGCACTATATACAGCAGCAGTGACACTATACTTCGTAACCTCGAAATTATATGAGGGATCAGTTGGAAAACTATCCTCACTATTATTGCCTAATAATAAGGCTGCACGAGCACGACCTCGTAAACCGTTCAGCACAGCGCGAATCCGACGCCCAAGTTGTACAGATAACGAATTTAACAAATTATTGGAATCAGAATCCGAATCAGAGTCAGAATCGATCGATGAACGGAAACGATTCCGACAAGAATTGACCAGTTGACGATTTGCTTGAACTACATTATTTCCATTTGACTGACGTCTATTACCGCGTAAATGGTCTGCACCAATAGTATGTAGAAGTCCACTGTTTGGATCACCTTTATCAATTTTCCGCCGATCGTAAATCCTGCAATTGATAAAAGGAAAAGCGTTCACATAAACCAATATAACTCACACTTCGTTTACTAGGTACATGATCATGTATTTGGTTACGTTTATAAAGTTCTCCTCAAACAATTAAAATCTATGGTGGTGCTACATTTCCTCAGCCATTTACATCGCAAGATCTTGAAAATAAATTACATCAGTCCAAATTGTCACAGGCCATCCGCATACCAGGATAAATACCGAAGCTGTGGAACTAGTAATAACAACAGAGGTAGTAGAAAAAATTGAACGTGGATAGAACGGTACGAGAACTAATTTGTGGAGAGAAAGCCGTGTTACACATTTCGTAGCTTAGGAATAAATGGAACACAGAGTGCGTGCATCTGCGCTACAGAGACCGATTCTGGGCCATGAAACCGACTTTTCAATAATCGGTTACGATAATCGCACAGACCTCAACTAGCGTACAACTACTAACACAACTCAGATCAACAGTCAGTGACTTCGCGGACAGATGTCATATTTCGGTTTGTTCACTTTCAGTTTCCTTCCTACTCCTGTACCAGTCACCATAGCTGGTAGAGGTAAGAGGTAGTCGGACATATGTAATACATGTATTAACCATTTCAGTCGATGAAGACCAAAACCCCATCAACTGATTTACCCTTTTTCCTTAATACCTTCAGTCTTAAATCAGTATTGCTTGCTCAAAGGTCACAAAAACGCTAAAAATCATTCGTAAATATTAATGATCAAGTATTACGAGCCTACAAAAATCATCTACACTGAAAAACCATGCAAAAGCGGTAGAAACGGCTGTGATAATAGTCACCACTAAACAATTGTTCAGATTCATTAAGGACATCGCTATTAGAAATGAGGCTGTTAGAGAGACTATTTCCCAAAAAGATAAATCCGTGATCTACTGTCAGTTCAGAAGAATAGATTGATTGGCGGAACACTTTCAAAAACATTTCAAATACCCCATCCAAACTACTCTTCAGTTACCAACTATCCCCAAATTACCTGAGTGATTAATCGATAAATGGCCCTCAAATTTTAGTGACATTGAAAAGGCTACAAGTAATTTGAAGCGACGTGAGGCAACAAGGCCTGACCGGTTGACACCGGATATACTTAAAGACGATGGGTGACTTTTAGTAGGTAGGGTGATTGATATATCAGCTGAAGTTCGGGACATGGACAAAATCTAATCAAACTGGTCTCAATCACTGCTCGTCCTAGTTTACAAGGAAGGTCAGAAATCTTCCTGTAGCAACCACATAGGAATCAGATTGACTAAAACAGTGTCTAAACTATTACCCCCGTTAATCATACGCTGCTTATCTGAGGCTTGGAAACAATAAAATATGGGAAATCAAGTTGATTTCAAACGTGGGAAGGGATGGATTGACAAGATACTTACTTTCTGTCAGATCCTGAAATACAGAAATACCTACCATCGTTCAACAATAGTAACACTTCATGACATTAAAGCAGTTTTCGACTCCGTAGATCGAGAGGCTTTGTAGTAATGTTTGTCATTAAAAGGTGTAACTGAGAAATACAATAACCCAATGAAAGCTCTCCACTTGAATATCACTGGTGGCTAACATTCATCATAAATGCCAATTTCAAATGACATTCTTCACGGTTTCGTCTTATCCACTCCCTTTATATTTAATTTTGAAACAGATGTTCCTCTAGAATTTACACCCTCATCATGTAACTCTCAGTATATAACCTCCTACAGGAGGTCAACTTACAGATTTGGACAATATAGACTTATTCATTGAAGACAATGACAATATGTATAGTATCCTGAGTAACAATGTAAGTATATTTCGGATACGTTTCATTCCCTCAAGATGTAAAATATTGCTTCAGGACTTGTCTGCATTCTCAGCTAGTGTTCATACGGAGTAAAGTAGTTGAGTGTGTTTATCACCTCATTCATCTCAGAAGCATCATTAGCCTATGGGTCAGTATCTGGTAAAATCCAAGCCCAAATTCAGAAAACTTACTTGACTTTTGTCAAATAACATCACTTGTGGCGTAGGCGAGATATCTGTCTCTCAATAAAAGGCCGAGTATACTACGTAATAGTCCTCACTGTTTTAACCTGCTACGTATGCTCATCCACTGCCTGCCTCGTTACACGATGTTGGCTAGCGTAGGAGTACAAGAGAAAAAACTTGGGGTGGCTAAACCATAAAAATGGTATTGGTACACCAAGTCTTTGACTGTTTATCTAGGCTATATTGATAGATGTAGACTACTTGGTTGGAGTTCGCGTGCTGCTTGTGGTCAGCGGCTAGAGACACTGAGTAATATGGCTTAGAATAAGTCACGGTAGCGCAGTCGCATTCAATCTGTATCTTCTCTTAGATTATATCTTCCATTATTCTTTCACACACCTCTGCTTCATTCCCCCCCCCTGTTATATTCTGTTGTCACCTTAATGTTGCAAATTTAATCTTGTTCTACGAATGAGGTATGGCAACTTGGAAACATGAGCATATATGCCAGGTTCTACTATGGCCTTGACTGATAGACTGATGCTTTACACCTATAAAGTAAGTTAGAGAGAATTGGTGTGTTGCACACTCATCCTTTTCGTAGATGGGCATCTCTTCTACGACATTCATGACATACGTTAGCAAACGTTAAACAAGCCTTTTGAATCTGTTCCGTCAGCGATAATCAGATTTTGAAAACACGAGAAGTTTCTCAGCTACTTCATACCCTAGTTTTATTTCAATTATTAACGCAGACTTGTCTTGAAGCAATTTTTGTATTGAGAGGAGGAGAAATACATTCTAAATATTCTCAAATCGGAAAATGTTAGAAAAGATCGACCCTACAAATAGAATTCATCACCTTACCAAATTGATTTTAATGGTCATCTTCGAGGTCTGAGAAATACTCACTGTTACTATTGTTATTTTGATTCCTATGATACTCATCGAGTTAATTTCATCACATTGTGTTGAATTGACATCATAACTTGCTGTAAAGTATACTTGTATCAGGTTCTGTGTTGATTATGATATATCGACTGATCATAAAACAAACAAAAAAATACCAACTTACCGTACAATTGATTCAGATCTACCACACAATGCAAGTTCATGTGATCGTGCAGGATTGGATGCAATAGAAAAAAACTCAGAGAACGGTAACCATAATAACCTACATAAATAAAAAATATATGCAAAGACTAAATGAACTGAAGGAAAAATATGAATAGCAAACACAGATTAACAAAATTAATACACCTAATCAAACTTTGTGCAAGAATTATGAGTGAAGAGGCTGCAAATATGTTTCCATTTTCATGAATTATTCAGAAGGAATAGTGTAAAAAAGTGGTGAGGTCAAATAAGAAGATAATACATACAACTGCTTCATCGAGATTCGTGTGCTTTGACTTTGAATCGTACCCTAAATGAGAGACAGTGGTGTTACCCAATTGCTCAAGTCGAAACTGGAACGGGCTCCGAATGTACAACTTAGTGGCCGAAAATCAAATCACAGTCGTCCTTCCCAATATAATGTGTGATGATAATAAGGTATTTCCTTAAGACAGCCAGTAACTACTATAACGCTGCATTCCTAAAACAGAAGATTGGAGTTAGAAAAGATGGGCTTTAATTGCAACACATCTCACGTTTCTACAAGGATTTCTGTTGGTAGAATTAAGGTTTCAAATGTATAGAAGCAAAAAAAAGCCATATGATCGCCTTCAAGCAGTTGTTCTTTGAAGACAAAGGTCATGTTGACGAAGATTATCAAAGATAAACCACTCAAATCGCCAAGACATCTAACTTAATCTCATATTTAAGTCATTCAATAAAAAATATCCTCTTACAAAATAGGTATTTGAGAAGTGACAACGGTCCCCATACGTCTAAAAAAGCAAGGATTCCTCTTGATCATCTTATTTTTTTTAGTTCTAGCATTACGATGTTCATATTTCTGTGTTGATGGTGTGTGGCAATTTGGACTGATGTACATACGTGCAGGGTTCTACGATGTACATGACTGATTGGTTAAATAGCATTGAACAATAGTCATGCAATACTTTGCGGACAGCCTGGAGTTAAAAATAAAAGGCGATTGAGTGGTCTAAATATTAAGCATTTTTCAAGAGGTCTGGATGTCTTCGGTTGGATCGTTTGTGAAGTAGCAGATGTGCACCACTAAGGAGTTATGTACAAGGTCGATATAACTGTCTAGTGTATCTTGATTGTTTATGATACGAACTACGAAATGAAATGATTTCCACTAACCAATACCTACACTAATGAAGCTAAAACTTACCAAAAGCGATAAATAAATGTTCTAAACAATATATATTACCTGTGAGCCTTGGGTATTCTTAAATCTGTTGAAAAGACTCGTCCGTCAGCACCAGCTGATAGGACAATATTTGGTTCACCATTAGGGATAGATAATTTATGACATGCTCGATTGTGCTTTACCAATAATCGAGTAGGACAAGCCAAGCCACCAGTAGGTGAAAGATGAGCTAATCGAACTTCGGAATCACATCCACATGAGACAATTTGTAAGTCGTTAGACTCTGGGATAAATTTCACCTGGTAAACAAATACAAAAATGAAATAATGACATCAATAAATGAATAAATTACACTTGTAGTTTGCTGCGCATTCTGTAATTAATTTCAGAATACACCATTACTACTTCATAACACAATCTTAAGTAATTCAAAATTCAAAATGAAATCATATCTGCTGTACTACTGGAGACATATCCATACATAATGATTTTAAACTCATCCTTTAAATTGTATTCACTCAGACTGATAGTTGAGTCGTAACGGTTTCATTATCATTCTCGGAAGCATCACTGACACAGACTTCGGCGAATAAAATAAATCTTCTCCAAAAGTGACAAAAAACCAGTTCTGTTGAAATTGGATTTGACCAGTTTTTAACGAAACACCCTCTTGTTACATGCATATTTGTTTTGATTTAAACTAACCCAATCGACTGATTGTTATCCTAATGGTTACATTTAGTATTTTTAATTAGTTGATAAACTGAATCTATTTCAATGTTTTATTGATTACTTATTGACGTGATTGTCAACTGTGTAAAGACTCCTTGACTGTATTTGTGTTGCTTATAACATAGCTAAATTCTATCCGGTGATGCTGGTGATGTTGTTTATATAGGCGATGAAGGCTTCTAGACTAAACCGCTTAGCACAAGAGGACGAAATCACAACAAAATCTTCTCTATCCTCTCATGATCATAAGCTTTGTATACGAGACACAAGAGACGTCGTTTATAACTGACTGACATCAGGTAAATAAGTCAGTGATTTTACAAAGCATTATTTACCAAAGTTATTTAACATCTAGTTATCGTCTATAACTGAATAAAAACGAATAAGTTACTAGCTCGTTAACATTAAAGGCTGAGCTCCTACGGACAATGAAGATTCAATGAACATACATAAACTGCTCTTCATGAATCTCAAATAAATATCCGTAAGCATAAACTTACATGAAATATGTTCGAACAATGTCCAGTACGATAATTCCAAGCTTGTTCACCAGTAATCCAGTTCGTCACAACAACCTTTAAGTCATCAGAACCAGAAGCGATCAAATTTCCCCTTGAATTAAAATTCAAAGTGTTCACACAGCCACGATGACACTACAACAGTGGATGAAAATGGGAAAATCAACATGTGAATTAATGAATTGATAGTATTCGTAACATTTAACAATAATATTATCATGCGAACAGCATGAGGTGAATCAACATACAAGCAGAAAGCTTAAAAGTCGTACGAAATAAAACTGTAGAATATTAGGCCATATGGATGTGACAATTTGAATTGTTTGAAGGGAATGAATGTGTGTTCAGCAACCTGGAACGAAGTAAGATGCTGGTTAGAGTAGAAATTTGTTAACAGAAAGTTCGGGACAGCTAAGCCAAAAGGTGCCATCACTCAGTGAAGTCATTAATAGGCGAACTGAGTCATGTTGATTAGGGCAGACTATTTGGTTGTGGTCCACATGATCATTATGTCTAATTGTTGGAAAACCTAAGTAGCATGGCTAAAAACCAATCGCAAAAAAGTAGATAAGCTCAAAATTACTTTATATTCTTTCTTCCAAAATTTAGTTTTCTTATCATTAAGCGTACTCGTGATGCCCAACTGTATTGCACTATTACCGATACAAATATTTTTCTAATTAGGTGCTCATCCTGATAATTTTATCTCAAAGTTTTGATACGTGAAAATCCGAACTGACCATTGGATTCGATAAGCGCTCAGTATAAGGCCAAAATGTTTCGGGTTCAATCTCCAGAGGGATCATTGATGCACACTTTTATGGTGTCAAAAACTAAGGAGAAATAGCTGTCTAGATACAATCAGTAAGTGATGCAAACCATGAAATCTAAAATAGATGATTAACAGACAACATAGTCTGTATAATACTATTATCAGAAGGTCAACACTATACAGCACAAGAGTGAAGACTTTGTGTTGGAAAACCTACCTCAAACTTATTTTCTAAATGCAATCGTGTAACAGCCCATAGGCTACCTTGAACATTTTCTTGGAACGTTTGAGAGTCAGGATAAAGAACCCCTTTTTGCCGATGCCCATATATTTGCAAACCATCAAATCGTTGACTACCATCTGTTATCCAACGAGATGCTCTGTAACGTAATCTACGTGATTTTGATGATGGACCAATATCTCCTTGTTCACGAGCTAATAACAAATTGAATGGATGTCTCATAAAGGCTCGAGACCTGGTACTCTGACCACCATTAACGTCCTGAGCAGATGAATCGGAAATGGTGAATGATGGGTGAGCTGATGTTCCAATATAATAGGCACTTCCAATTCGTAAATCACACTCAAGCTGCCTCTGAAAAGTAGCAAATAAAAACCGCTAGTGACTTTCAAAAATGGTTTACAGAGGTACAGCATATGACGTCTGGATGAAGCTATAATTTCATCAATTTATAAACTTCACCATGATACAATGGGTAGCAAACTTCACTTTTGGCATCTATTCATACTTAATGCCTATAAATTCGAATATAGTGAATGAATGTATGTATGGACAATCAACATAGAACCTGGCACATGTGTGCATCGGTTCAAGTTGCTATACCACCATGGCACCGCAAGATTAACAACACCACGATTAGTAGAAACCGCTTCAATAAAATAAAATAATAATAGTAACAAGGAATGTGAACATATAGAATATGGTTCAGGAAGCGTAGCAAGAAAGTTATGGAATAATTTAAAGCTCATGATTCAATGGAGGACAATGAGTGAATGCATCTACGCCATTGTGACCGATTTTGGATCATGTCACTCAGTGTTTCTAGATACTGGTTACGGTAATCGCGAGGATCCCATCCAGGTAGTCTGCAGCTACCGACACGACTCAAACCGGCAGTCAGTGACTTCATGGACCGATGCTATGTTTTAGTTTGGCCACCTCTAACTCTCTTCCATCCTATTCCTATATCGGCCAGCATCGCGCGTCGAGGAAGACGGTGGTTGGACATACGCAACACATGTCCCAACCACCTCAGTCGATGAAGATTCACGACGTCATCGACTGATTTACCACATTTGCCTAACACCCGTCGCCTAACCTCGTTATTACTTAGTCGGTGATCCCAGCTAACGCGAGCGATGTTTCGTAGACATCGATGGTCAAAAACTAATAACGTCGAGTGTCACCTACCCTTAATGGCCACGTATCACACCCATACATTAAGACAGAGCGAACTGTTGCGCAGTACACTCTCCCTTTGGTTGAGAGACGAATATCTCGTCTACGCCATAGGTGACGTAAGTTGGCAAAAGCCAAACGAGTTTTTTGAATTTGTACTGATATTTCGTCAGAGACCAGCACATTAAGGCTAATCAGACTTCCAAGATAAGTGAAGTGGTCGACGTGCTCAACTACTTCACTCCCTATCTTTAGTTCAGGTGTTGACGAAAACCAATCCTGGAGTAATAGTTTGCATTTTGATGGAGGAGGGGGGGGAGAAACACATTCTGGACATGCTTGCATTGGAGTTTATTGCTGTTAAAAGCTTCTGCATCGTATCAGCGTCTTCGCCGAACAGGACTATATCGTCAGCATATTCTAAGTCAATAAGTGGATCTCCTGGTAGGAGATCGATCCCTGAAAAGCCAGACGATGAAAGTGTAATTTCCAACAGTATGTCAACTATGAAATTAAACAAAAATGGGGAAAGTGGGCAGCCTTGACGGACACCACTTGAGGTTACAAGTTCAGATGACAGTTTGCTATATGCTCTAACACGATTAATAGTGTTTGAGTAAGCAGCCTTAACAAGTTTTATGTACTTTTGGGGCACGCCTTTCAATGAAAGACACTGCCATAGAACTTCACGGTCTACGGAGTCAAATGCCGCCTTCAGATCAAGGAATACCACTATTGTCGGCCGCCGAAAAGTATGTCTGTGTTCTAAGATTTGACGAACGGTGAATATCTGCTCTATACAACCGCGGCCAGGTCTGAAACCAGCCTGATTTTCTCGTATTTCGAGATCACGAGTTGCACTTAAGCGTCTGATAATTATAGAAGCTAGTATTTTAGACACTATATTAGTCAAACTAATTCCTCTATGGTTATTGCAGGACGATTTTGACCCTTTCTTATATACTGGGACGATTAACGATCGACACCAGTCAGACGGAATTATGTCAAGTTCCCAAACCTTAGTCAAAATATCAGTCAGCCTGGTTGTCAATGTGGGACCACCATCCTTAAAGACCTCTGGGGATAATCCGTCTGGATCCGCTACTTTGCCTCGCCTTAGATTGGCTATAGCTTTTTCTACTTCGATAAGAGTCGGGGGACCTAAGTCGACTTTCCATTCTGGCTGTCTCGAAATAGTGGGTAGTTTTAGAGTAGCTGAAGGCCAACTGAACTGTTCCTTGAAGTGTTCAGCCCACCGTTCTAAACGTCTAGATTGAGAGCTAATAAGCGTTCCATCTTTTTCGGAGATCGTCTCACTAACGCTGGATTTTTTAACACCGGTTTCTTTTATCAACTTGAAAAGTTGTCTAGTGCTACCTATCGTCGCTGCCTTTTCCATTTCCTTTGCTTTCGTTACCCACCACTGCTCACGGTCGTTTCGCAGACTTTTCGTCAGTTTATGCCTGATTACTCTTCGCTCCTCGTCAAGTTCGGAGCCTGACGGAATAAATCTTCGAGAGTCTATCGATTCAGCAGGAGCCATCAAGATCCTTTGACTTTTCTTGACATGTTGATTTAAGTCCTTGATAGATATCATTGTAGATGCCACAGCTGTTTGGACATCCTGCCAAGTAGTATCTAGTTGGGTCGCATCTTTATAATTGCCTAAGTGATTCTTCAGTTGTTCCTGGAATTTAATGTTGGCTGTTTCATTACTAAACTGAATTCTCAAAGGTCTTCCTGTATTAGTTTTTCTTCGCCCAGTAAGATTCAAGCAAATTCGTACTCGTACTACAGCGTGATCAGAATCTAAACAAGTACTCCAGAAATATCGGCAATCTTCTATCGAGCCTCTCCAACGGTGACTAATCGCAATATGGTCTATTTGAGTCCGCCGTTGAGTAGGCCCAGGAGGTCGCCATGTTAAATGATGTCGCTCCTTATGCTTAAAGTTCATGTTGGCTAGAAATAACCGATTATCTGAGCAAAGCTGCATCAGACGGTCGCCGTTATCCGTTCTCTGAGCTGGAATACTGAAGCATCCACCTAAATGTCTTTCAGATTGGTTCAAGCTACCTATTTGGGCGTTAAAAATCACCAGCCAAGATTACCAAATCTGAGTTTTTGGCCCTATGAAGTAGTTCAGAAAGTTTTCTGTAAAATTCATCTTTCACTTCATCCAGGCTGCAGTCGGTGGGAGCGTAGGCAGAAACAACGAAAAGACAACGGCGTGTATCCCTATCTTTCCGAGTTCTTACTGAACCATTTAGTCGGACGGCACATAGGCGACTGTCGACAGGAATCCATTCAAGTGCCTGTTCTGCTTTCATACTTAACGCAATACCTACACCGGCGAGCACATGAGAAGCTGCTGTTGAATCGCCAAATAAATGAAGAGTGTATCGTGAAGGTTGTTCACTCTGACTAGGTGAGGTCAAGTGAATGACCATGCTAGGATCCTGTATGCGTGTTTCGGAGACGCAACATACATCAATGGTGCAGGATTCTAATGTCCTAGCTAAGGAGGCTTGTTGCCCTACTTGACACAGGGTTCGTACATTTAATGCACCAATGTGAAGTTTGGAGCGTGGTCTTAGTATGCTAGGAACGTTATTTTGTGGGCCGGAATCGTTAGCACTAATGACACAGGAGGAAGTTGAAGATAAGGATTTAGGCTTGAAGGTGAGGGCAGGATAAACACTAGGAATAGAAGAAGGAGTCTGATTAAAATGGCGGTGATCTTGCGTGTTGTTAGCGGCATGAGGGCGGCTATCTCTTCCCAGTTGCCCACGCTGTGGAAGGGTTCTTCTTGATGTACCTGAAAAGCAAAATGGGTTAGGGTTGGCCTGAAAGACCTGGGAGCGTGACCGCAGTGCCCAAGGAACAACTGTTTGATGCCGGTCACACACGGCCTTTTTGAGAGAGGTTTTCGTTGTTGTTGTAGCCCCGTACTTATTGAGGCCTTACTGCCGGAGACAAAAATCCGTGGAGTAAGGTGAGGTGCATTTTTAGGGTCGACCTTTTCTAACCCCGCCCTTCCTTTGTTGGAAGGCAGCACCGCTGTTATGCTGGTTGTCCAAAGAAAACACCTTACTGCCGTCACACCTCTGTACAGCCGGCAGTACGACTTCGTCCTCGGACTTTATATTTGCTGCTTTTGGTCTCACCGCTCTTCAACCAACCTGCCTGGCATGGTAGGACCTAGAGGAACGATTGTTCCAGCCAGCATAGCCCGATTGAGTCATCACGATAGACAAGCCCGACCACCACGTCAAGGTAGCAGCACGGTCGGGGAATATAGTGAATAGATTGTTTGAGTAGTAGTAATATAGCAAGTAGAACATGCTCTTCATAAATATCAGTCATTATAATTGCGTATGGGTTAAGATACTAGGCGGGCGTCCAGTTCAAAGAATATTGTTTTATAGGAATGTTAGTCACTGATCCTCTGATCTAAAAGTCTAATACACATACCAGTGAAAAATCATCAGGGAAAGAAGTCCCACCGTAGCCGTGACAAAAGTAGGTTTATAATTCATTCTCTCCAGCATATGTGCACCATCGATTTGGGTCAGGGTTTTCCAACCTCCCCCACCCCAAACTGAAGGTGTGATTCGAAGCCAAGACAATTAATCAAGCAATCAATGCCTGTTACTCCTCGTGGAGCATAAACCACCAACTAGAATTCTACAACTAAATCTGTTCTGGGCTCTGCATATCACTTCTTTCCGAGTGCTGCTCATTCCTCTGGTGGCTGCCTCTAATTACCAGCTCGTCTACCTCTTTTTGTTTGGCCTTGAAAATTCCAGGTTACGCTTGTCATGTGACGGAATTTGATGACTTTTTTCAACATTGTCCTATCTGACTCAATCGTTTTTAAAAAATCACCTCCGAAGCTGAAAGTTAGTTTGTTCTGTATCACAGTTGTTGCTGATAGTTTCTCGGCAACGGATCCGGACAAGACAACTTGCGTAAAAGACTGTTTACAAATACCTGTGTCTTCTGAATGATGCTTTTCGTAGTTCTCTAAGTTTCAGTACTATACAATAGAAGTGTCTTGAGGTTGAAAATTTTGACTTCAATGTTAGCTGAGAAATGGTTTGAGTTTTAGATATTCCTCTTTATTTGTAGAGGTGCTGCTCTTGCAGCAGATTGCTATTCCTTGGCTTCACATCTGCATCAGATTCTGCTTGTTTGTCACTGATGTCTCTGTTTAGGCATGTAGAAACCCCCAAACTTCCTAGAACTTCGTCGTCAAGGTGGGTTGGTGCTCGTTGTTGTGCATCTATGGATCTTGCATTTTCCTTTGTGTATGTTGAGGCCTATTGCTGCAGATACTGTAGCTACACTAACGATTTTCACCCACAAGTGTTGCTGTGTGAGATAGAATCTATTTGAAGCCAAGTACATGAATCTATATATCGTAGGTGAGTTACAAGCATGAGATTCATAAAATACAAACAAACTTACTAAATTGACAGAGAAGGTTCGTAACTTAAGTGAATATATTTGATAGCGTTAGGATCTATAAGTGGGATAATTTAACTGCAAAGCTTTACATTCGTAAAGATAATCAAATCTTCGCAATCAAACAATCCAGCTGAAACAGCACAACACCATAAGAATAATATCTCATTATTATCACGATTTGAATAATTCAATAAATATACAGCCATAGAAAGGAAATATAGATGTTTATATTAACCCACATAAACTTCATTCATGGACGAAACACTCACTGTTATTACGCTGATATAACCAATTAAACAAACAAACTGAAAACATTCTTATTTGTCGTATGATAAAAACTAAATAGTATTATTTAAAAGACAAAACAACAGAGGAACATTAGATTGATTACATTCAAATATATTTAACTAGATTATCACTGACCTACGGATATCACTTTATAGTCGATACATATGTTAATTGGTTGTACATTAAACGTAGCCCGACCGTTGCTGCAACATTAACATAGTGGTCTGGATCGCCTATCGTAATGACCCGATCAGGCTTTACTGGCCGGAACATTAGTTCCTTAAGGTCCTACTATGCCAGGCAAGTCGGTTGAAGAGCAGTGAAACTAAAAGAGGTAGGACCAAGGTCTGAGGGCGGAGTCATAGTGTCGATTGTATAGAGGTGTGACGGCAGTAAGGTGTTTCCCTCAGATAACCAGTGCAGCAGTGATACTGCCTTCCCAAAAAAGGAAGAGTGGGGTTAGAAAAGGTCGACACTGAATATGTACACATCATCTTACTCCACGAATTTCCGTAGAGTACGGAGCTAATACGACAAAAAAATCTAAAAAGGACATGTGTGACCGGCCTCAAGTAGTTGTTCTTTGGACACTGAGGTCACGCCCCCGAGTCAGTAAGATTAACCCTAACCCTCATACCCCTAACAGCACTCAAGAACACCTTAATCGAATTCGTTCTTCTATTCTTAATGTTTCTTCTACTCACACTTCCAAGCCCAAATCCTTACCTTCAAGTTCCTTCCCATGTGTCACCAGTATCAACGAGTCTATCCCGAGTCTACTGAGACTACGCTTCAAATTGTACATTGCAGTCTACAACGTACAAACCCCGAGTCAAATTGGGTAACAAGCCTCAACAGCTAAAACATTAAAATCTCGTGCCATAGATGCATATTGTGTCTCCAAAACACGCACACAGGATTTAAGCGTGGTTATTCACTTGACCTTATCTAGCTAATAGAGAGAACCTAGGAGTATACCCTTTGTTAATTAAGTGAATCACGAGAGCTAGACAGAGTATTGCGGGAAGTATAAGAGCAGAGCAAGTACTCCTTGAATGGATTCATGCTGACAGTCGCCTATGTGCTGTTAGGTTAAAAGACAGTAAGAAGTTGGAAGAATAGGGACACATGTTGTTGCTTTGAGCTTGTTTTGCCTACGCTCCCACTGACTGCAGCCCGGACGAAGTGGGAAATGAACTTTACAGAAAGCTTTCTGAGCTTCTTCATAGAGCTAAACACTTAGATTTGGTATTCATGGCTGATGAATCTAACTCCGAAATAGGTAGTTTGAATCAGTCTGAAAGACATTTAGGTAGGTGCTTCGGTATACCAGCTTAGAGAACAGATAGCGGCGACTGTCTGCTGAAACTAAGCTTAGACCATAGTTTATTTTTAAAAGGCACAAACTTTAAGAATAATTAGCGACATTAGTCAGAAAGCATAGAATAAATCCCAGAAATAACTAAAAGATCACTTAAGTAATTATAAAGAAGATGCCGTTTGGCAAGATATCCAAGAAGATGTAAAATCAGCAGTGACATCTCTCAGGAACTTGAATCAACAGGTCCATAAAAACCAACAGATTTCGGTGACGTTCGTCCATAAAGCCACTGACTGGTGGTCTGAGCAGTGTTGGTACATATAAACCACCCCCCGACCATGCTGCTACCTTGACGTGGTGGTCGGGCTTGCCTATCGTCATCATCATCAGCAACGTAGAACCGTTGTTTATCGTGATGACCCAACCAGGCTATACTGGCTCCCCAAGGTCCTACCATGCCAGACAGGTCGGTTGAAGAGCGGTAAGACCAGAAGCAGCAAATATAAGGTCCGAGGACGAAGTCATACCGCTGGATGCACAGAGGTGTGGTGGCAGTAAGATGTCCCCTCCAAACAACCAGCATAACAGCGATGCTGTATTCCTACAAAGGAAAGGTGGGGTTAGAGAAGGTCGACCCTAAAAATGTCTACCCTCACCTTACGCCACGGATTCCTTTCTCCAGCAGTAAGGCCCCAACAAGTACGGAGCTACAACAACGAAAACCTCTCTCAAAAAGGCCGTGTGTGACCGGCCTCAAGCAGTTGTTCCTTGGGCACTGCGGCCACGCTCCAACGTCTTTAAAACCAACCATAACCCATTTTGCTTTTCAGGAACATCAAGAAGAATCCTTCCACTGCGTCAGCAACTGGGAAGAGATAACTGCCCTCATATCTCTAACAACACGCAAGATCACCTCCATTTAATTCAAACTCCTATTCTTAATATTTAACCCGACCCCACCTTCAAGCCTAAATCCCTATCTTCAGCTTCCTCCTATGTCATCCGTGCCAACGATTCCTGCCCACAAAATAACGTCTTGAATATACTAAGACCGCGTTCCAAACTTCACATTGATGCATTCAATGTACGAACCCTGTGCCAAATAGGGCAACAAGCCTCCTTAGCTAGGACATTAGAATCCTGCACCATTGATGTATGTTGCGTCTCCGAAACACGCATACAGGATCCTAGCATGGTCATTCACTTGACCTCACCTAGTCAGAGTGAACAACCTTCACGATACACTCTTCATTTATTTGGCGATTCAACAGCAGCTTCTCGTGTGCTCGCCGGTGTAGGTATTGCGTTAAGTATGAAAGCAGAACAGGCACTTGAATGGATTCCTGTCGACAGTCGCCTATGTGCCGTCCGACTAAATGGTTCAGTAAGAACTCGGAAAGATAGGGATACACGCCGTTGTCTTTTCGTCGTTTCTGCCTACGCTCCCACCGACTGCAGCCTGGATGAAGTGAAAGATGAATTTTACAGAAAACTTTCTGAACTACTTCATAGGGCCAAAAACTCAGATTTGGTAATCTTGGCTGGTGATTTTTAACGCCCAAATAGGTAGCTTGAACCAATCTGAAAGACATTTAGGTGGATGCTTCAGTATTCCAGCTCAGAGAACGGATAACGGCGACCGTCTGATGCAGCTTTGCTCAGATAATCGGTTATTTCTAGCCAACATGAACTTTAAGCATAAGGAGCGACATCATTAAGGCCATAGAAGATTGCCGATATTTCTGGAGTACTTGTTTAGATTCTGATCACGCTGTAGTACGAGTACGAATTTGCTTGAATCTTACTGGGCGAAGAAAAACTAATACAGGAAGACCTTTGAGAATTCAGTTTAGTAATGAAACAGCCAACATGAACTTTAAGCATAAGGAGCGACATCATTTAACATGGCGACCTCCTGGGCCTACTCAACGGCGGACTCAAATAGACCATATTGCGATTAGTCACCGTTGGAGAGGCTCGATAGAAGATTGCCGATATTTCTGGAGTACTTGTTTAGATTCTGATCACGCTGTAGTACGAGTACGAATTTGCTTGAATCTTACTGGGCGAAGAAAAACTAATACAGGAAGACCTTTGAGAATTCAGTTTAGTAATGAAACAGCCAACATGAACTTTAAGCATAAGGAGCGACATCATTTAACATGGCGACCTCCTGGGCCTACTCAACGGCGGACTCAAATAGACCATATTGCGATTAGTCAATCACGCTGTAGTACGAGTACGAATTTGCTTGAATCTTACTGGGCGAAGAAAAACTAATACAGGAAGACCTTTGAGAATTCAGTTTAGTAATGAAACAGCCAACATTAAATTCCAGGAACAACTGAAGAATCACTTAGGCAATTATAAAGATGCGACCCAACTAGATACTACTTGGCAGGATGTCCAAACAGCTGTGGCATCTACAATGATATCTATCAAGGACTTAAATCAACATGTCAAGAAAAGTCAAAGGATCTTGATGGCTCCTGCTGAATCGATAGACTCTCGAAGATTTATTCCGTCAGGCTCCGAACTTGACGAGGAGCGAAGAGTAATCAGGCATAAACTGACGAAAAGTCTGCGAAACGACCGTGAGCAGTGGTGGGTAACGAAAGCAAAGGAAATGGAAAAGGCAGCGACGATAGGTAGCACTAGACAACTTTTCAAGTTGATAAAAGAAACCGGTGTTAAAAAATCCAGCGTTAGTGAGACGATCTCCGAAAAAGATGGAACGCTTATTAGCTCTCAATCTAGACGTTTAGAACGGTGGGCTGAACACTTCAAGGAACAGTTCAGTTGGCCTTCAGCTACTCTAAAACTACCCACTATTTCGAGACAGCCAGAATGGAAAGTCGACTTAGGTCCCCCGACTCTTATCGAAGTAGAAAAAGCTATAGCCAATCTAAGGCGAGGCAAAGTAGCGGATCCAGACGGATTATCCCCAGAGGTCTTTAAGGATGGTGGTCCCACATTGACAACCAGGCTGACTGATATTTTGACTAAGGTTTGGGAACTTGACATAATTCCGTCTGACTGGTGTCGATCGTTAATCGTCCCAGTATATAAGAAAGGGTCAAAATCGTCCTGCAATAACCATAGAGGAATTAGTTTGACTAATATAGTGTCTAAAATACTAGCTTCTATAATTATCAGACGCTTAAGTGCAACTCGTGATCTCGAAATACGAGAAAATCAGGCTGGTTTCAGACCTGGCCGCGGTTGTATAGAGCAGATATTCACCGTTCGTCAAATCTTAGAACACAGACATACTTTTCGGCGGCCGACAATAGTGGTATTCCTTGATCTGAAGGCGGCATTTGACTCCGTAGACCGTGAAGTTCTATGGCAGTGTCTTTCATTGAAAGGCGTGCCCCAAAAGTACATAAAACTTGTTAAGGCTGCTTACTCAAACACTATTAATCGTGTTAGAGCATATAGCAAACTGTCATCTGAACTTGTAACCTCAAGTGGTGTCCGTCAAGGCTGCCCACTTTCCCCATTTTTGTTTAATTTCATAGTTGACATACTGTTGGAAATTACACTTTCATCGTCTGGCTTTTCAGGGATCGATCTCCTACCAGGAGATCCACTTATTGACTTAGAATATGCTGACGATATAGTCCTGTTCGGCGAAGACGCTGATACGATGCAGAAGCTTTTAACAGCAATAAACTCCAATGCAAGCATGTCCAGAATGTGTTTCTCCCCCCCCCTCCTCCATCAAAATGCAAACTATTACTCCAGGATTGGTTTTCGTCAACACCTGAACTAAAGATAGGGAGTGAAGTAGTTGAGCACGTCGACCACTTCACTTATCTTGGAAGTCTGATTAGCCTTAATGTGCTGGTCTCTGACGAAATATCAGTACAAATTCAAAAAACTCGTTTGGCTTTTGCCAACTTACGTCACCTATGGCGTAGACGAGATATTCGTCTCTCAACCAAAGGGAGAGTGTACTGCGCAACAGTTCGCTCTGTCTTAATGTATGGGTGTGATACGTGGCCATTAAGGGTAGGTGACACTCGACGTTATTAGTTTTTGACCATCGATGTCTACGAAACATCGCTTGCGTTAGCTGGGATCACCGACTAAGTAATAACGAGGTTAGGCGACGGGTGTTAGGCAAATGTGGTAAATCAGTCGATGACGTCGTGAATCTTCATCGACTGAGGTGGTTGGGACATGTGTTGCGTATGTCCAACCACCGTCTTCCTCGACGCGCGATGCTGGCCGATATAGGAATAGGATGGAAGAGAGTTAGAGGTGGCCAAACTAAAACATAGCATCAGTCCATGAAGTCACTGACTGCCGGTTTGAGTCGTGTCGGTAGCTGCAGACTACCTGGATGGGGTCCTCGCGATTACCGTAACCAGTGTCTAGAAACACTGAGTGACATGACCCAGAATCGGTCACAATGGCGTAGATGCATTCACTCATTGTCCTCCATTGAATCATGAGCTTTAAATTATTCCATAACTTTTTTGCTACGCTTCCTGAACCATATTCTATATGTCCACACTCCTTGTTACTATTATTATCTCATTTTATTGAAGTCACTTCTACTAATCGTAGTGGTGTTAATCATACGGTGCCATAGAGGTATGGCAACTTGAACCAATGCGCACGTGCTAGGTTCTATTTTGTTTATACATACATACACCCGGTTGGGGTCCGCGCGAACGTCGTAACCAATCGTTGGAGACTGGGTGACATGGCTCAGAATCAATCAGTGCTCTTCAAACATATACATATACATACATACAGATAAGCCAAACTTAGTTTTATATTTTGTTTGATTATACTTCTTAGCACAAATTAAGGCCAGATGGACAATCATTGGAATCTTCAAGAAACTTCATAAACTAGTAGGCTATACCCCCTCCCCACATACTTTTGAAACTTCTCTAAAGTGTGTAAACAACACCGTACATAGAACCCAGCCTGTGACCAATCAAACATCATCAACGTAAGATTTTGTACAAATATGAATTGGACCAAGCTGTCATATAAAATCAAATCAAACAAGGAGAAGTTAACAGAATAAATAGCAAAAAGTAGAAACAATATTACCAATAATAGTGAAAATGAATAAGCATTGAAAATATGATTCCAAAAAGAATAAGAATGCATGAAGTACTGAAACTCGGTATAAAAATTAAGGCAAAGAGTAAATGCATCTGTGACTGATTCCGAGTCATGTCAGACGTTTCCTACCAGTGGTTATCGCATAGACAATTATGTAGCATGAGTTTACAAACAGATTTAGTGGCAACGATAATACCAGAGATACACCTGATTAAATAACGTCACAAAAATGCGTAGCATTTTATCATAAACAATAAGATCATGATATGTCTATCTGTTTGTTCTTTGGTTGAACAACTACCATTATCCTCGGTTTTGTATTTACTTTTTATTTTATTTTGTGAGTAGGTATAGTTTGATCATTTTACATCATTTTTCATAATCAGTGTGATTTTAGCTATACTAAATATATGCCACTCATTCATGAATAAGATTACCGATTATCATGTGAACAAGTAATGTTGCATCTACGATACAAATATGCGGGCGGAACGACTAGAAGCAAGCTTATAGATAATATGACACACTACGTAGCTAATGATAAATGAAGCGTATGCGTATAAGCAGTTAATGTAACTAATTTACCAAGTGCATATTCTTCGACTCTACGAAACTTTGAGAGAAGGTAGTGTAACAACCCAGCAGCCCAAACCGTAGTAATCCAGTAGCCGAAAGTCTAATGTTTCAGCTATTAAGCTACTATCCCTGAGTTCCAACCTTTTGGTGTTGGCTCTCTGACAATAATGTTAACAGAAACTTGTCAGATTGCATTAAGATTTTATTACTGAACCAGTAGGAACAATCTGCCTGTTCCATACCACAGAGAATAATAACTATCCAATATAACTAAATACAAATTGATATTTTGCCCCAAGTCCATATTAACAATTATAGAAACCGGTAGCATTCATCATTTTCTTAAGTTAGAGGCTCAGTATAGATAGCTAACTAAAGTTATAGACGTGTCAAAAGTTCGCTATTTGATAAGTTATATGCATTATATCTCCTTTACTCACTAATAATAAACTAGAAACATGAGAACTACACATCATAGTTGCTGTTGCTTCTTATCGTGATCAGAACCCAATGACGACAACAAAATGTAGTCTGTGAAAATCCTTCAAAGTCAACTGGCCATAATTCTGATGACAGTTTACAATACATTTAAGTGGTGATTTGGTAGCCTCTGAACAATGAGGTATCATAAAAATATAATCATAGGTAATGTGTAACATCGACGAAATTCAGTGTAAATAGATTGGAAATAAAGAACGGAAGAAAAACCAAACACACAAGGTTCAAGAACGATATCAGATAACTACTGACACCAAAAAAGGTCGAAAAACTGAGTAAGTATTTACGACTTAATAGGGGTTGTGAATCTTCATCGACTGTGGTGACTGAAATATGTGTTACTTATGTCCAATCACCGTCTACCTTGACACGCGATGCTGACTGATGCTGGAACAGGATGAAAGAAAGCTAGAAGTTGTCAAACTAGTACACTACATCAATCCGTAAAATCACTGACTGCCAGTTTGAGCCGTGTTAGTAGATACAAACTACCTGACTGGTGTTCGCATGAGTGCCGTAACCAACGACTAGAGACTGAGTGAGATGGCTCAGAATTAGTCACAGAGATGCAGATGCATTCACCTTTCTCCTTCTTTAAATCGTCAGCTTAAGATTACTTTATACCTTTTCACGAACTTTCTCCTCGCATCATACTCTGTACGTCCACTTTTTTACTACTGTCGTTACAGTTGTCATTAAAGTGACTACTACTTTCACTAACTTAAAGTTAATCTCGGTATAACTGTTTTGTCTCACTACAGGACTTACCAGTAATGAGCGGATTGGGCTTGGAATGAAATACAGGGAAGACAGGTTTTAAGTATTACCTTTTCACCCAAAAAAGCCGTTAACATCTAGTGGCTAGCATTTCGAACCTCAACCAATCGACAATACGACAAGACAACCATCAAATACTACTAGGAGACAACAAACTATTTCGACATGAGTGGACCCCACCAGTTACTACTTCTGAATAGAAATTTGACAACCCAACTAAAAACTACTTAACATTAAAAATCTGCTTTATCTGAAGATAGTCTTGCTGAACACCGATATCTTACACAAGAAACTATCTGAAAAATCAGGAGGTACTATTCAGTTGGTCTTCTCTATCAGATCAGTGACTTATATTCTGATAAAACTGAAAAAACTAAATTTGTAAGTCGGTGTTGGTTAGTTGCCATAATGCTGTAGCGACCTTTAATAAAATCAGAATCTGCCAAAATAATTGGAGCAATGATACTTCAAACTTAAAAGGTAGAAATGGTACAACACAAGTTTGGCTAACTTCAACAGGCCAAAATGAACCAACAATATGATTACAACACTAGTGCCATTGACGCAAACATACTGAGAAACGTCCAGTAGGTAAGCCTATTAATTTTTTATTAAATAACTTTAAGATCATAATTATTCTGAGAAAGTATGGAAATCATATATGGTATAAGCTAAATAGGATAAGGTACCTTGAACTTGCTGTAATCCCCATCCTTTGGCTGAAGATTGGATGAGTTTAGAGAATTGACTATGACAAATGTAAAACAAAAAGTATTAGAATTTACCAATAGGAGAAAAAGCACCATCATCGCTGCTAGAGGACGTTGAGTTTATAACTGGAATATTTGAGAAAAAGCACTAAATACATTACCAATATTATCGTCTAGTGATTCTTGAGAGTTTAGTTCTGAATCGATAACATGCATTATCCCTAATAATAAAAGTAACGTAATCGTTCGAATCCGGCCATGCGAATTTATCTTCTTCAATAATAAAAATAGTCAATTTAATGACCTGTCCTAATGCTTGCAACATTTGCTCTCCAAAACTATTAAACATATTGAACCAAATTGAATGCTTTAATGTCTTTAATAAGACAGGAACTTACTACTTCAGTAAGATATTCATGATGAGGTTTTTTGTATATATCACATAAAATCCTCAAAATATCTCAACCTAGACATCTGAATGCACTACGGGGTGACCATAGCACACGAAATCCCTTGGTTTTTATTGCCTCGCAATTATGCGATTGTCTACGAATGCTAAATTCATAGTTGTAAGATACTATGAAAGATAAGGGCGCTAGTCAAGTAAGCAGATGTCAGATACAATAAATGTTCCGGGATTACGATCAGCTATCTTGCCATGTGAGTCCATAGATGTCTATAGTTAGTAAAGCCTATAAATATTGACGTTTTCATCTAGGAAATTATGTTATGACGAAAGTTTGAATAGACAACATTTTATGGGAAGCAGTTTGCTTCATCTTTAATGTAGATTACACGCTAAGATGAGGGGAAGACAAATGAATAATAATGTAGCAGTAGGTTACATACTTACCTCATACATTACCATCTACAACAATACTGAAGTTTTTTGGGTGAACAACATAGTATGGAACTCATTTTGATTCATCTTCAACGTGGCTAACATATCCGGGTGCATAGAGTACTATATTGGAAGAGAAGAAATCGCTTATATGTTGTACAAATAAGATAAGCGGATGTACTTCGTGAATGGTTTGTGGCTAATCGTTTCAGAGAATTTTTGTAAAATAATCCATGGAAAGAGTGGATTTAGAATGTGACATTTTTGTTTTCGAAGCTGAATTTCGGAGGTTAAAGAAAAGGCGCAGTCAGCCGAAATGCGTTGGACGATGAATTTATTCATTATCTTGTTAAAGAAAATGTGATTCAGTTTCAGCCGGTGCCTCCGTAAAGTGTCTAGTTCTAACTAAGTGCATCTAGTTTTATAGTTTATAGTACAATTAGTCCCAAGTATACGTCGAGTAGGCAGACGTTGGACGGATCCCAGTCGGAGTTTATCCATAATGCAAACATTGATAAGAATAAAAGTACAGTATTCCATTAATTGTGGTACGTACGTAGGGTTGACTGCATAATGAGTAGGGAAATTATTCCTTCTAATGTACCTCGTAACCTGTGACGTGGTCCATTAGTCTAATTTTTTTGACAACCAACCACTCTGCTAAGTCATTATATTTTCACTCCATGTATTCTGACAAGGTAGTATGGAATCGCATTCAGAATCGTAAGTCACGGGTTTAAGGGACAGAACAATGTAATCAACATTAAAAAATAAGGATAGGAGTTCAAGATGGACAATATTGTCAGAAAAATGTGTTAATACAAGGTCCAGGAGTGAAAAATCTCGTAAGTTGACACGTTTTAGATTTTTCGTTACTCCATATTACAGCACACAGAGGACTAGTAAATATTACATTTCTATAGAAGCCCCGTCCACAATTGTGAGCTCTGTCTACTTGAAGTGTGATGTTTGAAGTCCCCTAATAGAAGACACCTAAATGCCTTACTTCATCCACAAATGTGGATTAAAACAAAATCAACTTTCAAAGAGCTAGGATTATGGCAAACTACTCTCATAATTACTGGACTGCACTGAGTCCTGAAAGTGCGGCCAGTTACCTTGCACATAACACATTCATATTCTTCTGACATACCATATTGTACACAATTGATCCTTGTCTCATACAGGAGAAACCATCAGAATCGGTTGGTATTAGAATTTTTACAAGTTTCGGGTGACTGAAAATTAATTACTTCAATTATTTTAACCATCCTAATATGTTTCTACTTTGATTGCAGTATAATTCATAAAACATTAATCTAATGAACATTTGAATCTGTTATTATTGTAAATGGAGCACTACCTTCGAGTTAATTCTGATTAAGTAATTGTCGCAAATTGTCGCTTCACCAATGAATTATAATTCTGAACAATGTCTCAGATTTATATGGTCAAAATATGCTTAACCAGTGAACTACTACGAACTATAATCATCGATCAGGTTGCTAGGTCAAATTGTCAATTCTGGAACGAAAGTATATGAAATTCTTTTGGTGACTTCAAAACTTACTTTGATCAGTCTTACTAAAGTGGTCAGTAAGAAATTAAGATTTATTGCTTTTAATCATATAATTTGCCTAAAAAACTATCAGTGACGTAACTAAAAAGCATATTTATCCAGAATCTATATTCCCAATAGAGTTACATGGAATATAATTCTCATTAAGTATGTTACTGTAAACACTTTGAAATTTGGCTATTAGACATTTAAGTGGTGTAGTGAAAAAGACTATCAAGTTACATATTTATACTGTTGGGTAGGCTCAGAAAAGCCCTCGAGACAAGCTCAATATGACATAGAAATCAATAGGAAATATTGTGTCCAATCAGAGCGCAGATAGCATTTTATCCGAAACTTCTAGACAGAGAAGTCACGTGCTATGTCTGTGATTGGTCAATTGTCTTAGCACTACTGTGTTTAGAAGGTTACGGAATTCTCTAGAAGCCTGAAGGACACTTATGATAATATATATACCCTAATTTTCTGTACATAATCGAACTCTTGCAGTAAAGTGCTTTTTGCAGTATTTCCTGTCTTCTCTCTCGTGTTCCTGTTGACGAGCAGTTTCAGCCTGGGGGTCGAATCGAAGCATGAGGTCAACCTAGACAGATAACCACTTACGACGGAGATTGTTGGTACCTTCAAAATATAAGACTGACCTATTTTATACAGCTGGATTTGTAACTTCGTTGGAACCAACAACTATATATCCCGTATTTTCGTCTTCGTAAATAACCAGACTTATACACGCACAACAACCACCAATTACGCGTATGATCAAGAAGTCAGCAACGAAGATGAGACAGATATATATTTGAACCAAGAAAATCCAGCGTCACCAATTGTACAACGCACCAACCATAATAGTAATTTTTTTACACTGCAATCAAACTTCATAGTATAAATATCAATAAAGAATTATACAGCACAAACATCAGTGTTAGGGGTAACAGTGGCCACTACAAGATCTTTTCGGTCGATAAGAGACCTAAACCACGCGTCACAACATATACAAGCATGCGAATGATAATTAATGGGTTATGCTACATAAATCAGCTACATAGCCGTCTGGCCTTGCAATAAATTGTCATTATCTCGCAGAATCTAAAAATACACTGTTCATTTCGTTAGTTTGTGACATTACAAACTGATAAAGCGACTTTCTTTAGCCTCCAATACGCCAGCAGGCACATGATGTGGATGATATGGATGATGATGATGATGTGGACTTATAGCCTATTCATCCGATTCCCTGTTTCAATCATCACCTAGGCTCTCTGTCACTCACTCGGTAACTCCCCTCCATCATAGACAACAACATCAGTGATAAAATATTTGCAGCTTTCACATGTATTTCGGGGTTATAGATGATGATTTACAATAAAAGTGATTTAATATTTCACAAGTATAATTTGATATCACAAATTGGTTTGGGTTAGACAACCGCTAAAATCCAGATAGCAGTGGACAGCTTCTTCTTAGTATGGGATTATTCGGCAGTGAGCATCTACACCCCACAGCGAAATCGAGACGATGACCTTCAGGCTATAGCGGTAAATAATCCCCAGAATAAATAGTTACATAGGTTTCGACATTGATGCTGACCATGTTTGTTTTGGCGAACACTACTAAGTTGAAGGCGCTCGGTCACGCATCCCCACCAGATCACGTCACGCCGCATCGTGGAAAGAACCCTCTCGCTAGTTTGCCAGACTAGACGTTGCTATTCCATTGCCACCATATTCGCGATCAAATATAACTTCCTTTCCATCTTCTATTGCCTTCTGATTTATTCTCATTCGTAAGAGTGGGTTCAATCGTCAGAAGTTGCCATGGTAATACCGCAAACGTAACTTGGTCATATATCGGGTGCACTTCAAGGCTTTATAGCTAACACTCAATCATTCTACCACTATAAAGTTTTCCATCAATTGGCATTTCTATCTCAATCAAGATTCGCTCGCCTTCATCCATTTTCATCGACTGACAACCGTTTCTTATGAAAAGAAATAATGACAATATTTATGGGCGATGAAGTTTACTTCTTTATACAGATTTGAGTATGCAGTTGGTCAATAAACTAACTTGTTATTATACTGCATTTATTGGACTCCAATCTGTTTGTAGATTTGTCATAAATACTGAGACACTTGCGAGAGTACACCTGCACGCTGGCTTCAACATGTGGTGAGGACATTTGCATATGATCATGCCTCGCTCTTTGTTATATCTTGTTCACACATTTACATTATGATTATCATGCTCACTTTTGGATAAATAAATCATCTGTTAACTACGTTTTAGTGATTGCATGGTTTTGACTGTGGCTAGCCTAGTGGTGAACGAGGTGATGTTTAACACAAAGTGAACTTAGTTTGAGTTCCGATGTGAACGTCAAAACTGGGATGCATTTACATCCAGTTAATGAGTCCTAAATAAAATGAAACGCACGCTCTGGATTTCGCTTGCCAGCCACACTTCAAATCAAACAATAAATGTTAATGATCGATATATCTAGGCAATCCACTAGGGATGCATATATGGTAGCAGAGAGTAATCAATTTCACTTCATAACAAATCAACAGGAAGATCCGAATGCATTCTAATTGTTTGTTGCATTGACTTTGTTTTATGTAATCATGTGCATAATATAAACCAGTGACATTCATTAACTTCTGTAAATTGTTTTTTAGGATGGCCTACATCATAGCCAATCTCATTCATTAAATTTTAAATATATATCTGTGTGTTTGCACTTTTTGGTTCTTTTATAAAATTTACCTAGTGTGTTTTAGCTAAACAACTTACTGCACAGTAACAACTTTTCAAGGTATAACAAACCCACTGAGGAAGTGACAGCTGATTTTCGAACTCCTAAATGAAATCTTCTTGTAAAATAATCGAGGAGATTTGTAGTTTAGGAGGATAATTTTGGTTTAATGGCGTTCCCTGAGCTGGTTGGCTTAATTAATAGTTTGCGCCAGCGAAGTAGTCCACAGTAACGATGGAAACTCTGCAACTTAACCATCCAGCTCGGAGAACCCGACCAATCGGAAATCTTTATTAGGTAGCAAACAACAAAATTAAATATCAATTTACATAATACCAACTCATTGCAACCACAGTAACCGGTTAAATTCAAGATGGCCACAAAGTTCTAGTGATTGGTGGAGTTCAGACTTGCCAGAAATTTACAACAGTTACCAGCACTAATTAATAAGCAAACTTTTGTGTGGTTAGAATCCACTTGAATTAAAGTTTAGACAATCTTGACTTGTAGTGGATTAAAAAGTAAATTAGCCTAATGATACAGATAAGTGAAATAAAAAGAGAGAATGAGTCTATTATGCAAATAATACGATATATCAAATATGACAAAAGTTTGTACAGTTATAGAATTTACTGAAAGTTTCAAAATTAGTTTCCTTGAGTAACAGCAATATAAGGAATTTCGAAGAGTACTAATGCAAATTACAGTTTCTACTCCAAACATGCACAGAAATGACTGGATGTGAATTAATGGTACAACGACGATAACAAATAAAATTAGAACCGTGATGCAAAGGACTATGTAATATTTATCAGGTAACTTAGCAATCGAGGTCAGTCTATCCGTATATGCATCCCTCCCCCCGTTTTGTTCAACAGCTGCAATAAGATGGTCAGAACCCAGAACAAATGGTGATGAAGACGTATCCATTGGTATGTCACAAGAAAAAGAGCTTTAAAGAAACATACACGGCGGAAGAAAACGTACTAGGGTAAATAGGTACTTTTAGGTACTAAAACGATACTCACAAAATATAGATCAGCAAGTGTAATAGTGAAAGTTTAATACAGGAATTATTTTAATAAGTTTTTTATAAAATTCTGAGTTTCCGTTTCGTTTTACACAGACTCGATGCATTGAAATAACTCAGCACCATGCAGTATAACTAAAGTCTTATCATACTAACTACGTATAACATAAAATTGCACTTAAAAATTAAAAATCAAATGGTGTATTATAATCACTAAATAAGACCCGTAATACGGACGTTTAAGAGTTAATCAAGAAAGCTGAAGGCCATGAGTTCAAGTCCATGACAAAATTGGTGTGCACAACTGAGAAGTATCATACTACACAATTATTATAGAATTTGGATTGTGACTGGCAAGTGGAATCGAGGACGCGCATTTCGTCCTATTTGGGACTCATCGGCTGGATGTACCTGCATCTCAATGTTGATGTTCACACTGGGATTCGAACTCAGTCCGTTTCGTGTCGAACGCCACCGCGTTCACCACTAGACAACTGAGTCGAGGCAATCCGCTCAGGATGCACACATAGCAACAATGACTGAACAGCTTCAGTCTATAACAAATCAACGGGAATATACAAGCCCTTCCTAATACTACACAATTAGTTGTATGTTACTAATGTTCTTTAACTACTAATCCCTTAAATGGTCACTTTCTAACATAGTGCGAACGCTTAACAACACAACTGACTTTCTACTATCAAATAGACTAATATCCGATTTTATTTGGTTTTAGTAAAGATTGGCATTTAATTTGGTGTTTGAGTTCGTCACAGATTTATGTTGGCTGGGTACCACTCAAAATCAAGGAATAACGAACAGCTATTTCATTCCAATATTAGACTTATATTCCTGCAGTTGACATCCTCCAATCCCCTACACAGAGAATCGAACTTGGTACCTTCAGAACTATTAAGCATTAGCACCACTGGTCTGGTCAGCGTCCAGTAGAAAAATTCCCATTTCCATAAATTTGTGATATAATACAATAATCAGTCAGTTTCATTGGTAATAACTGTGCCACTCATGGTCTATTGGAATTCCACTAATCACTACTCATTAGAACTTCAGGAGACTCCTTGAGGTAATGACTAATAAGATTGTTATTATAAATGATTTAAAGGTAATTTTGCATAGAATAGAATCAAGGGTGCGCACCACTAAAGAGTCGAATATTAGAAAAAACAGTTATATAATTCTCCATCGTTTTCAGTGGTACTATTATGAGGTGAAAAAGAGAGAGAGGATGGATGATTTTGTTGGTGGACGGGAACACCAATAAGATGCATGCCTAGTTGAGGATGTGCGAGTAACCTAAGCCCACTCACCGCCCCCCAGGCCAACAATAAGACAACCATAATTGAGAACAAGAAGACGGAGAGAGTGAGAAATGAGAACGTATTGTATTTTAATCATGCCTTTATATATACATAGAGTCAGACCACACAGTGAACCAATAATGAATCTAACATTTGTACAGAACAAAAGGGAAGAGTGGCAGTGAATGTTACAACTTGTACACAATTAAGTAAGCATAGCTCATAGTAATAAACAATATACTAAGAGCAAATATACAAAACGAGAGAACCGGGCAGGGGGAACGTAACAGTCATAAAAATGAAATATTAACATTGTCCACAGTCATAATAATTGAAATAATGTTCTAAAGCACAGTTCCCGAAGATAGTCAATCTTCATTAGGTGCCCGGCATATCAAGTATCCAACCGATATCAATCCGTGACAAACTTAATCAACTTAACTTACTACTATTCTATCTCCACAAAGCTATTTCAATTCATATACTACATGTCAATCAAATGTTATCAATATGATTTTTAAGCAAAGAATATAAAAAGCAAAAAATACATCTACTTACTTAAATAATTAAAACAATAATAAATGTACATCACATGTACTTTATATGTTGACAGTTTATCATTGTCTACTTAATGAATTCTTTAAAGCATAAGTATAATTAAAGATACTACTTACGTAAATTTAAGATAATTTTTTTTTAATCTTTGCATTATAATCACATGTAACTAACTACATATGACTACTTATATACAATGTTGATAATAAACTTAAATTTTATTAGTAATTAACAAAGTATTGTGTAAGATTATGTTTTACAGTTGTTGTCGTGCTATTAACATTATGGTTGCCGCGAGTTTAGATTAAAAATGCATACCATAGGCAACATAATATAGCTGGAATTAAGATTTAAGCTAAAGATCAGGAACTTGTAGATAGGCTTTTAGTGGTATAAGCATTACTTTATTAGTAAGAATAGTCGATGAGTTGAACTCTTCATTGCAGATTGCAGTTAAATCAACATTTATCTGTATGTTTAAAAAGAAATTGGATCAATTGAGAGATTTTCATCTCCATAATTAATACAGGCAATCCAGGATTCTAATCTAATACCGCTGAGAATGACCTTAATCCAATCAGCCGAAAAGTTAGTGCAAATCATATAACGTTAGGGAAGTTAATAGCTAAAACATTTTAAGCAATGATTGTGGCAGACTCAGGGCTTGGCAAACTGCTCATTGCATTTACTTGACTCCATACTACATTTTTACGGAAGTTACTCTATCTTGTAATGCGTTGTGGCCACTTAAATAGCACATCTGAAACTAAGTTCAAAAATACGATTGGGAGTTATGGCTGAAAACAGTATTTATCTAATGGATTAATGTTAGCAATAAGAGTTATAAATCTTAGTTAGAACTAATGTTTTTTTTTAAATCAAAGTTACATTGAGGGTTATAACCCAAATGACATATAAAACAGTACTTGTTGTATTGATATCTGGTAATAGGTTTTGTCTTTTTCAATGAAATAAGGCTCATTACAACAAGCTATATAATACAATTAGATTGTGCTCTCCCCATAGAAACCTTCAGTAAAACGAGATTTATGGTGGGAACCATATATATGCATACGTGACTTATGCTGGGAAACCATTGTGTTGTGGGTAAATTCTAGTGAAGGTGGCATATTGTAATTAGTCCTCAATTCTTTGAAAAATGACCTGACAGCATTTCAATCACATGGATGAATTTTTTATCATAGTTTCAGTGGTTTAGCAGCAGAAACGTCATTAGCAGACTATAATTTGTTTGGTTACCGTGTAAAATATCTATATCTCCTGGACGAAATCAGCTATTTTCCTGATAGACTATTTAGTCATAAATACTGTCTTCTCATTGACTAATGAATCAAAACGATGATTGGCCCATTAGTAAACTGGGCACAGGCATGTCAAGCACCACGTTTGTTCGTTACTGTACTCTAGCCAAAAATTGATCTTTTAACGGGGTAATTGTTTATGTATAATAATAATATGAAACTAATTGTGCACTTGATAAATATGAAGAAGGTAACAAACAAGAAACTAAGACCTTAGGATTAATAAAAATGACGTAGATAGCTAATTGATGACTTAATAAAAATCTAGAAAGGAAACTTTTAGTCACGTAGTAACGGTAAAAAAGGGCTTGCTCCCCCCCCTCCAACATTTTTGACCTCATTTGTTTAAATTCGAAAAAATGTTAGGTTACATTAGAAGGACTAATAATAACTAGATGTTCTAGAATTGGATTGTTTGTACATTTTGCATTCTCTTTTAAAAAGCTAAGCCTGGAAATGATCGGGGATACATTTGAAAAGCTATTTCATGCTGCTACTGATTTATCCTGCTTCGCTATTTATAGATATACATAGATGTGGTCCAAAGCTGTTGCTTATACTTTACACTATCGTAAATCATAGGCCCATTCGAGAATACAATACGTAATTTAGCAGCGTAAAAATTTTTTTCTTAAAGATTATAATAGTAGGTTCCTCAAACAACTAGCTGCTATATCTTCTTTGAATTATAGTTTCATGAAGAGAGTTTTCCTTCAGCTGTTGAGATTCCTTCTGATTGTGGTTATGGTTCTACTTTGAATCTAGATATGTGGCTATTTTTGAAAGCGTTTATTGAAGTCTAATCAGCATGTTATCTACTGCACCATATGAGCAAATTAGTCTAGTACAGTAGGATAAAAAATGAATTACGTTTCTGTTCCGCTCAGTGGAATTTAATCTTGAAAACTTGTATATAAGTCATTCTAGACTGGGTTTTGATTCATGAGCCTAGCATTTACTGTCATTTCTTTGTTTATTTCATGAAGTAAGTACTGTAGATTATAGCAATGATTTCAATAAAGGCCCCATTACTAGCCTTAACTTTTACTATATTCATGTTAATCACCCAACATATTATTTTACGCTACATTGATCATATTTCGATGATGATGGTTGGCTGAAAATACTGAACAGCGCACAGAACATATGATGTATATTGTAAACACAGAGAATAACATCGGATATTTAGTTGACAAAATAGTCATCAAAAAGTCCAAGGTTTTAGCTATTCTATCCTAACTGAATATTAATTCAACAAGAAAACAATGCTAGAATGAAACACTTGTTCTGTGAATCCATGTTTAAATTGTTGTTTAACTTAATTCAACTCATCATAATAACATTTAAAGAAAGCAATTGTAAGACTTTCACAATTCCTTTCATCGCAAATTTAGATTTTGAGCGTGATTTCACTGAGCTTTAGTTCATGGTTGTTATGTTCCCTTTTCTACTTCTAGTCCCAAGATCGCTTCCTTTAGTTGCTGATCGAATACATGCGAGTACTACTGATTCAGCTTATCTTACTGATATGCCGGGCACCTAATGAAGATTGATTATCTTTCAGAACTGTGCTTTAGAACATTATTTCATTTATCATATCTATGGACAGTGTAATCATTCCATTTCTATAACTGTTACATTCCCCTTGCCCGGTCCTGTCGTTTAGTGTATTTACTCTTAGTATATTGTTTATTACTATGAACTATAGTTGCTTAGTTGTGCACAGGTTGTTTCCATTCACTGCCACTCTTTCCTTTGTTCTGTATCGATGTCAGATTCGTGATTGGTTTACTGTGTGGTTTGGTTTTATGTATATATAAAGGCATGATTAAAATACAATACGTTCTCAGTTCTCAGTTCTCCGTTCCTGATTTTTGTTCTCCTATTGTCGACCTGGGAGGGGGGGGGTGAGTGGGCTTTGGTCAGTCGCGCATTATCAACTAGGCACACCCCACTGGCGTTCACTACAACCAACCAAATCCTCCTCCTTCCTTTCTTTCTCACATCATAGCAGTTGGCGTCGTAACACAGTTTCGTAAGCGTTATCCAGTGAAGACTACCACATGATCTCATCTAAGTAAGTATTAAAATTGGCATAACATAAACTTCACCAATACCTAGGAAGGCTTTATTAACAAATTCATGGAGTTAAACAGATGTGGTTACATTGTGTTGCAATCTATCAAATAATCAATGTTTGCTACACCTTCGTGGAACATAAACAGCTGACCAGCATTTCTTCAACCGACTCTGTTCTGGGCTCTTGATTGCAGTTCTTCTCAAGTCCTATTCATCCTTTACATGTCTACTTCAAATTCCTGGAGTAATGTGTTCTTATGACTACCAACAAAATAAACTGAAACAAGTAATCATTGATTCACTTGATACCTTTAACATTTTCTTTTTTATTGAATAGTTAACAAAATAGAAAACTTCTTCATAAATTTTACATATTTCAGTAAAACTTCTATTGTGCTCCTTCTATTATGTAATGATAAAAGTCCCTTAAATTTGATTTTAATGCAACATCTTGAAAATATTCAAGTCAATTTTAATTTAATCTTATCACCAGTGTTTAAATTAATCGTTTTAATGAATATCATATTCCCATTGAACAGGGGTTCATAATCTCTAAGTTTGACCATTTTTAATATGAAAGTACCCTCCAGTTGATATAAGTTAGTCGTAGAAAAGTAATAAATATTCATAGACAAAAGTTTTTTTTTTCGAATGAAAATCTGAAGTTATTAATATGATTCATCTTTCATTTTGAAACGAACCTATTAGTTAAATTGTTGTTATCGTGTCAATCAAATACTGTCTTCTATTTTGATATATTTATTATACTACTTAAATGGAACATATCAACATTCAACTAAAACACACATACAAAATAAAGTGTCTATAGTGTAGTGTATAACATAATACTCAATTAATTATGCTTACACTTTTACTAATTTATATTTGGCATGTAGTTTACAATTTATAATCATTTCTATTCTCAATCACATTCCTTAAATTAAGCTGATTTACAAGTTTGTCAACGGAGTGAAGTATTATTCCTCTGATATACTAATGCCTTTTCTTATGCATTTATATTTTGAAATACTCAATTCACTTAGGATTGATGATCTAGTAATGGTGATTTGATTGATTGATTGATTGAAAAGTTGAACCCAATTGGTAGTAATTTTGATATCAATATTTTCATCATTATGAACATATCTGAGAAGTATGCAAAAGATGAAAAAGACCTGATGATATTCCTTTTAACCACCGGTTAAAAGACTTTGTGTCATTCATTTGGTCAGATACACAACTCCTTGTTCTTGGATTAAATAAATGACTTTTAATTAGCTGTAAACTATAAATATGCGTGATTTACTGTGTATATTTGACACTCATTGGAATACTGTTTCTGTATTTTCTTCTGTTGTTTGAATGCACATAAATATAAAGCAATAGTCTAGGTTCCAACTATTTAAAAAACTTCCATTGTATATCAGTTTTATTTTAAAGGGCATAAGATTGACTAATTTCTTTTGTTATAAGCTTATCTTTACCACGCCTCTTCTCTATATAAACCTTAGCCATAAGTATTGGTTTATTCTCTTAAGTGGTTGGCAGTGAAAACTTACATTTGTACGTCACATAATATTTTTGACTCCCTAGTTGGATATAACTGATGCTTAGTGATTATGCTGATACAGGTTCGGACCCAGTACCTAACACTGTGCATACTGCATATTGGAATGAAATCCACGTTTTAGTATTTAGTTCATCATTTAGATATTATTATGATGGTGTTTTTTCAATATAATGTTGGGGCACTCTATGCAAGACATACAGTAGACATGTACGGTTAACTCCAACTACATGAAGTGAAGTCGTAAGTCAATATTTTACTCTGAAATGCAATAATTATCTAATAAATCAACGGAGGTAATGTCGAAGTAGCTAGCTACGTGTTATGACGTCAGAAAAAGGCTGTTATGATGATGGATGAGTATGATCAATCACTATTTCCACCCCACACCTACGTTATTATTGTTAGTTCCTCCCTCTTTTAGCCGGAATGAAGAAGACAAAACAACTGAGCTAACCACCAAACAGAATCATATTGTATTGATATATACATATAAGCAGACCACACAGTTAGCCGATCAGGAATTTAACAGTAATACAAAACAAAGGAGATAGTGGTAGTGAATTGACGTAACTTGTACTCAATTAACTGTAGCTCGTAAATAAGAGATAATATACTGGAAGTAAATATGCTGAACTGGAGGATAGGGAACGAGGGACATAATGATAAGAAAGATAAAATGTTTACATTGCAAGCAAATAAAATAACTGAAATATTCTTTTAAGACATACTTCTAAATGTTAGTTATTTTCCCTTTAATCGCCCAACATAAAACTCTGAAAGACACGTTAAAGATATCGTATGCAAACCAAGTCTATAAGATAGCACTGAGGGACATTAAAAAAATTACTATGTTCTGCGAAATGGAATGAACTGTTTTATCAAATAAGTATGGATATTGTCAAGAAGGTAACCGAAAAATATGTAACAGACTATGTCATTACTTATTTCGTTGTTACTGAATCACATTAAAAAAGCCAATATTGGTAGTAGTAGTAGTAGTAGTAGTAGTAGTAGTAGTAGTAGTAGTAGTAGTAGTTGTTGTTGTTGTTGTTGTTGTTGTTGTTGTTGTTGTTGCATAATTAATCTACAATATTGACTTCTATTAGAAATTCGTTTTATAATATAGATGTTTTACTTTAATTCTACGTACGACACTTTATTCTCGTATTATTAAAATTTAGAATATTTTCCAGCCTCCCCCCACCCCGCCTCCACAACTGATATGATTACTGTCATACTACGTAGTTCCATTAGTGCAAACTCAAGCCACATAAAAAGATACTAATTACATAAAGATTACAAATACATCTTACTATCTGTTAATAAGCCAAGTTTAAGCATTAACTTCATGAGAACATATCTTAAGTCCTATTAACCTAGTTACTGATTATACACTTACAATGTACTTTTTTACCAGGTTACAAGATTTCTCTGCATACTTTCAGTTTATTTTTTATTAAATCTTGATAAAGGTGTCGAAATTAACTGGAAGATAATGAAAAATCTATTAATCGATTTATTTATTTATTTTATTCAGTTGGCATTTTATTAACCTGTGTGATATTTCTAGTTAGTAACTAATTAACGATTGAATTCTACTAATCAATACAAACGAAATATTCACTTTCTATCAAAGTAATCTAGTGATTGTTCTATGCAGTTGATGAATATCAAGGTAACTAGTAGTATAAAATGAATAAGAACGAGCATTGGAGAGGAATACGTTGAATTCATTCCATCTCGTTCACCTTGTTTACCTATAATCTCTGTAATATTTCAAAACTAAGATTGTGAAGAGACTTGAACATACATACAGAAAGGAATATCAACAGCAATTTCGTGAACATGTTTTAAAAATGCTTTTAGAGAAGTGAATGGAGAACTCTGAATAGTTCTGTATCTAAAGAAGTGTAATAAACTTTCAGAGCTATATTTTTTAAGTTTACTTTGACTATTTTTGTTGTGGGTAATGTAAACACTGTATTACTATGATTGTTATATTCCCCTTACCCTATCCTCCAGTTTAGTATGTTTACTGTTAGTATATCATTTCCCGTTATGAACTACAGTTAATTGGTTGCGTTCACGTTACCTTAATTCACTACCGCAGTCCCCCTTGTTTTGATTTAATGTTATGTTCTTGGTCCACTGATTGTGTGGTCTGGTTTTGTGTATATAGAAAGGAAAGTTTGAAAAAGAATATAATTTTGTCTGGTTGAATATCGACTTGCGTTATTCCAACTCTGACCTGGGATTGAGTGGACATCTGGCAGTAGTGCAGGGACCAGCTAGGCACTCATTCGCATTTGTTATTATGACTTCGTGTACAGAAGGCTACATCCATTTATTTCTCGTACACATTAGGCAATAGCAGTTTTGACGTCATAACAATATCACGACATATCTTGGACATAACATCGGATTAACACTTTGAAACCATTCAAGGTGACTAATAGATAACCAAGATCTAGTCTACGGAAGCTTGATAAATCTGTTATTATTAAATGTCAAAAACCTGAATGATTCATCCTAAAAGGGAACAGTTGTAATCCTTTCACCTAGTTCTCTTCAACGTGTATAAAACGATTTTCAATAATTACATATCATTACATCATTGCTACTCAACGATTATGTTTCTTCCCCACTCAAACATTTACTCTTAATCGTCTTGTCTATCATCATTCACACTCCATGTTATTATTATTATTTTATTTTATTGAAGTAACTTCTACTAATGGTGGTGGTGTTAATCTTGCGGTGCCATGATGGTATGGCAACTTGAACGAAAACACACATGTGACAGGTTCTATGTTGATTGTACATACATACACATACATAAATCATCATTAACTTCATTTTAATTGCTTCTTGATTACATCATGCTAATATCAAATGTAAATAACTATCTCCAACTGAATATTTCCTTGCAAAAATGTTAAAACATTTTAACAATTCGAAATGTAAAAGAAATTGTAGGTAGCTAACGAGAAACGAATTCATCGTATTCTGCTTAAATGCTTGTTTTTCCCCATTTCAAATGAATGAACTAGAATTGTGTCCAGAAATAAAAGTTAAGTTAAAGAGTAAATTGTGTTGCACCCAAACATTGTATTAATGATGACATTATAAAAATAAGTTATTGAACCATATCACAAAATGGTCTGAATTAGACAACGATTGACAACCAGAAATAACTGGAAGAATGTATTGTCCTTGTCCAGGACTCTTCTTCAATGCATATTGATTACCCCAACAAAAAGTGAATTCCATCACTAGTAGTATCGTGAATGCGCACTGGTGAAGAGTCCCTTGCAAGGACAAAACATCTGATCAGTGCTTTCTGGTTATCAATCGTATTCTAATTAAACCAATTTATGATGTCAAATTAACATTCAACAATCCCCGCGACACATAATAGCAATTAGTAATCAGGTAATTAATTCAACCAAATCCACTAAGATTACTCAGTTAATTCAAAAAACAATAGCCGAATTCTCAATCAGTAGTAGTAATATAAGTAATAACAAGTTTAGTGAAATCTCAAATCATATGACATCTTACTATTCAAGTACCTTCAATCGATTATTCCACAATGTGACGATTGACTTCATATTCAAATATACTGACGAGGAATTTATCGATACTTAATATTTGTATCAAAAAACATACATATGTCATGTTGATTATATTTAGTTAATGGTTAACAGTGGGATTCAGTAAAGATATTTTATTCTATGCAGGAATTATTATAAATACTATACATCACCTAATACATTGTAATGTTAGTGTTCACATTGAGATTCAAATCAAACTAATACTTTTCATTTCAAATGATAACATGTTCATTATACCTACAATTCATCATAGGAACCAGGAAGTGCAATCTTTATACAACTGAAAAAAATCTCGAAATGAATCAATCACAGACGCCTTATCAATGTCAATGTTTTCGAGAGTTCGAATTCAAGATGCCTAACATACACATGCTTCCTCTTCATAAACACAGGTATCATTACTCCTAATGCGTACATTGAAAAATCGTTAAATTAGATGAATATCTGATAATAAAACGTGTTTGCAACAAAGAAAATGTGTGAATCGGCAATCGGTAAATATAAACACTTGCCAAATCTAACTAATGCAAGTTTTAGGTAAATGGAACAGCACTAGCTGTAATGACCACATTCAGAAGCAAACAGATCTGGCTAATTTAATTTCAATGCAAATAATAAAAAAAACGTGTTCAACCAAGAAAATATGTACAGTTGATTGAGGTGCACACAAGTGAGTTTCACGTTTCACTTGCAAGCATCACATTGTAGTACATATGAATCACGTTGTGCATTCATTGTGTGGTATGCATACTAATAACATCGAGTGATTCTGGGACGCTTAGAATTGTAGATGAGTCCCACAATGGTTTCAGAGGTCGATAGAAATCTAGTTATATGGATGAATTTCTATATACTCGTTTTCTTGGCTTAACAGTGGAAAAGTTACTGTGGGGGTTATGATTTATTTATCCTGAATCCATTGTAATATAACTGTTTTATCACAATAAACTATTCATTCATGCATACTATCATCTGGTCGGCATAAAATGATTAAACATCAATCGAGACGTTGATTGGCTCATTCTTGAACCCTTCATACACAGATAAGAAATCTCATGTATGCCCCTGTTGTATACTGTAGCCAAACACTTATAAATGTTGAGTTCATTGTTTCAACTGAGTCCAATGTTTACATACTGTTTCGTATTGATCTGACTTCTTAAATGAATTATACAACTGTAATTCAATGACTACATAATACCAACACTTGGGTACTCCACTACGTGCCTCCCCCGTCTATATACTATCTACTTCCTTATACTAACGTCTGATTGGCTTAAATATGTTTAATGAATTGAGACGTTGATTGGTTTATTCTTAAACTCATAGAGTACAATGATCTTGTCACTATACTGTAACTTACATTTTCACTACATGTATTGATTTCTAAGACAGAGACTAATGCACAGAATGTTTTATAAGGCTTGCATACTACTTCATACTATGCTATAGACATACACATAAACATTACCAACCACATATTCGTCATTAAATTGAGTAGTATGTATAAAAATTCTAAAATTGATTCATTTCAATTTATAAACATGTACACATCAGTTTAGTAACGCACGTGTTTGTTGTTACGACAACAAAGAATTGAATAAAAATCAATCAATTTTTTTCATTGGTAAAAAAGAAAATGTTATGTATACTGTACTATTTTTGATTATAAATAAACTACAAAAAAATACATAGCACACAATAAATGAATTCATTTTGTTTTTATTTGTTTGTTTTTTTTCTCTTTGAGACATTTAATTTCTTACAACAATTGTAAATTGTAATTGAATTGAAATAGTAATTTTTGTGTAGATTGGCATATTTTTAATTGATGATTAGATATGTAATAGATTAATGTTGGTAGGATACCATTGTAAACCAAGGAGAAGTGACACAGCTGTTTTGTTCTAATGTGAAACTTCTCAGAAATGCACATCTTAGTTGTCATAGAAATAACCATCTCAATTAAATTACAATAATCAGCTCACTAGAGACTAACTTTAGGATAGTCCTGAAGCTCTACTGAGAAGTTGTGACTAGTGGAGTTAAGTGTTATATCGGGAGATTCAAGAAGAGTAACTAAATTTCTAAACTGTTTTTCAGAAGACTATTTCATTTATTTTGAATACATGTAAATCAATTATTTTGTTTCTATTATTGTCATGTTCCAAACACCCGAACTTCCTATTACACTTATGAACTGTTGTCATATTATTTGTTATTTAGAAACTATGATCAATTAATCATATACCTTTGTTCTCAGTCCTTAGCCATTATTGTTCCTGTTTTTTATAGATGTTATTCGCCCTATTGGTGTGTTGTTTGGTCTGATTTTGTGTATTTATAAAGGATTGCATGAAATACAATATGATTTCCGTCTGGTTGGTTCATCCGTCTAGTGTTCTTCATTTCGGCTCGTGCACTGATAGTCGATAGGTAGACGTATACGAGCATTGATTGTTAGTTATCGAGGTCATGTTATATTTGTCATACGATTGTAAATGTTCCGAACATATATTTAAAAATAATAACTATCAGACTTTTCGGGAACGAGACATCACCAATCATAATGGATGATCACAAATTGATGTAAGTAGGAAGTCTACTATTTGATGCCGACCAGAATAGTAGTGCAGAGAGTTAAGTGTTCGCCAACCCATAGCCCCTTGGGGGGGGGAATCTAGGTTGCACACTGATGAGAATTTCCATACTAGAACAAAACGGCTCTTCAGTGCTTCCTGGTTTTCATTGACACTCTACAAACAACACTCATTTATGCTTTAAACCAGTACTATTGAGTGAATATGTATGCTTGTAGTCAATTGTGTAAATACAAAATGATACCATTAAGAATCGTATAGACAATTGAAGACACCTAAATGAATGTTTATTACGTTGTTACATATACACACAATAATAGAAACGAATAAAGGTGTGTACATTGAAAAGAAAAAAAAGATACTTCTCAGTATGTTATTTAGTTATAAATAAAATTGAGTTTAGTTTATATTTAAAGTATTAGTAACAAGAATATGATTTGTTACTAACTGTTTTGACTATAACGAAAATAATGATGGTAGTCTCAAGTAGTTATTGACTAATTCTATAACTTATTAACCCGTATATAACATGTTATTGAAATGAACTAACGTTATGTTAATGATTCATTTATTTCTTTTAATCACATCGTTATACCTTTTTCATACATAGATTGAACTATTTACCGTGTTATCTGTGACGAATTCAATGAATTAACACTTAATATCATTGTCTACAAGCCATATCAATTCAGTTATAATAATCAGCTTACCAGTGACTAATTTCAGAATGTTCTCGGAGCTCTAGTGCGAAGTCATGATAGGTTGCGTTCAGATTTATCAGTAGTGAGACACTTATTACCAATCAAACATGAATGAACATCGGACCCAATATCAAAAACTGATGAAAGTGGAAATTCTACCATTTGTTGCCAGCCTAATGGTGTAGTGGGTTTGATGTTTACTAAACTGAAGCCTATAGGAAGGAATCTGGAGTGCTATAGAGTCCTATACTAAGACGAAACAGTTGTGAATGTTCAATTTAAAGAATTACTACAAATGAACGTTGAAGTTAATCTGTCACCTTTCCAAGTACCTACATACAACACACACATAAACACATACATACATGCATACATGTAAACACAACTAGAAGAGACTATTATCAGTACCAATTAATCTCATATTGAATAAGTAAACTTGTTGTTTACAATCACTAGAATACTAAGGATAAATAAATACAATAAGTAAAGTTTGAGATTTAATAAAAAAGAGAAAAACCAAAACAACTAAACCAACATTTGTGACAAAACTAAGTACAATTAAATAAAACAATAGAGGAATAAACAAAGTACAAAACAATTATATGAGTAACTTGATTGTACTTATTGCTAATTTAGTTGTTAAGTGAGTTAGCTATGAATATGCTGGTTGGATAGATTTGTAAGTTGTTTCTTATCAGTACAAATGAACAGTATCTATGTATGTGAGTGACTATGTGTGAGTGTGTGTATTTGTGTGTAATATGCATTTGACTACAGTAGAAAACCAATGATGTTCAGTTGGCAAATGTTGAATATTAATCAAATTAAATTGAGATGGTTTATGAAGATTGGTATTAAGTTTAGTTTATTAAATACGTCACTGATTGGTGTTGGTAAGGTATCATTGAAAACTAGATAACACTAAATAGCCATTTCGTCCTAGTATAGGACTCTTCAAAAAAGCGCCCCAGGGTATTCAGGTTGACGGACACCTAGCACTCTACACCATTGTTCTGACCAGCATCTAATGGTAGAATTCCCACTTCCATCAATTTGTGATATACAACGCGATGACCACCCATTGTCTGAATCTGGGGTGCGCATTGCTGAGGAGCCCCATACTAGGACAAGACAGCTAACCAGTGTCCCTTGGATTTAAGCAGTTCCCTACCAACATCAATCTGTGGCGTATTTAATCGACTTAATTCGAGTTACGCTGTGGACATCAACACTGGAATGCTGGTGCATCTAGCTAACGAGTTCCGATTAGGATGAAGTGTGAGCCCAGGATTCTGCTTCCCAGTCACAATCCAATTCAGACGTTATCATGTTTTATAAAAAAGTTTCAAGCAGAGTGACAAACAACGTCCTATTTATTTAATCAAGTTTTTGTGATGATGGGATTACTTGGGACCAGGTTTCAGCACTATCACCAGTCCAAACGGCTTAATATTTTTATATGCAATATTATACAACTAATTTTGAAATTGACAAGGTGTTTTTGTCCTAGACTTCATGCCAGATAGAATCTGTCATCAACGTGTTTCTGGAAGAGTCGTGGATCTAAGTGGGGTTTAGATCGACACGACCCAGTGTTACAATGGATGTTATCACCAATGACATGGTCTAGAATAAATGCATATCCTGAAGAACTGAGATATTCATGCCAACTACTGATATATATATATATATACATATATATATATATATATATATATATATATATATATATATATATATATATAATAACTTATACTATGTGACTATTCTGACAACGTGGCACATTGATCAAAATGTTTCGGTTGAGAAACTATTATCGCAACTGACCATAACGAGGAATAATAATTCCTAATCCACTTGCTCTGTTTTATGATAAATGTGGGAATAATGTAGTGTTTCAGTACTGATGTATATAGTTTGCATAAGTAATGGCTACATCAAATTACATAACTCTAATCAGAGTTCCTTTCGATCATATAAAGTTTTAGACACACTTTACTAATTTAGTGTTACTTCATATGGAACTTAACTTGCTCACAGTTGATTACCTTTATGATCATTGAGTTAGCATCCAGTGTTTTACACCCTTGATTTCAATCAATTCATAATACTATGAAGATATCATTGTAAATGACTTTCGTGAAATGATTGAATTAAAACTAGGCTCTCGACTTTCATCAGAAGGTAATCACTAACTGGTCAATTGATTTATAATCAGTAACCGTATCAGATTTTCATGTTTTTTTTATCGATTAGCTTTTCATTGTTTATGTAATGTTAAATTTATGATCTTTATAATCAAGATATTTCAGAAGTTTTAGTAAGAAATTATGACTGGTGGAGTTCAGGTGTGTTTTTTTAAGTGAAGCATTAGTCACTAACGTCATGCAATAATTGTTACCATTTATCGTAAATTGGTTGAAGTTGGAAATGTTTATCATCAAACAAAAAACCATCAGTTCTAATGGATAAAGCTACTTCATAAGGTTTAAAATCATTCTGGCTAGACTGTCGATATAGTCTCGATTACTAGGATGATACAGATTAGAAGTACTCTCTGGTTTTCAATGATAATCTAAATAAGAATTACTTGTTAAAAATACAACGAAGAAATGAATCTAAAAATTACAGCAATAACACACTCAGTTTCCTGTACATTTGTCTGATCTTATGAAAACCAATGAGCTCTTAACACTCTGAGGATTGATTCTTTATTCACAATGGTCTTACATATAGTCCTACTAGATTTTAAACTGCTAAACATGAAGAAGATATAAACACCCTAGTGCAAAAACACTTGACTTTTGTGCTGTTGATGATTCCGTAATACAATCTGCCTCAGATTTCTTTCATCACCATGTCGGTTATACTTTTGATCATACCTTTTTAATTTCTATTAATACCTGATGAAAGGTTTTGTGTCTAAATTATTGTTATTATTATATATACGGGTAAAAGGTAGTCTGTGGTAGTCAGCAAAAAAACCCTGTTCTGTATACCTTTCTTACTAGTTGGAACTTTTGAGTACGGCACACTTGAAATCTTGTGGTAATCTATTGTACTTTAGGGATTGAAACTCACGTTATCCAGCATCATGACATGATATATTTAAAGTGAAATCCCTGTGCGATTACTGATATCCTATAGGAGTGATATATTAACATCGACAGCTTATTAAACAGGGACTAGTGTCGTACTCGTCCAGAAGATTAAATTTCTTTGGTTAAGTGGAAATATAATCTGTCAGATACGTCAAACATAACAGACAGGACGGGAGTTATCTAGATTAGTGACCACGTAAAATGGATTAAATGCCGCTTACAGCTCAGTGTTACTCATTAGATTAAATAATATCTCATTACTAACAACCCACTGAACCATGTTAAAAACATGCGGTTTATGGATTACAGTAGAATCTAGAAAGCCTGTTTTCATTTTTCATTATTAGATACTCTTCACAACTGAATGAACTTGATACATTCTATTGTTGATCATTACATTAAGATTCAAATGCAGTACCTTTCACTGTAAACCCTTATAATGCCTTATCCAAATAGGTCACTATATTCAAAATGTTATTAGATTTTTCAACGAATATAATGACTTAGAAACTATTTACTACTTCAACTACCCATATTACTTTTACTAATAATTACTGTAATTAATAAAATGATTTGTAGAATGTAGAACAAACTTTGAGTATACAACTCCAACTTATCTGTACTTGATAAATAACACATATTCATTATTTGTTTGTTTGTTTGTTTTAGCATAGAAACACAATAACAATATAAACTCAACTCTTATAGAAAAATTAGTCAATAACATTTAAGTTGTAAATGTGTACATTTAGTATACATAGACTTAAATTACATTTTATAGACAATTAGATAAAGTATAAAGTAACAAATACATGTTTAAACTTGTTTTCCTTTTTATTTACAATTTAGAGAAGAATTATGCTATTATAGAAAATATAGTAGAAAGAAGAAATACATTAAACATAGAAAACATGAATATATATGCCAATGAATTTAAATGTTAACAAGATGAAACTTGAACATTAAGATACTACTCATAATAATAATAATAATAATAATAATAATAATAATATTACTGAGTTACTAATGAATAAAATTATATGATGTTGTTTCCTGTTAATAAATTCATATTACTATATGGATAGGTAGTTTCATACATGTATTAGAGTATGACAATGTATGACAAGAAAAGAAAACAACTTCATTGTAGAGAAGAATAAGAAAGAAGAGTTAACAGTTGTTAAGACTAGAACAACAACAATAACTATATGGATAAATCATATGATTACTTACTTTTGTCAAACATGATTCTTGTTTTATTTAACTGTAGGTTTGTCATTAAAGTAACGCCCGGTTTTTTTTTTCTTATCTATCTCATCATTTAACAATCACAACAACAATAACAATAAAAATAATTATTTGAGTTGGGTTATAACTGGCAAACAGATTCCAGAACATGTGTTTCGTCATATTGGAAACTTATCAGATGAATGCACCTACATCCCAATACTGAAAGTATCATGGAAACTTGGCAACAGAGATTGATTTATTTCAGTTCATCATAAATCAACGGAATCATTCAAATACATTTTAATCATAAACAAAAATAATGGAAAATTTTCAAAGAAATTTAAAAATGACTCAATATTGAAAAATTAAAGAGATTGAATGTAACTTGGTAATTTGATATCGACTTTGTACCACAGTTAAACTAACTAAAGCACAGAGTATACAGCATTAAATTAGTAGTACCCATTCTTTCTATAAATATATGCTCAAATAATCCCACTAAGTTTTGTTCTAATCAATGTGATAGACAATGTGTTCGAGTTCATGTTCGACTATCAAGATATGAAGAGTTTTAGTAGATGGGTTCGAAACTAAATAAAATACTTTGTAAACGTTGAATAAGTTAAAGGATATTTGGACTGAATAGTTAAATGGATAAAGTTTAAAGTGACGGATAATGAGTTCAAGATATTATCATTAAAATTCAATAGGTACATCCTGTTAATGGGTCACAGAATAGAATAAAACCTACATTCAGATATTCATTACTACTGACAACATGAAAAAAATGATAGGAAAACTTTGAAATAATATGAATGCACCCTCTTACAAGTGTAAATATGTTAACAAGGCTTAATGAGATTTTAGTATTAAAGATCACCAACAAGTGACCACAGCTTTTCAAAGACAATTCAGTTAAAATAATCAGCTCACTAGTGACTAACTTCAGCATCTTCTTGAAGCTTTACTGCGAAGTCTTGACAGGTGGTGTTCAGAATTTTCAGCAGTGAGACAGTTATCATCAATCATCGAGCCTAATATCACAAATTGATGAAAGTGGAAATTCTATCATTTGATGCCAGCCTAGTGGTACAGAGAGTGGAAACCTGAAGCTCCTGGAGTGGAGTTTGGAGAGAGCGTTACCGAGGCGTTCCACACTAGAATCAAATGGCTCTCCAGTGCTCCCTAGTATTTTAATGGTATCCTACCAACATAAGTCTGTGACATATTCAATCAATAACAAATAAATACAATATAATCTAAGCATCATTTCTAACTAAGTGTAATATAAAATATAAATTGATTGATTACTTAGTAGTGATCAGTGTTACATTTATTAGGTTTATAGATATAGTGACAATGTAGTCACTAGTTGAAATGATTAAACACTACCTGTGCTGTTTTGATGTTAGGTGATTAACAGTATCCAATCGGAAACTTTACTCCAACTTACATTTCGTGCTAATTGATACTTGCAGTGATTAGTTAACGTAAACATTTCTATCCTGTAGTAGGTTAATTATAGCCTGAATATTTCATTTGTGAATTATTTTGGATTATGAAACTGGATGACACGAGTTCGGATTACACAAGAACCTATAGTTGTTTCATTATTGTATGTACGCTCTACTGGTGACTTCCAACGATTACATAAGGTGTATCGAATAGGGTTTCACAATAACATAAACTCAATCCATTTCCTATATGAATGTTGAGAGGTTTTATGCTACGGAGAAACAGTTGTCTCGTACTTCGTGATTTTACAATAGTTGTTTAACTAATATCAGTCTATAATATGATACTTTAAATTAAACTATCTCTAAAACAAAGATTTACAATGCTATTTAGTTGGAATTTCAGTACATATTTAAAAAATTCACTTGATATTCACCAACTTGTACTACCTTGAAAAATCGAGATGTCGACATGACAAGTGAATTATAAGTATATTAATAAATAGTACATTTTTTTAGGGAAGGAAGAAGTTGAATGTTCTCAAAATGGATAAGTGGATAGTCGATCAATCAAGCAATGCCTGTTACCCCACATGAAACATAGGCCAACGACCAGCCTTCTACAATCAACACTGTCCAGGGTTTTCCTTTTCAGTTCTTTCCAGGTGCTGCTCAGCATTTTTATATCTGCCTCCAATTCCTAAAGCAATGTATTCTTTCGTCTTCCTCCTTTAGTGTGGCATTGATAATCCCATGTTAATGCTTGTCTTGTGACGTAGTTTGATAATCTCCTCATTGTGTGTCCTAATTTCTTCCTCGGCTAGAATTCGGTTAATTTGCTCTCTGCCGTAAGAGGTTGTTGTTGATAGTATCTGGCCAACGGATCTGAAGTATCTTTTGGGTAATGTTTGTAGTAGTTCTCCATACAACAGAAGTGTCTTGAGGTTTGCATTGCATATTGTGACTTTGATATAGGCTGACAGCTGGTTTGAATTCCAGATGTTTTTTGCAACTGAAAGTGGGTAGTATACCACTAAAAATACCTTTTAACCAATGCTGGAGCTACCAGCAAAAAGTGTAGGGGTCATGAATTATGCATTGAATGAAGATAGAAAATCAACTGATGATGATTATGATATTTATAAGTTGTATTACAAATGTCCATCCAAAACTTTCTAGTAATATTGCATACTGATTAACTCAGTAGTAGATTTTAACAAACCTAGAACAATAAGACTATAGTTCCGAACTAGAACAAAACAACTGTCTGATACACTTTCGGCTTTTTACTAATTTGCTAAATGATATCCATTCACAGATAACTTTAGAATATAAGTTGTGTATACTTAGATACCTTTTGTTTAAAATATCCAACCAGGTCTAAAACAACAAGAAGGAAATTGACAGAATATAGTTAATCTTCATTTTTCATACTATTGTTTTATTTAATTAAAGTATGACTTGTTTGTGGAGATGAACAGATAATAAATGTGGTCGTTTGTATTAACCATAGATTGATATTGGGTGAGTACCACTGAAAACCAGGGGGGCGCTGGACAGCCATTTCGTCCTAGTGTGGGGCTACTCAACGATGCGCACCCTTGACTCCGTCATGGAACCCAACTGAGGAACTTAAGATATCACGGCGGATGCATGATCATCTACACTAGTGGGATAGCTAGCGTCTTATAGAAGAATTGTCACTTACATCAATATGTGATATGGTGCGATCATGTATTCTCTTTCGTGATAACTGCCTCACTGCAAACAAATCTAAATTACAATAGTCACAATTTCTCAGCAGAACTTCAGGAACATTTTAAACTTAGTCACTGGTGAGCTGATTATTTTAAATAAATTGTGGTAGTTTTGCCGAGATTGTTATTAAGTCATGCAATACCGCAGATTTCATTACTAGATGCTATCCAGCAAAGTGGTGATGATAGTTAAGCATTCGCCTTAAGCCTTAAAAGTTCTGAGTCCGATTCCGTGACGGAACCCAAGGTTTGAACTTCCTATAGAGAAATCCATTACTAAGACGAAGCAGCTGTTCAACAGTATTCCCTATTTCTCATTGGTATCCAACTAACATCAATCTTTGACAAATACAGACAACTAAGTTTTATTCATTTGTGAAATTATTGTACAGTCATGCCATAGAATATAAATATTCACTTTTCTAAAGTTGGTTGAAGTTATCCATAACGTTTCTAATATTTACTTAGGTGTATCTAGAAATTGTTGATGATTTTTCTTTTAAATTCACATGTTGCATAATATAATGTAAACATTATAATTAATTCCTTCATTTTTACTATATGTATATTCTTCACCTAAGATATCTAGCTGCACTATGTTGATATGTACATAGGAAGTAGTTACAAGTAACTTCTAAACATTCAAAGTGAAACCTTTAATGTAGATTACACTTTAACATGCAATACTTACCCACTAAATGAACAGAAAAATGATGGAAACTACTGGATACAACTTTGAAAAGATTCAGGATAACCTTAGTTACAAGGTCAGCTTGGTAAAGGTATAGATATATATATATTTAACTGTACCTCAAATTTTGTACAAATATTTGTTAAACAATAACAGATTTAGATTATAGTAGTAGGTTTACGTCCAGCCTGAATGTGTGAGTTGTTCTCCAATGGGTGGAGAGAGTATAAAACAGTATGTTAAAGAACATTTGGAAAAGAAATAATTGTGGAAATAATACGCTAGCAACTCAGTAAACATCATTCATGAACAAATTAGAACTTGGCATATATACACATAGGTACAAGTTGCCATACCAAACATATAGAATATGGTTCAGAAAAGTTAAAGCTGATGATTCAATGGAGGACAATAAGTGAATGCATCTGTGCAAATGTGACTGATTCTGTGCTATATCACTCAGTGTTTCCAGTCACTGGTTACGGTAATCGCGAGAAACCCATCCAGATAGTCTGCAGCAACCGACACGACTCAAACCGGCAGTCAGTGACTTCATGGACTGATGCCATATTTTAGCTTGGCCACCTCTAACTCTCTTCCATCCTATTCCTATATCAGCCAGCATTGCGCGTCGAGTCAGACGGTGGTTGGGCATGCGAAATACACAAATATACGTCAATAACAATGAATTTAGTCTAAGTGAATAATTAGAAGGGTGTGATATAGTATAATAATGTCAACAAATTATGCTAAGTAATATTTCTATTCAATTAGTTCTTCATAAAGGATCTATGGTAATTTCATTCCAAGAATAGGATGTCATACATACTTTCATAAATACATCGATGTAATGCAACTTAACATGGCAAATAAGAAATGTAAATGTACTAAGAGTTACGGTATGTAATTAGATCTTTAAAGGAAACTACAGTTTCATATGCAGTACTTCTCTAATAAGTATCAATTAATGAATTAATGAATAAGCAACCGAAAATACTTGGAGCAATATATTCATTGAATGTTTAGAATGTTAATCACTTAAATGCTAATGAATCATTAAAGTTTGTAAGTTTGCTATCGTCTGAAGTCATGTACATGTATTATTTAATAGTCTAGAACTAAAAACGATATAACTACTTAGTGCCCTATGTTATCCCACAGTCTTATAACTGATATCGTCATGAGTTCTAACTAATTCGTGTCTTTCCGGAAGGTATTTTGTAACAATCAAGATGTACAGGAGCTACGTGCTTACAATAATCTGTAGGTGATCTCCTATAGAAAATAACAACATAAAAAGTGAATGGAAAACTTACTAAACACATGACATAAACTTAAACTTACTAATGAGATCAGTCGGTCAAAATAAAGAGTAACACATGAATGAAATATATATATATATATATATATATATATATATATATATCATTAAACTAAAGTTTTAATCCTAGCTTTTACCCACTAAATACTTCGAGCTCACTTATTGCATAATAAAAAAGCAATACTGTAAAACGAAGACCAATGTGGTTAGATAACTTTTTAATATCGTCTACCAATCAATCACTGCCTGTTATCCCATGTGGACTACAGTCCATCGACCAGCATTCTACAACCAAATTTGTCTTCTACTCTCTTTTCCACTTCCTCCAAAGTGCTACTCACTCTTTTCATGCCTGCCTCCATTTTCCGACACAATATGTTCTTTGTCTTCCTCGTTTACTTCAACCTTAGGGATTCCAAGTTAGTGCTTGTCTTGTGACGCAATTTGGCAATTTTTTACTTCTAGCATTTTCTCCTAATTATTTCTCAACTGAATGTTGGCTTGTTTGCTTTCTCTCACAGTAGATTGTTACTAATGGTGTCTGGTCAACGGATTCAAGATAGACAACTTGTATAAAAAATTGACAATATATACGATTTTCTTCTGAATGATGCTATTCGTAGTTTTCCTTACTAGTTTCAGCTTCATACAATACATGTGTCTTGATGTTTGTATTAAAAATTGTGACTTGGCTGTTGACCGACAGTTGGTTTGGGTTCCAGATGTTGTTCTTTATTTGTAGAATTGTTTCTCTTACGATAGATTATCAATCCGTACCTTGACATCTGCATCAAATATTCCTTGTTTACCAATCATGCTGCTGTTCAGCTATGTGAAGGTTTCCAAATCTTCTAGAGTTTCTCTTTCAATATCGCTTATAATATATATATATATATATAGCCAGTTACTTAGCACCCACTAAATGGATTAAAAAGGGACGGAAAGTAAACGATATAATGCAGTAATTGGATAGTAACAATGTTGGAAATAACCATTATATTCCATTTTTAAAATATTACAATTAATATGAATAGTAGTTTGAACACTTTTTTGGTTAAAAATGTTTCTAAGTCATTTTTTTTAGAAATAAATAACCAATTTCGTTTTAATATAGAAGCTGATGAGGTTATGTATAAAATACAAACAACATCATTCAGTTAATCTCTAAATCCCGTTTAGGATTTCAAAATAAAACGATATATTTCACCTTCAAAGTATTCGAAATAGCATTATTCATTTAAAAGAAGTTATAATTAGCCATGGAAACTTAGCAAATCAGTTAAGGAGGTTATGAATCTTCATCGACTGAGGTGGTTGTGATATGTGCTACGTATGCTCAACCACAACCTATCCCGACATGTTATGTTGACTGATGTTGGAGCAGGATGGGAAAACTCTTAGGGTGGTCAAACTAGAACTTAGTATCAGTTCATAAAGTCACTGACTGCTGATTAGGGCAATGTTCGTAAATGTAGATGAAGTTTTGGGGAATACACAAATGCTGTAACCAGAGATTGGCAACATTGAGTGACAAGGTTCAAAATCGGTCACAGTAGTCTAGGTGTATTCACTGTTTGTCCTCCTTTAAGTTATGAATATAATATTATTTCATACATTCTCATGGATTAATCCTCTTTTACTGTAACATATTCTATATGTTCAACTGCTTTTTTTATTATTATCATTGAAGTAACTACTCCTTCTACTAATTAGATGTTCATTTTTCTATGGTGCTAACGCATGGCAACTTAAATCAATGTATCAGTTTCTATGTTGTACATACTTATGTAATTAGGTAGTTTAAGTGATTAACCCATAAAATATCATTTTTGATTCATATAAAACAAGAAATAATTGTACAAAAACTGGCTTAAATACTTCAGTGGTAACATTTCATATTGTGAAACATGATGGGTGACATTAGTTAGAATCTCATTTGAGTATATCATTAATTGATTGAAGTAGGAATCCTACCATTGGTTACTGGTTAGAACAGTAGTGCCAACCTGAAGCTTCTGAGGCCGAATCTAGAGTGATCACTACTGAAGAATCCCACACTAGGACGAAACAACTGTCCATTGATTCCCACTTTTCAGTGGCATCCTACCAACATCGATCAATGACATATTAAATCAACATCGTTTGAATCAAAACTGAACGTACCACTCAACAAGAAACTGAAGTTATGCAAGGTTTCTATTGTTTACATCTAACAGTTTATTGGATAGCTACTTATAAATTAAATACATTCTGTAATTAATTGTATTCGTCACTGTTTGAAGCTAGTTTGGCACCAATAATCACCAGGGAGCACTTTTAGTCAGCTATTTCATTCTTGTATGATAGTGAAAACCCTCTACTCCTCCCCAGGAATTCTAACTGGGGACCTTTAGACCTCATGGTGAACCATTAAACATCACTACTGGGCTGACCATCGTCCAGTAGTAGAATCCCAATTTACATCAATTTTGATATAGTGCTACAATCAGTCAATACCATTGGTGATAATTTACTCACTACCAACACGTCTGAACTCCACTAGTCACGACTTCTCACCAGAATTTTAGCAACCTCCTTAAGTTAGCCATTACTGAGTTGATTATTGTAATTTAACTGAGATGGTTTGTGGTAGAATCAAGTGTATGCACATACAAAATGTCCCACATTTGGGTAAAACAGCTTTCCATTTGGTTCTCATTAGTACACAACCGACATCAACCTATGAAGTATACAATCAACTAAACTTAGTACTAATCTATTTCCACAAAGCCGCCACAATTTAACCACATATGATTGATAATCTCAAGATAACAAATTGAATACTCATCAGTAGTTATGTTAATGAAGTTTCTACGAAGAATCATAATAATAATAATGATGACAACAAGAATAACAATAGTAATAATAATAATAATAATAATAATAATAATAATAATAGTAAATTTAGAATATACACAAAACTTACGAAAATTTACGTAACATATGGAATTTTTGCTGCTGACATATTTCTCTAAATGATGCTCTGTACTGAGATGGAAGTGAGTGCACTTTCTAGTCATGTGATGTAAAGTTAGGATGCACACTAGATAAGCAATGAGCTTCAACTACTGTACCATGGACAAGAAAGGGACTCACAACCATATACATGTGATGACATAAATCTTTCTTCCAAGTAGAATAATATAAAATGCCTTCACATACATATATCCCAGCACATTATAACAGGATAATCCTCATTTCATGGTGAACTGAAATCATAAACATGCAAAAATTAATAGTGGTTGTTGTTATAGTAGCAGTAGTAGTATTAATAATGATGATGATGATAATAATAATAATAATAATAATAATAATAGTAACGAGATTGCTTTCATTAAAACGATACATTGTTAACTACCATCAACAAACTATGCTGGTCTTTTATTTAAAACTCTACAATAATTGTGTAAGGAATGGACTAGTGAAATTTCCATAATGTTCAGCCTACACTAAATTTTTCATAAACTACGCTATATAACTCATAAATTGCGAAAAGAAAAAAGAAACAAATTGGTGACCACCAGCTGTAGTCATGGGGTGAAGGAATGACAACTATAAACACACTATAGTAGAAACACTTCACATATTCATTCATTTACTTACTCACTCATTCACTCACATACATATTCATACACTACCCGGGTTGTTTTAGGGGTGTATATGTGTAAATGCATAATTTCATTTGGATGAGGGGGAGGGGTGTATATAGATATAATATATGTTCACTACCTTCTCTATTACACAAACAGTTGTTTATATGCCTTAGTGACAATCATTTTATCCAATTTCGATTGGTTAACTAAATGACTTAAAGTAAAAAAAAGGTGGTCTAAATATACTGTGATGATTAGACCAAAACTTTTTTTCATTAAGGAGGTTCACCTTGAATTTAACATAACTCAATAATAACACAACTGTGTTGATTGTTTCTCTGTTTCTTTCTATCTTTCATTTATTCTCTTCATTTGTATATAGAGAGATAAGTGATTTACATAAATTTCATCTATCAGTGACTGATACCATATGATGCATTTTAAAGTATCACTCTGAAGTTGTTTCATTTTTATTGATCTTATTTATCTTGGTAATTTTTTCTAATTAAATATTTACTTTGAAGAAAATCAATAAAGATGATAGTAACTAAGTTTAACTAAATCAATAAATTGAATTTTGTGTAGTGAATAGTTCGAGTTTTTAGATTCAATCTGCATATCACATTAGTCCGCCCCCCCTTCGAGAAGAGAATCATTATCATAAGGAATTCTTACGACGGATTACACTATAGAAAACGTACATAGAGGGCAGCTCACAGATTCATTCTAAGTGAAGACCAGTGTCAGACAGAGTTGCTTACTCTCGCCTTTTCTCGTTCCTCAGGTGGATGACTGGATTATGGGAACCTCAATATCTTAAGGAAAGTATGGAATACAGTGGACAACTTGGATTTGGTTAGGCGATTTATACTTCTCAGATGATAGGCCTAGCTCCTATATTGCACAAAATTTCAAGTGAAAACGGCCAGTGTAGCAGCAGTCTCTGATTCACAAGTGAAAATTTAAGATTCTGAAATACTACATATCATGCGGACATGAAAAGAATGAACAGCACTTTGGAAGAAATTGAAAGGAGTGTCTGATACAGATTTGGTTGTAGGATTCTGGTCGATGGTCTATAGTCCACGTCAGGTAACAGGTACTGATTGATTAATTGACTGATTAATTTCTTACGCTACCTACTTAAGTTGAATGATTGGTTATCAATGGCACTAATCATTCTGTTTAGAGTATGACTAGAAGCCAGTAAGTAAATCTATACTTCCTCAACTGTAGTCAGTTTTAATTCGTCTAATCATTATTTACTTGAATATTAATTTTGTCATGAAAATAGGTAACACAGTCTAGAATCAAACTTCAAAAGATATTATGTATGATGTAATATATTGTTTGATAAAAAAAACCAGAACTACACTTCACTGACGAACTAATCAGATTAAAGGTAGTGGTTCTTGAATATTTCCTGTTCGGTCATTCATACAGCATGTTCAATAACTTGTACATGGTTTAGAGGTAAGTGAAAATCGACTACTATTTAATTACAAAATATTGACAAATATGTGAAAATTGACGTGGTTTTGTGACGATAGATATTAAATTTTTTGTCACAGACTAATGTTGGCTGGGTATCAGTAAAAACCAGAGTGCCATGAAAGACAGTTATTTCATTCAAACATAACACTCCACAGAAGTGTGCTCTCTCAACTTCATTACGTAACAGAACTCAAGCCCTTCAAGTTGGCTAAATCATAAACTGATAGAAGTCATAATCCTAACACGAGTCAATCACCAGTAGAAAGAGAGGTAGAAGGGCGAGAACAAGCAGTCTTTCTGACACTGGTCGGCACTTCGAATGAGCCTGCAAGCTAACCTTCATGCATGGTTTTACAATGTAGTCCATCGATAGAATTCCATATGATGTTAACTATCTTTTCCGGTACACCATAATGTCGTAGAAGGCTTTATACTATCCTCCTATTCACGCTGTCGAATGCCTTCTCGTAGTTGAGGAACTTGATGTAAAGTGGTGAATTCTATTCATTTTAATGTTCAATAATGAACTTTAGAGTCGCGATTTGATCATTACACAGTCGGTCCTTACAGAATCTGGCCTGTTGATCTCGACATTGGGCGTCTACTGGATCTCTCATTCGGTTTAATAACACTCTGTTGAAGGCTTTTCTTGGTATCGAAAGATGAGTGATTCCTCTGTAGTTCTCGCAATAGCTGAGATCGCCCTTCTTTGGTATATTGATGAGGTACCCTTCTTTCCAGTGTGCTGGAACTTGTTCTTCTTCCCAGATCTTTCTGAAGAGAATGTGGAGTATCTTTGAAGTTGTTTCTATATCTACCCTCATAAAGTCCGCTGGTGTGTTGTCTGGTCCTGCTGATTTGCCACTCTTGATTTGTCAGATGGCCATCTTAATTGATTCCACTGTTGGTGGGTCGGTGACTATAGGGATATCTGTGGCTACTGCTTCGATGACTGGTGGGTTCAATGGGGCTGGTCTGTTCAAGATTTCTTCGAAGTGTTCTATCCACCTGTTCCGTTGTTCATGCACTTCAGTGATTGGTTTGCCAGCCTTGTTCTTGATTGGCCGTTCTGGCTTGTTGAATTTCCCAGCTAACTTCTTCGTTGTATCATATATGAGCTTCATGTTTCCTTCTCTTGGAGCCTTTCCGCCGTCAAAGCTAGGTCTTCAACATACTTCTGTTCATACGACCTGATGCTTCCCTTCACTTGCTTGTTGACTTCGGTGTATTCGGCCTGTGCCTTGGCTTTCTCTGTCCTTGTCCGGCTGCTATCAATTTCCATCTTCTTTCACCTCCTTTCTTGGATCTTGTTCAGAGTACCAACAGAAATCCATTTTTTATGGTGATGCTCCTTGTGACCCTGAACGTCCTGACATGTTGATGTTATTGTTTCCTTAATCTCTTACCAGTTGTCTTCCATATTAGTTCCACCTTTTTCTAGTAGATCGTGAAATGCCTGGAACTTATTGATGAGAATTATTTTGCGTTCGTTGCGTTTGTTTGTATACCAGAGAAGAGCTGTATTAAACTTTTGTAATGCTCTTTCTCCAGTTGTCCAGTGCTTCTTCAGCTTTAATTTCATCTTAGCCACCACTATTAGGTGGTGATCTGAAGCTACGTTAGCTCCTCTCCTTGCTCTTGCGTCCTCCATGGTCCTTCCAAACTTCCTATTGACGCAGATGTGGTCAATTTCATTCTCTGTGATGTGGTCCGGTGAAACCCACGTAGTTTGGTGTATACATTTGTGGGAAAATATGGTGCCACCTATAATCATTTTGCTGAAGGCACATACGTTTTCAAATCTCTCACTGTTTTCGTTCCTTTCTCCCAGTCCATGTCGTCCCATGATGTCTTCATATCCAGTGTTGTCTAGTCCAACCTTGGTGCTTAGACCTCCCATCAGAATAGTTCGGTCCTTTTGTTGGTTCTTCTCGTTGATTGACTCTAGCTTCGCATGGCACTGGTCTTTGTCGTATTTGTGGCTGTCGTTGGTAGGTGCATGGCACTGGGTGACATTCATTGCAAACCCTTCCTTCTTCGTCTTGAAGGATGCTTTGATGATTCTAGGTCAATAAGGTTCCCATCTTATAAGAGCCCTCCATGCTTGAGACAGCAATAGTACTACTCCTTTTGTGTGAGAGGCGTTTCGTTCTTCGTGTAATGAGCATAAAAACACTTCTGAGGATTATCGTGGCTGTCCAACTCGTAACCAATCGGTTTTGCTTATTCCAAGTATCTTCGGGTCGCATCTTTTCATCAGTTCAGCTATTTGCATGGTTCTCTCTATCTCTTGCATCGTGTGATGCATTAAGTACGTCGTTAGCCAGCATTAAGAGTAGGTTGCTCTAAAGGGGACCCATTCCTTACGAAAGTAGTCCATTATAGACAATGAAATAAAACTATGTAAAAAGTATTAATTATTACACATGGAATATCTTTTGCAGTTTCATTTAATAAATAACCCCTAATTTTAAAAGCATTCATTGGATTGTAGAGGCCGTGATTATCCTCTGAGTATAGTAAATTTGAAATTGTATACTTTTTTGTTATTATGCTTGTTCAACGTATGATTGAGCTTCCTTGAAAGCACTCACCTTTTAGACGATTACATGGACTTAGATTGCTTGTTGGATTAATCCACATATATTCCTATCGTTTAGACTTCGTAATTTTCGTGTATCAGATTTCTCGTATATATGCTCAAAGTTAACTAAATATACGAGGATTTGCATGAACATTCGAGATGTATTCGGTAAAACCTGACGCAACCTTCTTCAATGCTGACAATTTCCACACGCATGGATTATCGACACTCATATGGTTTCATCCTCATAAACTCTGAAACTGTAGGATAGATTACGAAGCGTATGTACAACGGAGAGATGGTGTATGATGAAATCCCACTCCACTAATGTGATTCTAATTAACTTGCTAGAGACACTGTTTATCACATACCACTTTAATTTTCACTTTATGGCGTTTGGACATATTTTTGACTATGTTAAGCAGAATAAATTTATACCGAATCATTTTACACTTGCGCAGAGCGGTACTTACCCCGGTGTTAACCCACAGTGGAATAATTCTTGGTTAACATGGTGTTACCCATAGAAAATACGGTGTGGTACCGTAGACATATAACTCAGAGGAGACTGCCTATCGAGTTTCTGTAAAAGACTCTGATTGGATTATGCAGTTTTGGTGAGGATGAACCATAACTGGTCGTGGTAGGGATGTGGGCATAAGTTAACAGTGCGTGATCACTTTTGATTGGTAGTGACATGGAATTTATGTCTGCAACATCTTCCTCATAGTAGAAGACGATATGTATGTATTATTATCCTGAAATTTAGTACAGAATTCACGCCAGTTTACAGGCATGGTCATCATGATACAGAAAGGTTAACTCTTACAAAACAGAACACAAAGTTTTACCGAAATAAGTGCTAGACTAACAATAGCATTTACAAGACACTGGATTCATATGCAGGAAGATTAAGTGTAAACAAGAAAACCGTCAACCAACAGCTGAAAGATACTTTTTAATCTTGAGTGTTCAGGGATGAATTCGTAAAGGACACTTATAAATATATGCAATCATTTCATTTGAAGGTGTGCCAAAAATACGACACAAGTAAGATTTAGATACTACAAAGTTGTTTGAAATAGTCGATTGTAGCATCAAGTACGAGCATGACCTTGTGTGAACAGCACCTCGTAGGTGAACGATGGAGGTCGGAGGTATCACATTAAGGTATTATGAGTAGATCACAAAGATGCACTTTCCTTTTCAGCGTGGATTCTGAGTGATATTATCAACGTGATACAATAGTTGGGGACTGAAAAGATAAAGAAAAGGAACAAGCAGCAGGGCGAGAAGACACATAACAATTTAAGTACAACTGATTCCAGTGAAACCCAAAGTGTACATATTGGATTGGTTAAAGCTCATTTGTTATACTTCTTTTATTATTCTGGGAAACGTCGACTAATACTAGAGATAACTATAGTAAATTTTAGATCTACTTTATCCTATAAGATAAAGTATGGGAAAATAAAGGCATACTGCATTACCTCTAAGAAATGCATAGGCATTACGAGATTCCAAGGCACTCTTTGCTAGGTAGTAAAACGTTCTATTGCCTGTAGGTGAATAGTCAAGAAGCCTTTAATATCTACAGGTAATTTATTTTAAGTAGTGTTATAAGAAAAATTAAATGCCAGGCGGTTCATTGATAAATGTACCCAAATCTGCATACGTTGTGTTAAGCCGATGAGTCCCAAATAGGACGAAACGCGCGTCCTAGATTCCGCTTGCCAGTCACAATCCAACTTAAATATTTAACTTGTGTTATGTAAGTTGCAGATACCGGCATTGTCTTAATAGAGGTTTATTGCCAATCTAAACTGTGACAGGAAGTTAGATTGTTGTATTCTTTCTGGTGACCTGTTCCAGAGGTTAGCATAACGTGCAACAAACATGTAGGATTTTAGTTCACTAGTGGTCCTCTGCACTGTTACCAGGGAATTTTGTTTCCGCAAGTCATACTTACGTTATTTAGCATATGTCAAGGCAGTACAATGTGTTATAATTTCTTTATGGAGAATTTCATAGAGTATCGTAAGATTAAGTTAAATCCTTTTGACTCATAAAGAGTCAAATTTCGAAGCATAGAATCTAGCATTATAAGGTCGGCCAGGGGTTAGTAACCTAGTAAGATGCCGTTGAACCTCCACTATTTTTTGTCGATCTAGTGAACGCATGTAACTATATATAATTGGGCAGTACTTAAGTAGAGGTCTAACACAGATTTTATAAAGAATAACTTTAGATTCGTTAAGACGATAGTTACGATGAATGAAACCAATAAGTCTGTGAGCTTAAGAGACTTGTGATAAAGCATGTTCAGTAAAGGAATGACTTTTTGAATACCTTACTCCTAAATCACAGGTACTGTTTAGTTGACGAAATTCATGTTCGTTTAGGTGCAGGTTAATCCCGGGGTTAGATTCTCCGAAATAGAAATACCCTGACTTTTGTGTGTTAAGGGGAAGAAACCATTTATTACACCATTCACTTAGTTTATTGAGATCTCTCTATATTATGTCGTTAACATTTCGACCTTCATCTGGGTTGAATGTATAGACAACTTTGAGGTCGTCCGCAAACATAAAGGTCTTACTCTCTTGAAAACAGTGGCAGATGTGTCTAACATACATAATAAATAATGGTGGTCGAATGACTGAACCCTGGAAGACAACACTAGTGATATTTTGAGGACGTGAGTGATGTCGTCCTAGTTTCACTAATTGAATGCTATCTTTCAAGAACGAAGCATGAAATTTGCCCGTTATTCCGTAGGCTTAAATTTTATGTAAGAGAGACGAATGGTGTACTTTGTCAAACGCTTTAATGAAGTCGAAGTATAATGTAACAACTAATTTTCCGTCATCTCTATTGTTTATTATATAGTCAAAGTATTCTAGATGACAAGTTATGAAGGACTTCTTAGACATGAAGCTGTGCTGGGAAGATATAATTAGTTTGTGCTTAACTATGTGAGTGTAAATCTACTCTTTTATAACTTTCTTCATGACTGTAGATAAAACGGAAGAGTGATTAATTGGATGGTAGTTTACTGTACTAAGCCTAGAGCGGCCCTTACATATAAGAAGTCTACATCTTTAGAAATCATCACATCCTTTAGTATCAGGTCCTCTTTCCCTGTTGATGTAAATATCACCCATAGCAATCTAGCCAGGTGCTAATCATAGTCCTGTGCTAGTTTTCGTAGTACATAACCATATAACCAGGTAACTCCTATTACCTCCGGAGGAGGGGTATGGGCATTTTAAGTTGGTTTTTATACAAACCTGTGTCATGTTCAAAACGAGCTTCAGGCCTCGGACGCCTGCTATCTTCTGTTCACTGAAAAATAACCACCATACCACGGCTTTTAGGTTTTTGCTTTTCTGTAGGCTTATATTTGGCATAATAATAACATTTTGTGTCTTTTCTCATTTCTCATCATCTTCTACTTCTCATCGCCATAATATTTTATCATTGTGGAGCTCCGACTTTTCGCAGACTGGGTTTTTAACGGATTAGGTGAATAAAATATCCGCTCCAACGGCGTCACCGTTGAAAACAAACTTTGTTTTTAGATAGAGCCATCAAAGTACCTTAAAATAACTATCCAGGGGAACATGACATGTGGGGCACTCACGTGGATACTTGATGCCAGTGTTCTATAACTGTTTTCACTACAGAAGAGTTCTCACGTTTGCTAAGCCCAAGTGGAATGCAGGACGGTGAAGCGCCTGAGACGACGTACCGTCGGCTTATTTATAGACCATAGTTTCCTGAGCTGTCAATGTTTCGACGTGCCCTTTAGTAACATTTGTCAGTTCATTGAATTTTGATAACAAATAATTAGTGACAGAGCAGCAGTACTGGCATAACTAAACACAACCAAGCTTACTAAACCTCCTGAATGTAGTAGGTGACGGACCTGCTAGGAAAATTCTATTGACATTCATCAACAACTCACTTAAATTTTAATAGATGAAGCATCTTACACGAGACGTTGTGTGGGTCAATGAGTTTTACCACCATGTTGGGTGTTACTCCCCGTAAATTCATAGTAGTAACACAGCTCTGGCTTCCAGATGGCCAAATTACTATTGATAGAATTTAAATTCATTTTCTTTCAGTCTTCTTTCTACAACTACTTTAACCAGTCTCATGATGTCTTTTATTTTCTTTTCGTTAACAAATTACCTATCCAATGACGTCGGGTAGTAAACCCTCATTTATGATGTAAGTCTCAGAATTTAAAGGTAGGTCTATTGACACCGTGATTATTTGAAGGTGATTTTAATAAACTGCGTGACTGTGCTAATGGTGATTTTTGTAGAATAAAATAATTTTCCGAATCAAATAACAATGTAGTTATTTGTCAACTATGTCGATCGTCCTAGTTTTAACAAATATTATCACCTGAGGGTACTTGGTCACTACCGGACCATAAGTTAAAACAGCTGGAAAGTGACTCCACTCCTCTAGACGACTAGTGTGAGCGTTATCAATCCACCCGCATTCTACCTACGATTAAATGTGATCTTGGCAATATACGCTAAGTTTAGTTGGATCCAGAGTAACTTTAATTTGTTTCACATGGTACCAGTAAATGCAGAATATAAATGATGAACAGGAATAATAAATCGAACACAGATATTTCCATATCTAAGTGTTGATCTTTCCACCACTAGAATGATTCAAGTGTAATTCCTTATGGCATTCGCTTGCTCTAATTAGTGTTCTGCAACAAATAAAGCGTAGATGGTATTGAGCATTAAGTAAACCACAATCACTCAATTTTTTAGCACTTACTTTTAAATGTATTCAATAAAACCCTCAAACTACGTTCCTCTACTGTAGGAAGCATAAAGCTATTTGGGGTTTCGTTTAAAATAGAGCAATTAAAAACTCCACTGGGCCTTAAAATCAGCTGTTCACAGCTTGTCCTGCATCATTAAACTTCTATTTGGTAAAGTACAAAGGGCTAGTGAGGACATAATCGCATTATATCATATCCTTCATAGACCCCTTCAACCTGAAAAATCACTCACAATCTAGCAGTGACTCATTCGCAAGAAAATACGCAGTAGCCTGCACACAATTTTGTGACACATTTCTAATAGTTAGAGCCAGAGAACTCCTGGACTGTTCACTTAAAGAGGTAATGTCAGTTCCTTCCGCTAAACGATTTTAAACGGGGCTTGAGATCTACTCAGTCTCCAAAGTACTGAATGTCGATGTTCATAGAGCTATTTCTACGTCACCCCGGCTAGACTACGAGTTGATTATTTCGCCCAGCAAATTCTGGTAAAGCATACAATTTGACTTGTCCCTCTGTAACACAGGACCCTCTACTGACTCCTAAATTCGGACAAAAAACGATAACTTCACTGTTTCCATGACGGAACATCCAAGAGGTTGGAAAGATGCCATACTTAATCCGTTTATATGTGTAGATATAGGCTGTTAGCATCTATAGACTTTCCTGTCGTACAAACTCCTTAACTGCGACTGGACTGCTGCTATATAAACGGACTGGCTGTAGATGTGAAATTCATTGATCTCAGCAAGGCATTCGAAGAAGTGTCCCACATTACCACTATATGGAAGCTATCCTACCCAGGGATAGCACAATCAATTTAAAACTGTACAAAGATCTCATGTAGGCAGAGGTGAAGAGTATCAGTTAGTGAAATTAATTAGCGTACCTCAAGGTACTAATAACAAGGCAGCAGAAGTCAAGGTGTTTAAACGGTTGAAGCCGTTTCTTAGAGCATTTAACTGTTTTAATGAAGGATCCTCCCGATTTTATACCCTACATACGTAAGGCTTATCCTGAGTATTGTATGTAAGCTATAAGTCCTTATATTATTATGGATGTCAAGTTATCTACTCTGGTTAGTTGAACAAATGCTTAGTTTGTAATGTGCCTCTTATAACCCCTTTAAGTTCAAAACGCCTAAAGCGCCCGAACGTTTTCCTTACATCTGATCGTAGATCACGAGGTGACCTTGTACTAACATTCCATGTCATAAGTAACAACTTCTTATATATCCTAACCTCTGCCCCATTCAGAACTAATCATCTTAAAGGCAATTTGAAAAAATTGAAAAACCGTGAACAAACAAACTCAGAGTGGTAATCCGTTTCTCACATCGAGTGGTCGACAAATGGAACACTCTGTTTGGACAAGTAATATCAGTTCCATCGGCAGACACTTCTTAGCAGCTGGATCTTAAAGCGAAATAAATACTAAAATAATTACTACTGATTACCTAAGACCAGGTAGAATCGTTTGGGTCAGCGCTTTTTAGCTTCTCATGTTTCGAAACAAAACAAATATTACTTACAACTCATTGAAACTGATGAGTACCTTGTAAATTCCAATCGCTGGTAACACGGATCAAACGATCAGTTATTTCTGCTCAGAATAGCTTAAAGCCTGGAGAATACAGCCCACTTGTTGGGGCAGAGGATGACGACATTTTGGCTAATTCACCACACTGTACATCTATTACTGTCGCATATGCCATCACCTCCAATTTATTTGAATTATCTATCCACCTTACTATTTTCTATCTCACTTTTAGTCAATGCTGTAAAAGATACTACTAATGATCCGGGACCTCACCCCATCAAGAAGCACAAAAAATCGATTGATTTAAATTAGTTCGTCAAGAATATATTGGATATTGGATTGCTTTATCCGAAGCTTGCGAGTTGATGTCTGTTTCAAAAATGTTCGGGTTACTGGGGTTTTTCCTCTTAGTATTAACTGTAGTCTGTAGAGGTCTAGAAGGTACTATAATCTATGTATTTACCATACTTTAGTGCGCTCTAAGACTAATGGTGAAGTTGAAACCTACTTATCTGTGGTAAAATTGGAAGGACTTCCTTACACGAAGCGCGCTGTAAACTTCTCAGTTCCCGTGATTCTGAAATATGAAATTACAGGAGTTAATGACCCTTCTGTTATTACCTTGTCTTGGAAGCGCAATGGCGAAGATATTACAGTTAACAGACGCAGAACAGCTGATGCACCTGCCATTAATAGCGGGGATTATTCTTCGGAGACATTCTCCGACAATATACACACCTTAGAAGTTGTTCTCCACTTGAATCAAAAAGGTATTTGTGTTTATATATCTTACGCAAATTAGATCCAGCGCCTGGAAATTATACTTTGACTGCAGTAATGGATAGCGCTACGTCTTCGGGTTCTGGTTATGCATATAGTAGGTTTTTTTTAACTATTATGTGCAGGTTCGTTTGATAAAAGAAAGACTTCTTTACTTTTTTCGCACCACTTTTTACACTTGTGTTCTTGATGTAATAACTAACTTTATAGTTAACGTGCTGATCGTTTTTTTTAATGGTTACTGAGCTAGTCGTCATACGAAAACATAATACCTTAATGGAAAATTACTCAGGAAATGTATCTACGTATTGGAAATCTCGTATGGGGTAGGTTCTAAAACTTACTCCGCATATGTTTAAGATATTGTAAAACTAAACTAGATGGATAGTCATTTAAATAACTACTAGTTTATTCAAAACATTATTTTGTATTTCCACAAAGTCCGTAACTGGAACAGCCTAATGCATCAACAAAAGATACTAAAGTAAGTCTAAGGCAACGCAACAGTAAATCATGGCCCAAGTTACAATATATTAGAATACTGTATTTAGTAGACATAGAATACAGAATAAGTTCAGAAAACTACACATTTAGTTGCCAGTTCTTACATTCGAATAGGAAATTACTGTTTAAAGGTCTGCTGTAATTCTGACTGCATTTGAAATCCCATTAACAAACCTTAAGTTGCGTTTCGTAAATCTGAACCAAGTAGACTAAAAATGTTGATGGTACATTTGTTGGTTATATTTACGTCCAGCAGTATCTGCTGGATTTCCATCTTTCACTGTCTTGAGGTTACGTAGCTGTTGTTCTTTCTTTTACTTAATGGAATGTTACCTCACGTAGGTTCATCCCTATTTTGCTAGCCTGTGGCACATCGGAAATAGTTCTCGACTAATACATTATTCTCTGTTTCTTTCATAACTCCTAGTAAGTTTGTTGGTTTATATTGAGATCTAAATTGTTGTAGGCTGTGACGACGCACAATTGGGCACAGTGGCGCAGGTGCATTTATTCTCTACCTCCTGTTATATCTTAAGTTCCATCATTCATTCACCTCTTTGTTGAGCTATATTGTGGCATTAATTGTTTTAATCTGGTCACGGTAATATGGTATAGCAAATTGAGCTAATTCACATATGTACCAGTGTCTGCGTTGTTTGCTAGTGATTCAAAGCCAAATACTTGTCCTTTCATATCGATCTTTGTCTCTGCATTGTTATCTTGAAATTATAGATGCATTTTCCACATCACGTACATTAATCTGTCTACTATGGTAAGTACGTAATTAGGGTGCTATATACTTGTAACGTGAAGTAATACACTCCACTGTCCGTATTTGCATCGTACATTTAAATTTACACTTATTAACCGACATTTAGTAATACTAGCTGTTCTTCCAGACCTTAATGCTGTGACTAGTTTGTACAAAGTCAATTGACTTAATTGATGGTCCGCAACTTTTCTATACATTGTAATCATGTATATTCTAGTTTAATTAAATATATTTAACTGTCAGTTAGTATTTATTATCGATACACAAAACTAGCTAGTTTGCTTAAATAAATCTTGAAATTTGCTTTTAGAATTTTTGACCGGCTAGTCATTTAGGTTCGTGATTGGTTTTGTAGGTTTAAAATTCTTACGTACTTTTGTATACATATTTTGCGTGTTAATGTAACTGTAGTTAGACTTTCAATGTCTCACCACATACTGAAACCATCTTTCATTGTTTCTTTAACCAATATTACTCAGGTCCACCTATTCTCCCACTATTTACTAAACCAAAACGTGTTTTGGAAGGTGATATCATGCGATTGATTTGTCGTGTCAGTGGTTATCCTCGAGCCTCTGCAGTAATATGGAGTTTTGCATCAATACCAACTAGTCAAATGGATGATGATAATGCTATAAATACAGCTTTGTATAATTTACATCCTCTGTTAACCAATGAAACTCATTATATTATTGAAACAAGTGACAATGGTATCGTAAATGATACCCTCCGCTTCTTGGATTTAAAAGATAGTGATAATGGTCTGTATGCATGTAATGTCTCAAATGACCGTGGTTCCGATTTCGCTTTAATGATTGTCAATGTTAAAGGTAATGTTCAATTTCCAGTTTTAGAGTTGTGACTGTATTCTTTTCGATTACAAATTAAATATTTAGTAAATTAGACTTAGTACGCGAACAAACGAATAACAGAAGAATGTTTTATATTCTACAGAGGATATCCTGTGGAATTTTATCAGTGATTCTGAGTCATTATTCTAAACATTGACTTCACATCTCTAAAATGTTATTTGAAAAAGTAGTAAGCATATTTAGTCGTCAAAATTCCTAAATTACTGGTGCTTTGATTGTTTAACAATTTGATTCCCCACGGTTTGGTGTCTGCTGAAATCTCTACGCGTATACATAAGGCCTGATTAGCTTTTGGGAATTTGCGTCACTTGTGGCGTAGGCGAGACATCCGACCACTGACCAAAGGACGCATCTACTGCACAGTAGTTCGATCCGTTCTGCTTTATGGATGTGGAACATGGCCGTTAAGGATAGAGGATATTCGTAGGCTCCTAGTATACGATCACAGATGTCTTCGAAGCATTGCTCGTGTTTGCTGGGACCACCGAGTAAGCAATACGTGGGTTAGGAATAGAGTTCTAGGTGGATACGGTAAGTCTGTTGATGAAGTAGTAAATCTCCATCAGCTGAGGTGGTTAGGACATGTGTTACGTATGCCTGACCACCGCCTACCTCGACGAGCAATGCTGCCTAGTGGAGGAGTAGGCTGGAAGAAAGCTAGGGGCGGCCAAACCAAAACATGGCACCAGTCCATGAAGTCATTGACAGTTGGGCTGAGCCATGTTAATAGGTACAGACTACCTGGTTGGGGTCCGCGTGACGCTCGTAATAAATGGTTAGAGACTTTGGGTGATATGGCTCAAAATCGTTGACAATGGCGCAGGTGCATCCACTCTTTGTCTTCCTCCAAATTCTAAGTTTCTGAGCTTATCGTAATTTTCTGTTTACTGAATCGTATTTTCTTAAATCTTATCTCCGATCTCTGTTCCCTTCTATGAATACTAACTCTGTTACTACCTCCTCTACTCTGGGATCTGATTCGACAATTTAATCTCTATCTGCTAATTGAGGCATGGCAACTTGAACTTATGTACGCATGTACCAAGTTCTACGTTGTAACTGTCCGTCTGTCTGTCTTAACAATTTGATCAGCTTCACAAATCCCATTCTTCCTCTTGTCGTTTCCATACATGGCTGATATCTAAAATTTATTCAGTGATTTGATCCTGTTGTACGAATTTCATCCTAATAGCCCCCATATCATGCATTAATTTCCAACTCTGGAAGTGGTTGGGAAAGGCAAATGTCGTTAGTTTATAATATTGTGCTGTGAAGTTAAAGAATACTTGACAGGATTGACTTTAATCGGTCCATCCTGGCTTCCTCTTCCTAGTTTGGGTCTTAAAGACGGCACAACTTAGTGGCTTGGGACTTTACTAAATATGGCCTAGAATATAAGCCGGTGACGACCGTTCTTTAGTCTGCCTTTACGTTCTTTATAAAATAGTGGGAAGTATCGATAGAATGAAGCCTTGGTTGTTTTCTTTAACTAAATTTATCTCTTACCATGTATTTCTCTTGTTCTCGTTAAGTTTTACCTATTTAATTATGATCATATACTCTTTTAGCTTACCACATCCTGTTTCCAGTTGTGGATATATGCACATTTTAGCATCTGTTTGTACCAGTATTTTGTGTTTAAATAATAATCATGCATCTAGATAATGGGAGCATTCAGTACATTGTGTTTAAGTCTAAATATGTCCGGTTTTACTAAACTCTGTCTTATCTTAAACTACGTCTAACTGGGCTATACTCTGTTTGATGCATCCATGCCGTTTTAGTAACGTTAGTAAGAAACTTGCGTAGGCGATTTAATTTTATAGTGAATAGATACATTAGTCATCCACACGACTGAAAGCCTGGCACTGATATACACCGGTCAAATTGCCATGCTACATTATCACAATTAGAAAATTACTGAAGTGGGAGTAATATTAATCACTAAAAGATTAGACACTGAGTTGATGATTCAGGAAGAAAGGGTTCATGGAATCAAATGTATGCATTATTTCCTAGTAATTTTAGAGCTCGGGATCTTATGATAGTATTTACATCTGCCCCGCTATTACTAATTCTGAACTGTCACGGTGTTTCCAACTGTTCGTTATAAGAAGGTTTTCTGCACTTAACAGCTTGAATGTGGCGGATAATCAGCGACTTCAAGGATCAATACCATATTTGATCAATTTGATAGCCACATAGATAGCATACCTTTTATTGGCTACTTCATTTGTAAAATGTGTCCATATTCTAACTCTCTCCACTGGTGTGTGGTGGTAAAATTGTCAGTTAATGGCAATATCTTCCTTCTGACAACCGGAGCAACAATTAATATAGGTGACCGACCTCAAACAGCTGTCCCCTGGGCACTGCGGTCACACTCTCAGGTCATCACGACCTCCCCTAATCCTCTTTCTCTTCCAGGTTCCTCAAGAATGACCCTTCCACTGTGTGGGCGACCGGGAAGTGATAACCGCCCTCATACCTCTAATAGCACTCGAGTTCACCTTGTTCATGATCAGACACGTTCTCCCTCTCTGGTCTCTACTTGTAACACTTCTACTACATTTTCTATGCGTGCTACTTGTACTGGTTACCCGAGTTCCCGAAATGTCATACCAGGTCTCCTGAAGCCACGCTCTAAACTTCATGTTGGAGCTTTTAATGTGCGTACGCTGTGTCAAATCGGTCAACAAGCTGCCTTAGCTAAAACATTAGAATCTTTTGCAATTGATGTATGCTGTGTCTCCGAAACACGCATACAGGATCCTAACATGGTCATCCGTTTGACCTCACCTAGTCAATGCAACGGAACAGCACACTTCACTCTTCGTTTATCTGGAGACCCTACAGCAAGCTCACGTGGCCTTGCTGGTGTAGGCATAGCACTAAGCTTACGGGCAGAACAGGCACTTCTCGAGTGGATTCCTGTAGACAGTCGTCTATGTGCTGTCCGTCAAAATGGCACAGTACGAACTCGGAAAGATAGGGACACACGCTGATGCCTTTTTGTTGTCTCTGCTTATGTCCGCACTGACTGCAGCACAGATGAAGTGAAAGACGACTTCTATAGGAAGTTCTCTAGCCTCCTTCAGAAAGCTAAGCACTCAGACATAGTAATTATAGCAGGAGATTCTAATGCCCAAGTAGGTAGACTAAATCAGGCTGAAAAGCACTTAGGTGGGTTATTTGACATCCCAGCCCAGAGGACAGACAACGGCGATCGTCTGTTGCAGTTATGTTCAGACTACCGTTTACTTTTAGCTAGCACAAACTTTAAGCATAAGGTGAGACATTGCTTAACCTGGCGACCCCCAACATCTACACAACGATGGACACAAATTGATCACATCGGCACCAGCTACCGTTGGAGAGGCTGTATAGAGGACTGCTGCTCTTTCTGGGGCACGTGCCTAGACTCTGACCACGCCCTAGTGAGAGCACGTATCTCTATGCGTTTTGCTGGTCACAGAAAGGTTACATCGGGCAAACCCTTTAGATATCACTTTGAGACTGAGAATGCTAAGATTGCATTTATGAATGGTTTGGTTAGCCATTTAGTCGCCCACGACCAACAGGTTCACCCCGAAGTAGCTTGGAACAATTTTAAAGCAGGTGTAAACGCAGCAGCGCTATCTGCATCTAACCCCAATCTAATGGTTATGAAAGACCATTGGGTCTCTTGAACTTCTAGGGAACTGATGGAGGCTCGAAAACTCGTTCCAGCAGGCTCGGAGTATGATGAAGAGCGACGACAACTGAAACGTAGGCTGACAAAGAGTCTGCGTAAGGATCGTGAACAGTGGTGGGCAACAAAAGCAAAAGCGATAGGAGCATCAGCAGCGGCAGGCAATAGTGGACAGCTGTTCCGACTTATTAAGGACACCGGTATCAAGAAATCGGCAGTTAGTGAAATTATCTCTGGAAAAGATAGGTCGATGATTTACTCTCAATCTAGAAGATTAGAACAATGGGCAGAACACTTTCAGGAACAGTTCAGCTGGCTCCCAGCCACTCTTAGCTTACCCACAATCTCCAAGCTACCCGAATGGAAAACTGACACAGGTCCCCCAACTCTCAGTGAAGTTGAAAACGTCATAAGTAAATTGAAACGAGGGAAAGCAGCAGGCCCTGATATGTTGTCTACCGATATCTTCAAGGATGGTGGTCTAGTTTTAGCCTGCAGGTTGACTGATATACTAGCCAAAGTCTGGGAACTAAACACCATCCCATCTGATTGGTCTCGATCGCTGATCGTTCCAATCTACAAAAAGAGACAGAAATCCTCTTGTGATAACCACAGAGGAATCAGTTTGACTAACATAGTATCTAAAATATTAGCCTCTATAATCATCCGACGTTTAACCAACACTAGAGAACAGCAGACTCGAGAAAACCAGGCTGGTTTCAGACCTGGCCGGGGTTGCATTGATCACATATTCACCCTGCGCCAGATCCTCGAACACAGACATATGTACCAACGTCCAACTATAATTGTATTTCTTGACTTACAAGCAGCGTTCGACTCTGTTGACCGTGAAGTCTTGTGGCAATGTTTGTCATTAAAAGGCGTACCTCAAAAGTACATTAACCTTATAAAGGCCGTCTACTCGGTCACCATTGGTCGAGTCAGAGCATATGGCAAATTGTCACGAGAAATTTCATCCTCAAGTGGAGTCCGTCAGGGTTGTCCCTTATCCCCTTTTTTTATTTAATTTCATCATAGATGTACTATTAGAAATCTCACTCACTTCTTTTAACTCCTCAGGAATTAATCTCCTTCCAGGAGGTTCTCTTGTCGACTTAGAATATGCAGATGATATAGTCATATTTGGTGAAGACGCGCACAGCATTCAGGGTCTCTTGAACACGTTGAGTAACAATGCAGGCATATTTGGGATGCGCTTCTCCCCTCCCAAATGCAAAATGTTACTCCAGGACTGGCCTGCTTCTTCTAAATTAGTTATAGGGAGTGAAGTAAGTGAATGCGTTGATCGCTTTACTTATCTCGGAAGTCTCATCACCCCTGGTGGGTCGTTGTTTGACGAAATCCCATCGCGGATTCAGGAAGCCCGATTGGCATTTGCCAATTTACGGCACTTGTGGCGCAGACGAGATATCCGTGTCTCAACGAAAGGCCGAGTGTACTGCGCAGCAGTCCGCTCCATCTTAACATATGGCTGAGAAACGTGGGCCATGAAAACTCAAGATATGCGTAGACTCTTGATATTTGACCATAGGAATCTTTGAAACATCGCTCGTATATCATGAAATAGCCGAATTAGTAATAGTGAGGCTAGACAAAAGGTTCTTGGGAAACACGGTAAATCAGTCGAAGAGGTCATTAACCTTCATCGACTGAGGTGGCTGGGACATGTATTGCGCATGCCCGACCACCGACTACCCCGTCGCGCGATGTTGGCTAGGGCTGAAGTAGGATGGAAGAAGGTTAGGGGCGGCCAAACCAAAACATGGCATCAGTCCATGAAGTCCTTGACTGTTGGTCTAAGCCATGTAGGTAGATGTAGACTACTTGGTTGGGGTCCACGTGATGATCACAATAAATGGCTGGAGACACTAGGCAATACGGCTCAGAATCGGTCACAGTGGCGCAAGTGTATTCACTCTTTAACCTCATCTAGATCTTAGATTCTATTGTTATTTTCTGGACATCTTTACTTTACTCTTCCCTCTTGTATTCTGTCTATACGTTACCTCAATAATCTCGTAATGCTAGTGTGGTATGGCAACTTGAACCTACGGCGTTTGTGCCCGATTCTACGTTGCTGCTGCTGATGATGATGTTCAGTGTTATGTGTGGTGACTTAGCGGTCAAGGCATTTAATTTTTATCTACTAAGTTTCAAGTTCGAATCCCTCTCCACCTACTTTAGTTTTGGGAACTTAGTGGTAGTATCATTAACCTTCATATTTCCAGTGTGATGTGGGGTTAAGTAAACAAATTGGCATTTGGTAAGTTACTTCGTACTGTACTGTAGAGTGACCATCATATTGTACTTTGAAAAATATGTGTTATTGACTATGTTTTTAGATCGTTGGGCTGCTCTTTGGCCATTTATTGGAATTGTTATTGAAGTCACGATTTTAGTTGCTGCTATTTTATTGTATGAACGCCATCAAATGCATTCGAAGTCAACTAATCTCAATGCTAAATCTGATGTTGCTGGGGCTGGTGCTGTTTCTGGTCAAGATAATGTGTCCGCAATGCCTAATAATAAAATTCAAGCGAATAATAATACAGGTCAAAATAATCTTACAGTTCCTGTTCATCCTGGTGATGGGAATACTGAGAATACTGATGGAAATATCGATGGAAGGTTAGTTATTATTATTAAATAGAAAAACACATTAGCTTATTTGTACAAATGCCCACATAACTGCTTATTCGTAGGAAGTGTGAATTTTAAGCATGGATCTTATGAGGGCTATCTACTCGAACACCGCTAGTTTAGTCAGAGTTTATTACAGTTCATTATAGTTGTCAAACTCAAGTGGTGTTCGTCAGAGCTGCACTTTCATTAGTGTCCTACTAAAAATTACACTTGTTTCTTCTTGATTTCCGGAAACTGATCTTCTACCGATGCACACATGTGCCAGGTTCTATGTTGATTGTACATACATACATACACCTTAGAATCTACAGACGATATCATCCCCATTGGATGAATACACAGACACTACGCAGCGTCTCCTAAAAGCCTTAAGTAACTATATTGACATGTTTAGGATCCTTTTTTCTATATCCTTAATTCAAAATGCTACTTTGAGATTGATCTGCATTATCTCCAATATTGATTATCTGAGGTGAATGAGTTTAGTACAGTTAAAAGACTAATCTTTACAGTTTAATAACATTCAAGAATAATAAGTGTTAAATATCTTCTGTTTTTTTTTTCTAGAGATCAAAATGATGAGCTTCGTTTACGTGCACATGTCAAGTAGATTTAATTATCTATACAAAATGTACTATCATTAGCATCATTTTATCGTTCGATTGTTTAGTGAAAATGAATCATGTGTGGTATGTTGTAACTACATAAACACATACATCCACATTTAAACAATCTATCCATATTTACATAGTTTTATAAACTTCAACTTATAATCATTTCTATTGAAGAAAAAAGAAAAAAATCAAGTTTTTCTGATTATGTGTATATCATAGTTTCAATCCAATTGTTTCTTTTTTTTTCTTTATTGTTTTATTTTTTACATAAATGGAATCTCATTTTAATTAAGATGTTAAATCTCTCTCAATCTGTCTCTCTCTCTCTCTCTCTGACGACCCTCATCTGTCTACACTTTCATTTGATATTTCATGTGCATATTGTTGTTGTTGTTGTTGTTTTTTAATATTTATGTAATGATCTAATCATTTTCTGCGTATCTAGTTTGGAATTTTATTCGTTTTGTGCTTAAATCAATCATTTCATAAAATCAGCTAACCGGAAGCTAACAATGCATACATATACACTTTACTTTATTTGTAGTTTAATGTACTATTCATTTACATTATTTGATTGATTATAGACACCATCTGAGAAAAAGTGTAGTTTCTAAGCCATGGTTATTATTTTCTTAATGATTTATACTTATGTTTTTATTATTTATAAATGTATTTTTCGCTTAGCCTTCACCTTTGCCTAATTTTTGTCATAATTAAACGTAAATTGTAATTATGCTCTTAAGTGATTGTTGTGGACAGTTAGTAAAATTTTACTCATTAATTATTATCATAGTTTATGGAAGTTTATATGAAGTTTATCGTCTCGGAATTATTTTTTTGATTTTATTATTTGCGAAATTATGATTCGATATCTACAGTTAGAAACTAGGAATTACTAGAGGGTCACTTTTTACTACTGTGTAACCTTTTCTACTGATAGTGTGTACTGATAATGTAACTGAGGGGGTTGAAATTGAGACCTTCAGTATTCTCGGCTTAGGTTGGACCCTAATATAGGGGGGGGGTGGATGTAATGTATACACTTCTGGAGTGTCTCGTACTAAGAGAAAACACCCTTTCACAGCTTTCTAGTCCTCAATAGTCGTTTAACTCCGGTCAATTCGTAGTATCAAATTCGACAATCTCCACGACGAATCATATTACTTTAGCTATGAAGACTAACATTTTTCGAAAAAGATAAGCATCTGGATTTGTCTTAATCAAACACACTGATTATTTAGAACATTATTTAGTATATAAACTAGCACTAAATCCTCTCTTTGTTCATTAGTAATTATGTTGGCAAAAGCCAAATGGGTCTTCTGTGTGCAAGCCAAGATTTTATCAGATACTACACAATCAGAACTAATGTGACTCAAAATAAATGAAGCAGTTAATACATCCAACTACTTCATTCCCTATCACTAACTTCGGTGCCGAAGAAAGCCAATCTTGAAGCAACATTTTGCATTTGGATGGGGAGAATCACATCCCAAACATGCTTACATTGATGCTTAAGGGGGTCAAAAAAAGCTGCATTTTGTCAGCGCTTTTACCTAATAGAATTAGAGAATCTGCATATTCTAAGTCAACAAGTTTATCACCTGGAAGGAGGTCAACCCCGGAGAAGTCAGACAATGACAATGTTAACCCTAACAGTATGTCAATCATAAAATTAAATGAAAATGAGGAAAGCGGACAACCTTGACGAACACTACTTGAGGTAATCAGTTCTGATAACAATCCGCCATAAGCTCTCACTCGACATGTGGTGTTCAAGTAGAGAGCTTGCATAAGGTTAATGTATTTCTCTGGTACGCCTTTCAATGACAGACATTGCCACATAACCTTACGATCGATAGAGCCAAATGCCGCCTTAAGGTCAAGGAATACAGCTACTGTTGGGCGTCTATGTGCTTATGATCCAGAAACCGCCGAAGTGTGCATATTTGGTTTATGCAACCACGTCCTAGTCTGAAACCACCTTGGTTCTCTCTAGTTTGCTCTTCACGAGCTTTAGTTAGACGTCAAAGTATTGTTGAAGCCAATATTTTAGACACCACATTCATTAAGCCGATTCCTCGGTAATTGTCACAAGAGGACTCCTGTCCTTTCATATAGACCGGGATGGTTAGTGTTCGAGATTAACCAGATGGGATCCTGTCCAGATCCCAGATACTAGCCAAGATACCGGTTAATCCTGCTGCTAAAACTGGGCCACCCTCCTTAAATATCTCAAGGGTTAATCCATGCCTCTCTCGCTTTAGTTTCCCTACAGACTTTTGAACCTCTCTAAGACTTGGAGGACCAAAATCAGCTTGCCATTCAGGTTGCTTGTGGATGGTGAGCAACTAAGATGAGACCGAGGGCCAGTTGAACTATTCTCTAGTGTTCTACCCAACGGTTTGATCTCCTGGATTGGCAGGGAATGATGGTCCCATCTTTTCTTGAGGTAGCTTCACTTACAGTCAGATTTCTGATACTCGTTTCCTTGACAAATCTAAACTGTTTTCTATTGATGCTGCCGTTCCCATCTCATTAACTTTCGCCACCCACCACTGCTCACGGTAAGCTTTTAGCCAGCTTGTGTTTAGGCTGCCTTCGCTCCTCATCATGTTCATAGCCAAACAGGATGGGTTGCCTAGCATTTATCATTTCAGTAGATGCAGCTGAAATCCACTGAGTTTTCCTAACTATTTGGCTTAGCTTACTAGTAGATATTACTGCTGTTTCAACAGCTTTTCGGATATCATTCCAAGTCGAATCGCGACGGGTACAGCCTACAAAGTTGACTAGTTGTTCCTGTAATGTATTCTTGACTTTTTCATCTGTAAGTCGAACTCTGAGAGGAATCTTTGCTGTGAATCTTTTACGTCCAATGAGACGCAGAATAATACGCACTCGTACTAAAGCATGGTCTGAGTCTAAACATGTACTCCAAGATGAACGGCAGTTTCCTGTCGAGCCTCTCCAACGACGGCTGGTATCAATGCAGTCTGAGTCCAGCGTTGAGTTGAATGTGAAGGCCGCCATGTCAACTTTCGAAGACCGGAAGGCTTTTCGTAAAATTCACCTTTCACTTCATCAGAGCTGCAATCAGTGGGAGCGTAGGCAGAAACAACAAATAAGCAACGGCGTGTCCCTATCTTTCCGAGTTCTTACCGTCCCATCTAGACGGACAGTATGTAGGCGACTGTCTATAGGAATCCAGTCAAGGAGAGCCTGTTCAGCTTTTGAACTTAGTGCTATACCTACACCAGCAAGGCCACGAGTGGTAGCAGTGGGGTCTCCGGAAAGACGAAGTGAATAGGGCCGGTTCTTTATTTTGGCAAGGTGAGGTCAGGCGAATGATTGTACTTGGATCCTGGATACGCGTTTCCGAGACGCAGCAGATACCGATGAAGTGGCAATCTAGGGTCATAGATAAGGAGGATTGCTGTCCCACTCGGCATAAAGTTCGAACGTTAAAAGCTCTGATATATAGTTTAGTGCGAGGGTTCAGGATGCCAGGAATGACGTTTAGTGAACTCGAACTATTGGCATTAGAGGCGTGCGGTGATAAAGTTATGCCAGAAGGATTAATCGTGGAGATAAGAGTTGATGGTGGGATTTGACGTCGCGTTAGAGGTATGAGGGCGGTTGTCACTTCTTGCCTGCCTACACCATGGAAAGACATTACCTCTTGAAGTAACTGAAAAGGAGACTGGGTTAGCGTTGGTCTTGGCAACCAGGGAGCGCAATCGCAGAGCTCAAGGGACAACTGCTTCAGGCCGATCACGCACGATCTTGTTGTGGGGAGTGTTTGCTCCGCTCTCTGAAAGGCCCTGCCGCCGGAGACGGAAATCTGTGGAGTGAGGTGACATCGTTAGGACCTATCTTTCCTAACTCCACCCTTCCTTTGTAAAAAGACATCATCGCCGCAGGTGCCGGTTATCCAAGGGAAGCACTTTACTGTTGTCATACCCCTACTGCAGTCAGCAGTGCGACTTCGCCCTCAGACCGTAGGTTGCTATGTTTAGTCTTACCGATCTCCAGCAGACCTGCTTGGCATGGTTGGAACTAGAGGAACATGCGTTTTAACCAATATAGCTCAGTTGGGTCATCACGATAGGCAAACTTGACCACCACGTCAAAGTAGCAGCTACGGCGGGGACAAGTCCAGGATGCAGAATATAGACAGCCGATTGCATTTCCTAACCTATTGGTATATCGGACAGTCTCAGTTGTGGGCCGTAGCTTTTTGATTTCGGAGCTATTCCCAGACGGAACGAGCTTAGTCCTACTACAAATTCCAATATCACAACAATCTCAACTAAGACTACATGTAGCATTTAGCTCACAGAATGCTATCCTAGGCTAATGTAAAATTACTACTCTCACTATATACCAGTGCAGTTCCAAATAAAACGAACAGTGAAATAGGACAAGAATCAGCCTGTCAAATGATGAAGGTAACAAAGGCATCTGCCTAAACCCACCTTTGGTTTCATGCCTGATTTAGATTTGAAACCCAACGGGAAACTGATCATGGAAGCATATCAAAATTCGGAATAACAGAGAAGCAAACCACAATGTGACAAACAATTAAATTTATTGGTGCATGTAAATTTACGGTATGTATTTTAATACCTTCATAGGCAAAACAAAAATTCGGAGCGTTTTCTTAAATAAAAGAAGAAAACATCTATATCCGTGCTTATTAGTTAAATTTGTTTAAACCTTAATAGTTTAATAACAGCATTTTTTGCTAATTTTATGAAAATGCCGCACAGGAAAGAGGATAAAGGGAAATAATATCCATGAAGAGTATTACTGAGTAACGCATAGCAAGCTGAACTTTCTGAAGAAACGACCACTACTTTTATTCTTCATCACGATCACGTCTCTAAAAGAGAATTAGTAGGATAAATGAGATTTTCACATTAAATTCAAAAATAAGATTGCAGACTTCAAATGCACAAACATTATTAACCCAATAATACTTAAACAAATGTAGATCCTTATTAGCATAAGCTGTGTGCTGGCTCACGCATCAAATATTACCAGAAGCGCCTAGGGAATCGTTAAAGAAACACAGTAGTATAGGAATGATTGCTATTACGCAATTAGCTGAATCCGTTGTATGTGGTCGACTGAGTATATATATATATATATATATATATATATATATATATATATATATATGCGAGGGTAAGAAAATACTATTATATTTTAGAATTCGTTACAATACATACATATTGCATCCTGCCTTGATTGCTCAGTGGGATTACCATGTCTTAGTAGTACTACTAAAGTAAGCCTGGAGTTAACTTTAAGCCTATTGGACCACATGAGAAAGTTGACAAAAGAGAAAACTACTTCGTATTTTTGATGAAATACATTTATGTCAGTGAAGTAAAGATAGAGAACTTGAGAATCGATTGTCTTGCTGTCAGCTATCGAGAAAATAAACACCAAAGCCAAAACAAGCAATTGAGATATGGATTAGTAACATACCCTTTTAGAATTGAGGATTATAAGAAGATGGCGAAATATTTCAATGAAGTCAATAAATAAATCCAACGTGTGCCTGAAACAATAATAAACAGTGAGACTTGAGACCACAGTAAATATGACGGACATGAATGTTTTAACTTGTTATTTTCTCAATTCATGAGTTAGACGGGTATTTTTTTCTAGAACCCTCAGAAAAGAGCGTATTTCTGGAACACATAAACTGTGCATAACGGTATCCACATGACACACCTAAGGTTAGGGAATGGCGAGCCCAAATATTGATACTGGCTGAGAAAGTAACAACCCGATAAACAGTTAACATTTTATCAGGATATAAGTTAGATAATTAAATCATTGTTTGCAATTTCTGGCTTGTTAGTCCATCATTTTGTGCACCTAAGATGTACTAGCCTACACCATTATTACAAAATTCTACACATAGTAAGTTTATCTGTTATCCCCCTCGTTAAGTATCTACAACGTAATCTAAGTCCACACCGGTATGATACAGACATGTAATGTTCCCCATTAAATAAAGTCTATTTGTAAAATATTTGTATAAGCAAGCAATTAGAACTATGTTTAGCTCTTAAACAGTACAAAATGAAATTAATTTTAGCCACTGAAAGATACGGTCCAAGTAACTGGTTTTTCAAGAAATGTGACATCATGACTTATTTATCAATTTTAAATAAGTGCTTCGAATATAGATTCACTTAGGAGTGCATGAAAACGTTAGTTTCATAATCTTTGAATGGATGTAGCCTAATCTCGTAAGCAAATTAGTTAGCATTGCGTTGTATTTAGTTACCCAACGCAATGAATATTACTTTTCCTTTTCTAGTTTTCATCTGCATAGGGTGGCAACTTGGAAAGACAAATATGTTGCCCCTGAATATTATTTTGCATAAATCTTGATTCAATTTTCAAATACTATTGAGTAACTCGGTGAACTTACCACACGAAATCCGTATCTCCGTTACGGCGTTTCTCAACGATCAACTGTGTATCGAAAACCACAAATGCACAAAATATAGCCAGTCCGATGTAAAGTTCAGCCTCGTATATAGCAGGTGAACGGATAAATAAGTTCATAAAGCTAAAAGTTGTCAACAAACTGACTGCAGACATTAAAGCGGCTAAAGAAGAAAGTCAGATAAACCGATTTGAAAGATCATATTAGTAATGTAATTGTTACTTTAGCTATTATTCTTAACTTTAAAGTGATATACTTGTAAATAATAATTAATCAGAATGGGTATGACTGAACTTCATTCGTTTCATGATGACCGGTGATGTAGAATGAGTCAGTTATTAATAATGTGGTCTACGACATGTGTTTACTAGGTTGCACGAAGCGATTAAATTTACAAGGTGAATACTAAAATATAGTTTAGTAACAGAAAATGGAAAAGTATGTATAAAAGAATAGTGTAACTTAAGATCTTAGAAAATAAAGCGTGGATGCACATTTATCACGATATGTTCAATCAATGATTTCGATTATCATTTGGCGAACCCAAACCAGGCAACCAGTGTCTACCAACATATTGTAGATTAGCAATCAACTGCTTCATTAACGAATGCCACATTTTAGTATGATCACTTTTGGTTTTCTCATAACCCACTACGGTGATTGGGTATACTTAATACATGTCCCAACGGCCTCAAATGATGAAGATCCGCAACCTCATCAACTGATTTGACATTTTCTTCTAGTACCGAACGTCTTGCGTTAATATTGCTCACTTGTTCACCCCATGATATATAGACGACGCTACGTAGACTTTTATGAACAAAGACCAACGTAGACCTATTTTTATAGTGGTTTATGTTCGCCCTACGAAAGCAGTAGATGCACGAAATGCGCCAGCATCTACCCCGTTAAGCATGCTACTGGGATAAAACAGTAGTATTGATTATAAAATAAGAAAAACAAAAACTTACCACCAAGATAAATGTAATATCGCTTTCGTGTAAACAATGCTGCCAAAGTGAATGAGACAAAGATCAAGGCGGTACCCAAAAGGGCAGTTGGGATAGTATCAGGACTGATGATAGACAAAACTTGGAAAAGTGGACCGAAACCAATGCCTAAAAGTAACACAAGCAAAATGAATTCACATAATGGAGCAAGCTGGTCGGGAGCAAAATGCAATTAATTAACGGAAACAATCGTTTATTCAAGATACTGATCTCAACAAATGCCCTGATTAGTGGTTATAAAACAAATTTGAAGCTTTTTAAATAAATTGGAGGATGAAATTATACTGTTAAGTGGAATGGGATCCAGCTAGCGGAAGCAACATAATGATAAATCAGAGTAGTTTATATATATTATATTTGTTCCTTAAATACACGCCTTTTAATAGTGCACGTGTAGGACTTAAGGTCAAAGAGTAAGCTGTGATATTTCAGGAATCAGTTATATTCATACATTTATCATTCATCAACAACGTAGAACCGGGCACATACGCTCATAGGTTCAAATTGCCATACCACATTAGTACTACGAGATTACTGAGGTAACACAATAACAGAATACAAGAGAGGGAAGTAAAGGTGTGTAGAGAAGAATAATAGACTATAAGATCCAGATGAAGTTAAAGAGTGAATACACTTGCGCCACTGTAATCGATTGTGAGCCATGTTGCCTAGTGTCTCCAGCCATTTATTACGATCACGTGGACCCAAACCAGGTAATCTGCATCTACCAACATGGCTTAGACCAACAGTCAAAGACTTCATGGACTGATGCCAAGTGTTGGTTTGTTGGCTCTTCCTTCCATTCTTTCAACTCTATTCAACATCGCGCGACAAGGTAGGCGGTGGTCGGGCATGCGCAATACATGTCCCAACCATCTTAGTCAGTGAATGTTAATGACATCTTCGATTGATTTACTATATTTCCCAAGAACCTTTTGTTTAACCTCAATATTACTTATTCTACTGTTCCATGATATACGAGCGATGCTACGAAGATTTCTATGGTTAAGTACCTGAAGTCAACACACATCATGGGTTTTCATGGCCCAGGTTTAGCAGCCAAATGTTAAGACGGTGCGGACTGCTGTGCATTGCAGTCAGACTTATGCTGATACACGGATATCTCTCCTGCACCATAAGTGGCGTATATCGGCGAATGCCAATCGGGCTTTCTAAATCCGTGCTGACATTTCGTCAGACACCGATCCATCAGGGGTGATGAGACTTCCGAGATGAGTAAATCGGTCAACGCATTCAATTACTTCACTCCCTATAACTAATTTAGAAGAAGCAGGCCAGTCCTGGAGTAACATTTTGTATTTGGAAGGGGAGAAGTGCATCCCAAATATGCTTGCATTGTTACTCAAGGTGTTCAAGAGACTCTGAATATTGTTCGCGTCTTCACCGAATAGGACTATATCGTCTGGGTATTCTAAGTCGACGAAAGAACCCCCTGGAAAGAGATTGATTTCTGAGGAGTTAAAAGTGAGAGTGACTTCTAAAAGTACATCTATGACGAAAGTAAATAAAAAAGGGGATAAGGGACAACCCTGACGAACCTTACTTGAGGATTATATTTCTTGTGACAATTCGCCACATGCTCTGACTCGACCAATGGTGACCTAGTAGAGAACCTTTATAAGGTTTATGTACTTTTGAGTTACCCCTTTTAATAATAGACTACCATAAGACCTCACGGTCTACGGAGTCAAAAGGTGCTTTCAAGTCATGAAATACAACTATAGTCGGACGTTGGTACATATGTCTGTGTTCGAGGATCTGGCGCAGGGTGAATATCTGATCAATGCTACCACGTGTGGGTCTGAAACCAGCCTGATTTTTCAGTCTGCTGTTCTCTAGCTGTATACAAATGGAGTAATAGGCTGAGCTCAAAAGAAGTATTTAAATTATAAATCCTTCGCTTCAAGGGTTTGTAATTTCCTGTTCAAATTTATTTCAATTTACAGGAAATTACTGAAAAGTATGAGCTTAGACTAGTAAACCTACACAAAATGCTACATTTATGGGTGGAAATGGCCGTTTAAAATCAATTCGCTGTGTATTTTTAACCGGGATACTTCTTCCTGAAAAATATTGAGCTAATAACATCACGATGCAGATTTAAATAAAACATCAACTGACACGTTACCGTACGGACTAACAACCACTTAAGATGAAAAATTCTTACCTGTAGAAAAGGAGAACAAGAAGAAAGCACCAAGTCGAGAATGAAGGGTTTCTCTTGAATGTTGTGTGAAATAGATAAACAAGGAACTTCCGAGGGAAATGATGAATGACAAAATCATCAGAGAAGTCACCATCGACTGGAAGAGCAGAATATAATTAGGGGGTTAATGAAATAGCAGTGAACAAATTGTTATTGATTATCACGAAGCAAATAATTATGAACTCACAATAAAGACTGCTTTCGAAAGCAAAATGTACTGTCGGAGAATAGGGATGTCTTACTTGAGCACACACTTTTGGATGTCAAGTGCTTTCCCATACTTGACTCCGTTACAAGTAGTCTTGTTAAATTTAAATACATTTGAATACATGACTAGTATCACAAACAAAGCTCGTGAATAAGACTGAGTGAATACAGAAAAGGATGCACCCCATCTTCAACTGCCTGTTACAATTAACGTACTGATTACAACCGCTTAAACAAATCTTGATTTAGTCAGTCATGATCAGTGCGAGAGTTTAGACAAACGTGCGTTAGCTCAAGTTGATGTACAGTTTCAACAAGTTGAATAGCAAAAGAATAGAATATTAGTATTAGTGGCGAGATATACGAAAACGCAGAACACTATCTGATCACACTAAAATACATTCCAATCTATTGCTAGGCTAATCGGAACTGTGAGTCAAAACAGTCACTGGTTAGGCTAATATCCTAGACACCTTGGTTGAAAACCTGCTACCTGATCACACCGTTGTATTGCAACAACCCAGCAGTAAATCCAGACATATGGTCAAAAACCTTGAATTTATTTTCGCAGGTCGTTTTAGGGCCGTAAAGTAGAGACGAAACCGATTCATAGCACATACACCCCCCGTCTGTGCAACGGCTATCTCGCTCAAGCAACAAGCAATGGGAGTTGAATATGACCAGGGGGATTTCTGGATTCGCCAGACAATAAACTATCAAGTGAAAAGGCTACTGCATTATGCGACTTTTTCCTTACTGTTAATCTAGGCGTTCAGTCACAATTTCTGGAGCAATATTCCGCAAGGCAGCCTCGAATATGTTTGCAGTGTTACTCATAACAATCAGAAAACTGTTGTCAGAATCCCCGATACAGTTGTCATCCACACACTCTAGGTTGAGTTTTCAAGGATTTTGTGCTACCTGGCTGTAACATTGTTGTAGCCCCTCTCTATAAAGGCTTATTGATTTCTTCTAACCGATGCAAAATATGCCAAATGCGCTTGATTCTAGGTTACATATGACTTACGAGGCGTAAGAAATTCTGTTTTGGCAGCAATATAGTGATAGCTCTTGTAGCAAAAAATTTGTGACAACAGAAGTGATTCTGATAGGTGGATAGATTGCTTGATCCGACTGGCCACTCAGGTTCAAACAAATGATGCAACCCCACAAGGTATGTACGAGTGTTTGTCGACGGCACTGATTGTCCGTGTACGTTGTTTAGGTCGTCGACTATTCAATGATATAAGTGGAATTCTACTTCGATTTTATTTGACAAAGGTTTCTGAAATCCTCGGCCACTACTAAATGCCTATGATGAACATAGGGTTACTAGCTACAGGTTTGAGGAAATAAAGACACCCAGTACTGATACAAACAGCACTATTTGTTTGATTTTAATAAACATGCCACTACAGTATTTGCAGTAGTACAAGTGGTACTAGATAAACAAATAAATTATTGTCAATTGGGATGGTTATTTTCGTGGAGATTGGTTATTTTGTTTGATTGAGTATATCACAGATTGAGGTTGGCAGGGTACCATTGAAAACTAGGGAGCACTGGACAGCTGTTTCGTTCTAGTGTGGAACTCCTCAGCAGTGCGCACCCCAGATTCCGCACCATGAGATTCAAGTTGACGCGAGCACCTAACCATCTGCACCACTGGGTAGGCATCCAATGGTAGAATTCCCTCTCCCAGCAATTTGTGATTTTCAATGCTACCCTGCCAACATTAATCTGTGATATATTCAATCAAATAAATTATTGCACGTTGCAACATCAAATATTATAATAGCATAAGTAAGCGAACGAGAATATGCAGTGATTGAAATGTGCACCTTAAAACAGTTTACGATACAAAAGACTGATGGAGCCCACTATTTCTGTATACTTTTGATTGGTTGCGAAAATGAGCAGATTGAATTTAAGTAGCATTTAGATATAATCCCAGTCAGATTTACTTGGTCGACATTAGACGGCTCCATCCTTATTATTATGTAGGCTACAAGCATTGATACAACAGTCAGCTAGTCTTACGTGATGTCTTTTTACCTTCCTCATATCAGATTTGATATCGTTTTACTCTTAACTTTCGCAGCGCTAAACCTCTGCAGAAAAAAGATTATTCTCCCTGCTACATCACACTGTTTACTACCACTTTTACAGTCTCATCTACAGTGACCAGTCAGTGAGCGATTTAGTACGTACTCTAAAGTAAACGGATAACTCCGGGCTAACTTTAATTAAATGTAATGTAGTGCCTGTAATGTAGCCTGTCAGGTAAAACATTTAAGAATGCAATAGGCATACGTCAAAATGCACCAACACACTAATACAGTATCTGCCATAATTCGAGTGGTATCGGTGATTTCCTCCACACATCACTAGCAGCGACTTATTGACATTAAATAAAACAGAAAATGACTCCCAATTAGTTTATACATTTTTAGTAATCTACACAATCACAATACCACTACTCAGCTGACTGGACTATGATTTGTTAAACAGTCCTGTACAGCATTACCCTAGTAACCCGAGTCGTCAAGTAGACTAATGACCAGTACGAGATACATAAAATCTTACCTGTAGAAAAGAGTTGATTTGGAATAAGTATGCTCCAACACATGATATAATCAAGCCAACAGAAAGTGTACTGTAGACATTCTTCAGGTGAACTTGAACATTTTTATCTCTAAATGAGTGTCGAACCAAATGAACACGACAAAACTTACAGATCACGAAAATTAAAAATCGTCCCCAGATTCAATCTCTGGGAGTTCGAATAACGAGACATAATTAACAAATATCTACGTGTACTAAGAACAGACTAGGAAGTAAATGCGTACGTTTTAAAACAAAGACGTACAGTTTTCAATAGTTGTCTACTATCATCACTATCTCATATAGTAAATACGACATGGTGTTCAAAATATATTTTAAGTTTTAATCTTGACAATGAAATTGGACCCGTCTGTTGTAATAACGAATTCTGTGGTGCAAGACTTGAAGTTCGAAAGAGCTATATTCCTCCCCCCCCCCAGGTGTGTGTCGTTATACTGATATTCTTGCCAACTGACATCTCCCAGGGCTTTTTTGCGAGAACCCACCCTTTGTACAGTATGTGCTCCTTAAAAGTGGAAAAATTCCGTGCTGTATAACCTCACGCAAATCTTACTAAAAAGAAGGCCTTTTGAGATTCTGCTGCTGGCAATTCGGAACTATAGGTAGATAAACCCATTCTAAACAGTTTTAATTATCTACCGTGCAACACATTTCCAAATGATCCATATAATATCATCCTAATTTAGCAGGGATAAGACCATCTTAGAGTATATAATGATATGAGTAACTTAAAACTTAGGTGGGTTAAACAGAAACCACTCTCAGCTCATCTTCCTGAATTAAACTTCCGTTCAGTCCAAAAGTACAGACTGGAATGAATATGATCATGTTGTAGCATATCGTCGTCAACCGTCTACATCCTAAATGGTCACTCATAATACTAGGCACTAAAACAAATCTAGAAGTTGCTTCTTCGTCACTCCATTTGATTGAAGGTAAACCTTTTGTCGACCAGATTCTAAAGGCATATGGGGAGACAATATCCCCCTCCCCTTAACAAACAACTGTCGCCTACCATCTAGACCTGGACCCGAGAAAACAAATACTATATTGCTTCTGCCCCCGTACTAGGAGCTGCCATTTCTTATCCAACCAGAACCAAGACAAGTATTATGACTCACTGTAGTCAACAATTACCTTTCTATACTCGAACTGATCGCGAGGATCAAATGATTAACTTTTTCCTTTCAGAGTAGTCTGGAGACTTCAATGATCAATAATCAGCTTTTAAATGGCTTATGGACTGGAGAGAAGGAGCTTTCGTTCAATCGACTTTAGTATCTCATAAAAATCGATTAGCGATGCCTCTAGGTAGGGACCTAGATAAATAAAACATGTGAAAATAAAAGCGACATTATTGTGTTGTGGAGATTTTACTCTGTGACATTTCTCCTGAAAAACCTTAGGGAGGTTGCTCGTATTATTTCTCAGCTTATCTACTGTTATGGGGTGTCTGCAGTCCAACCTACGATGCATCCAAATCTCACTCTTTAAGTTTGGTGTTGAAGTGAAACTTAAACACATGTCTAAGAGGATGTACAAGGAGTTTAAGATTATATACGAGGAAACCTTTTAGTTGAAGTCAAAAACCGTGTGATTTACGGAGTCTCTCTTCGAATCTAGTTTCAAATTCATAAGTTGACTCGGTGGTTCTCCCTTGATCAGATTTTAAGGTATCCATGTACTTTGTAGTGAGAGAAAAGGTGCTTTTTCCCACAATACGAATAAATATAAATAAAACTATTGAAAACAAGCTGGAAAGCCCTACTTTCAAATTTAGCAAAGTCGTGCTTCACAGATGGTGGCTAAGGATTGGCTCTGAAAATGTTTTTGTCATACTTAGCATATGATAACAGGCTACAGGAGAATGTGGTGCCTAAATCTGTTTACTTATGATCCACATGCAGATGGCGCCTTACTGTATTATATCGAAAATTACCAAAAATTAGGAATATTTGGCAAGGTGTCAGATACCAATTCTTCTACTCTTAGATTAGGTATCTTAATACTAACCTCGTATTTCGTTTCAAATTTCTCTGCAAGTTAGCATTTTCTACTTGAGATGAAGTTTGGTCTACATAAAGCCCCTCCTTTTGTGATATAGGTAGCCAAATGTTTCGCATCAAAATTGATACTTTGTGAACAATACTCCGGCCCAGCTTTTCTTCGGTTAAATTTTCTCAAATATGGAGTGAGCTACCAGTGGGAAAAAGACTTTCTAAGGACGGTGAAAGATCTTATCTATAGGGTTGGATATTCATTTGGTTCGACACTCATTTAGAGATAAAAATGTTCAAGTTCACCTGAAGAATGTCTACAGTACACTTTCTGTTGGCTTGATTATATCATGTGTTGGAGCATACTTATTCCAAATCAACTCTTTTCTACAGGTAAGATTTTATGTATCTCGTACTGGTCATTAGTCTACTTGACGACTCGGGTTACTAGGGTAATGCTGTACAGGACTGTTTAACAAATCATAGTCCAGTCAGCTGAGTAGTGGTATTGTGATTGTGTAGATTACTAAAAATGTATAAACTAATTGGGAGTCATTTTCTGTTTTATTTAATGTCAATAAGTCGCTGCTAGTGATGTGTAGAGGAAATACTTCACTGATACGACACATCTTGTAAAATATATATTTGCTTCGATGAAAATCCCTAAATATTTTTGTAATAAGCAGTTCCCTAACTTGTATTTTGTTGTACTCTGACTCTGTAAAAGATTTTATTTCTTTCCGTTTGCCCATTTTATTATAACAGTATTGAATTTTCCTCACAATCAGGTTCTTACATGCCCTTTTTATTAGCATTCCATTAGACTTCAGTTTTGTTTTACCGGGTTTCAAGGTCTTGTTTTAAGCCATATTGGCTTGATATTATTCCTGTCTGTGCCTGAGTGACTTGACTCAGTTAGTTGGTTGCAATCATAATGTGCCTTCTTCATTTGTTAGGAACACTTCTCCTTGGATAAGTAACTAATTTGGTGTCTGTTTACTACTTATTTGTTGTGTTATAGACTAGTTTTACAACTTGTTTGAATCCATTTGGCTGCATAGGGAAGGGGAAATAATAGTAATAATAAATTTATTATCAAGTAACTTTTGTACATGAATACATACCAGTTTACAGGCATGATCAGAATGATATAGTTTTATTAGCATACAAGGGTTTTGATAGTCATTGATAAGGGGTTCACACTATATGAAGGCATTAATTAATCGCAAGGCCGACATCAGAGTTCACAGTACTAGGGTACCAGATTCACGCCTTGTAGTACAGTGCATTTTGGACAAACAAACGCGCTTTTCGTCTATGGCGCTGCGATTCCAAGAGCAGGCTGGGAGTCGACAGAATGGGGCATATCCAGATACAGAGTAGTAATAATAATAGCTTATTTTCAAGTAACAATTTGTACATGAGAGCATACCAGTTTACAGGCATGATCAGAATGATGTGGCTTATTTGTACCAGGGTTTTAATAGAGTTACTGTTATGGAAGTGATGATATATGAAGATATTAATTAATTAGGAAGCCAGCAGTAGCAAGCTTTACAGTTTACAGTACTACAGTACTAGGGGTATATTTTGTATCATACAACACTTCCAATAAACAACCGCGCACTTTTTGTCCCTGGTGCTGTATTCTCAGGGAATAGCTGCAGGACGGACCATGGGGACTATCCAGAGACAGGATAAGGCTGGTAATTTGAAATTTGGCTAAGGCAACCAATTTGTGTGGGCTCGTCTTGAGCGGTGAGTTGTTGGTGCATTGATTACGTTCCAAGCCAGCGTTTGGAGTAAGTTGCTTAAAGGAGATCAATTCCTTGCAAGTGCAGACTATAAACTCGGGAAGACGGTGACATAGATTATGAGATAGAAAGAAAAAACGAATTTAATTAGTGATATCAAAATAATCAGTTTCAAACTAGAATCTTGGTTTTCGGCTTATATGTTTTTTTTACTACAACGTACATGATTTTCGTGTTTGCAGTCTTAGTACCCTAATAAGCGATTGCTTGTTGATTCGAGGTTTAGTGGTAAGTCGTCGAAGATTATGTACAAGTCTTTCGATTCTAGATATGGGGAGATCAGCCGTTTGAATATTAGGGTGGATTTAGTAGTGCGGATATTTTGTGGTAGTTTATTCCAGAGTTTTCTGTAGAATACGATAAAGAAATTACCGCGATGTTGTGTTTGGTATTTGTCGATAAGTAATGTTGCTTCGTAGTTCCGAAGATCGTATCTAAGCGTTTGGTTCCACATGGCAGAGAAAGCCGAGAATGATATTCCGTTGACTATTTTATAGAAGAATATTAAGTTATGTCGTAGTCGGCGACGACACAGGGGTTCTAAAGAGAGTGTTTCACATCTAGTCGTGTAGTCCATGTCTCCGTTAGTCGCCAGAATTCGACGTGTGGAACTTCTTTGTACACTTTCACATGATAGTGGCGTAGTGGGTTCGATCCCATCTATGTGGTTTTCAATAGTAAGTGAGGTGGCAAAGTGGTCACTGAATAAATCAACTATACGGCAGGGGTCATCATATACTTCATTGCCACAGATAATGAGGTTTTCACCCTTTATCTTAGAGGTACTGATTTTGTTCCGGAAGGTCATGAGAAGTCCCATAGAGTTATTCTGTGCAGTAGCCTGTTTTTCTAGTGCAGCTTCCATCTGTATACGTTCTGCCCTGGACTTAATGCATATTTCTTTCATAGTTATGAGGGAGGAAAAATCTTTAAGTTTATAAAATTTAGTTGTATGTTTACGTAGACTTCTTCTTGCAGTAGTGGTGACAAGCATACATTTCGGAATTCTAGGTTTAGTATATTCTAAAGGTGCAACTATATCTAGTACATTATAAGCGTTGGAGTAGAGTATACCAGTCAACTTATCAGCATCGTCTTCCGTGAAGTAGTTGTTCCAATCAAGACATTTGGAGTAAGTCTTAAAGCTTTTCCAGTCTATCTTGTGGAAGGATCTGCTAAGTATTGTAACCGGACATTTATACAGTGTAGTCTGCAAGTCAAAGCTGCACATAACAACATTGTGGTCACTACCTGGGAATTATTTGCCTGTACGTACGGTGTATGGGGAGAGTTCATTTGTAAAAACTAAATCCAAAATATTTTTATATCTGGTAGGGCTACGGACATACTGTAACCAGCCACCAAGCTCTAAACTTTCCATAAGCAAGTCATAGCGTTTCGGCGCTTTGGTGAGGAACCATGAGATTTCGGGCATGTTAAAGTCTCCACAAATAACCTTACCTGTAAAGGGTGGGGAGGAGGCCAGTGTAAAAATGTCAGACAGTAAGTTTATATTCTCTATTGATGGGCTAGGCTGGTGGTATACGCAAGCGAATAGGTAAGACTGTGATACAGTAAGTCTCATAACAATCCACACTGAGTCTTGTAATTTATTTAAGTCTGTTTTATTAAACAGAAGTGAGTTTAACTTTGTGTTAACATATACAAGACAACCCCCTCCACGTCCATGTAGCCTGTCACTACGATACAGATTATAATTATCAAGGGATATACTTAGATCAGAGACGTTAGGGGTAGTCCATGCCTCAGTTACCATAATAATTGATGGTTGGCAGATTGATGCAAACAGAGCTAAGTCGATCATTTTGTTGCATATTGATCGTGCGTTAAGTAGGCTAGACTAAACGAGTGGCCAGTGAGGTTGAAATAATTTAAAGCGTCATGGATGAAGGCGTCAGGTTTAGAATCCTAGATGAGACTTTGACTTGGGGATAGCTGAGTTTCGCATTGTTCAGATACTAGTGAGTAGATAATGGGTGATTGCTCAGCAGCCTCAATGTTTAGGTTGTCACTGCTATCGTCATTTTTTACGCTTAAAGTGTTTGTGATTAGTGGAGATATGGTGCTGTGAGATTGGTTACTTAGTAGTGACAGAGTTGGAAGTTGGTGGTGTTCTGGCTCGTCATCAGCTGACTTAGTAATGGCTGCGGAGGCAATGAATAAGGGTGAGAATGGTTGTGAGTTGTCGTACAAGGATACTCTTAAAAAAGGTTCGAGTGTGCGTACGTGACATATGGATCAAAGTAGTTAGGTAATGAGCTTTGGGATGCAACCAAGTGGTTGTAGTTACAACTGTTTACTGTAGGAAAGTATATAAGTCGTAAGTTTCCAAGTCTAGGGGGGGTTCTTGTGTTGACAGAACGGGTGACATCCCACGTTAAAATTATTCCCAGTATCTGTTTGGAACAGAAACGGTATGGGTAGAGGAAGGAGGCTTTTCTTCCTGTAATCGGCCTTCGGGGTCATTCGCACATGGTGCTCTGACGCAGTTGCATGCGTCATTCTATTGCTTTTAAAGTATTTATGCGACGGAACAGATATAGGGTGATAGGAAAGGAACCGCTTGTTGCTGTTCTTAGCACTGGACTTCAAATTTAGTGATTCGGAGATATTGTGCCTAGCAGCTTGGCGTTTGTTACTTATTTTATAACTCTGAATGTTAGGGATGGGGCCATGATAGGCCTTATTGATAGGGAGAGCATTAGGCCTGTTGTAAGGATGAGGTATAAATTTTGTCTATGTTTTAAAGGTAGGATGGTGGATAAACATGTATGGTTGGACCTGTTTTATCTAAACGCACCGAGGCGGCCGATTATTATCGATTCTATTATCTGCCGGGCTATCGCCTATTGCTAACACCCAGCCTTGCCTTAGTCGATTGCACAGACACAAGATCCGACCGATTATCAAAAAGCCCACTTGTTACTGACACGAATATATTAAACCAATAATACACAAGATATATACATAAAGCCTGACCAATGTCATATGTCAGACACACCATATTAGCCAATCACATGTCTCCGTCCAGACATGTCACCTCCCTTCTTTAGTATATGACTTGGCTTTTGGATCAATTTGCAATGGTCCACCCTGTTTACATTTCATATCATTCTGACCTTCATTTATCTCCATATGATGACGCATAGGCGGTGACGTAGGTAGTGGTGTATCAAATGTGTCATACACGATTGCCATGAGAATTCTACTTTGCAAGGGTGGACCATCATTATTTCTTCCATGTCTCAGTTGATTAGTATGTCGTATTATCACCATGTCACCAACCCTTACTTCATATAACACTCTGCCAGTCCTAGCAACAATTGTCCCATTGATCCATTTAGGCCTACCAAGCCTGTAATCACGTGCATGAACATAGTCACCAATGTTGAATTCACGAGTTTTTTGTAAACATTCCCACCATCATTGTTATCTTCTCCTCCCCATTTTAACAAAGCTCGTTTAGAAATATCTACAAATCTTTTGGCTCGGACATTTGAGTGTGATTCATAAGGCTGTATTCGATCATGCGCTACACGATTGCATACCACATTAAGAGGTTTATCCATCAATCCAAATTTATTAATCCAATCGATACCCAGTAAATTGGATTTACAGTTTTTTTGAAACGTAGCATTTACCAGATTTAGATTTACCACAAAAAGTAAAATTCAATAGAAGTTCACCAAGGAGGATTATATCTCCACCAGTAGCGCTTTTAGCTTTATGCGATGTAGGATGCAACTTTAGTCGTCCGATGCTTGACCATGTTGCCTCTGAGATCATAGTAATATCCGACGCAGTATCCACTTGTAGCCTGATAAGTTTACTCCTGTAATAAAGTGTCACAAACTTTCTCTTCGACGAGCAACTCACTCCTCGAGTTTGTAGTGTAACGTTTGAATTACATGAGATGTCTTGACGCTTATTCACACTATTAGACTTCCAGGAATCACTGGAACGATCATTTTTCCTCACTGTAGACTTCCAACATTTCTGGATGTGGCCCTTTTTACCACACTTAAAGCAAATACTCTTCTTAAAACGACAAACTCGGGAAAAGTGACAGTCACCGCACCGCCAGCATCGTAACCTCCGATTCATTCGATGCTTCACTTGATCATTCGTTACAGTCCTTTTCTCTGGTGTGGACTTATGCAAGACATTAATTTCAATGGAGTCTCGGCACTCTATCAGTTGAGTATCATTCTTCAGGTTTACTATCCGCTGACATTCCTCAGAAACAGACTGTAGGGTTATATGCGGATCAGCTTCGATTCTGGATAATATGCGGGTGCGAACATCTGCATCTGCTGGCGACTTTAAACCACAAACAAATACTAGACATTTGAATTGATCTGCGGTCATCTTGGACAGTCGGAATCTCTCATAGTGGGCATTTACAAGGCTGGCGTAGGTCAAATAGTCATCGTGGGGTTTCTTGACTAATTGAGAACAGCTGTATAGTGTATGAAACAGAGATGACCTATCCCCAAACATGCGAGTCAGACACTCAACTGTGTCTGTGAACTGTAGGTCGGCAGGCTTCTTTGGGAGGATATAGTTTCAATATTTATCATATTCAGACACACCAAGCTTCCGAAGTAATAGTCTGAGTTTTGAACCTTCACCCAAACCTTTGCAATCATTCATAAATAAGTCTTCATACCTTCTAAACCAAGTTTCAAAGGTAATTCCATCATCAGGATTATACACAAACGGTGATATCGAGGTCATAACGGCATCCGACGTCATAAAAGAATTCTCCGAGCTTGACTTCTGTGAAACAGCTAAACTCTTGACCATAAGCTCGATGAGAGTGTTCTGTTGTTGCAATAACAACCTAATATCGTCCATTATGACGTACGAAACCTTCCACAATAGTGAAAATTTGAACTCAGTCTTCAGTCACCGTCACTGCTGTTAGACCAGGCGTAGGTTCTTTCGTTTTAAATCTCCGTCGCCACTGTTATATCTGAACGCACCGAGGCGGCCGATTATTATCGATTCTATTATCTGCCGGGCTATCGCCTATTGCTAACACCCAGCCTTGCCTTAGTCGATTGCACAGACACAAGATCCGACCGATTATCAAAAAGCCCACTTGTTACTGACACGAATATATTAAACCAATAATACACAAGATATATATACATAAAGCCTGACCAATGTCATATGTCAGACACACCATATTAGCCAATCACATGTCTCCGTCCAGACATGTCAGGACCTTGTTTACCTCTTTATTTTGTGAGATAATTGTACTCCCCTTGGGAATGATGTCTAAGTCTACTAGGTCGCTGCCAATTTCTTTGGTTGTGAGAGGTATTGTAGTATGAATGTCTATACTAGGTAGAGTTGTGAGTATGGTTGTGCTGGGCGGAGTGCAGAGTCTAGTTGGTGGTGTACTACCACTAGAGTTCGTCGTAGATTTTGTTTTGTAAAATTTATTTGGAGTGGTTAATTGTGACTTGGAATCTTTTATGTCTGAAACAATAGCACCGTAACGGTTGAGGGATCTACTTTGTAGGGGCGTTTTATCAGCAACTATTAGTATATTTTTGAAGTCACTGCCGGATCCAATACAGTTTACTGATTTTATAAAACGCTTGCAATCTATGATGAATGCAAAGTGAAATAGAATTGGGCAGCTAGTCTGCCAGTCGTTTTTACGCAGTCTGTTGCATTCGAATAGAATATGAGACATGCCACTAGCATTTAGTAGGGTCGCTGTAACCTTTTTAAATGGAAAATTTCCTGGAACATTGTAGACAATGGCTTTGTGAAGCGAGGTGAGTCGCTTTACAACTTCTACTGCAATAAAATCTAGGAACGTTTCAGCTTGCTTTGCCATATTTATTTCTGTCTTCATGGTTTCCAAGCAAGTAGGTTAGCGGGGTTAGGTCACTTAGGATAGATTGCATTTTGGCAAATGCTAATTGTACTTCTTCAACTTTGTTTTTATAGTCGGCAATGTTACTGTTTAGATCAGTCAGGTTGATAGCCTTGACAAGTGGTGTGCGATTGTCTGTCATCTACGGTTGGGTGATAAATAGGTCATTAGGGGGGAGGTTCAGGGTTTTTGGGAGAACGACTATCCAGCTTGGACCTTTTAGCCTTATTTCGAGCTATTTATAAATAGGAGAGTGGGATTTCAGTATGAAGCATACTTTTATTAGGTAGTGGCAAGTTTGCAACTAAGATTACAGCTATTTGTATGAAAATGTGTTAGCTCGAATGACGTGGTATACAATATATGTTTAATGCGATATAATGTTTTATAGTACTATGGATAAGGCAGTTGGCGAATTTTGTCACAAAGATCAAAATATATAAACCATGTTTAAAAAAGTAACGATCTTCGAACAGCGCTCTATGGGTAGGGCGAATAATATTTAGAACTTAGATAAGGACTACAACTGAGCACAAATATAGAGGGTATTCTTCCGTAGCGGTGAAATCTGCGCGGGTTGATCTGAACAGTGAGTTATGGATGCATTAAGTATGTTGTTAACTGGCATTAGGAGTAATTAGCTGTAACGGAGACCATTTCTTATGAGAGCAGTTCATAATTATAAGTATCTACCTACCAGAACTAGATTCTTTGCCTTAACATCAGGCAACAAACATTAAACTATGAGCGCTAACAAGGCCATAAAATGATGGAGCCCTAATAAGTTAGACAATAAAATTATCGACAAACCCCGAAATGCCAGACAAACTAAATCTCCTCCATCTTAACTAAAGATTAATACTTAGTGTGGGAATAAACGATTTCTCTCCTCCCATTCACATGTTAATGCACATTAATACTCCAAAAAAACGGGGTGACACTCTACTGCACCAGAAAACAAAATACTGTTGGTACAGGACAACGTTGCACACGGAAGTCATCTATTACCACTTGTACCATCTCAGTCCCAAATGAATAGTAGCGTGACTCACTACAACCATGGAGACTATTCGTACCAACAATATAAATGGCCATCTAGACATGAAAATCTACTACCGAGGCAATTCCCTATTGCAAACGTTTCTGCTCATGACTATATGCCTAGAACTCATAATATATTATTCAACTATTATGAACCAAATTTTACATATGCTCACTTATATCCTTCTTACATGTTTTCTCATTTGACACCTCACAACCCTTTTCACTACCTCTACACCCTTCTTACCAATTGTGAATGCTACAAATTCTAATACATCACCACTAAGGAACAACGTAGCTACCATTTCTACCATCTCATATCCGGTTAACATAAGCATCTTAATTGATTTCCTTATTGATAACATTGACGTTCAGAACTCTGATCTCATGGAACAAACACTGAGTATGTATCCATTACCATCTCAACTGAAAAAGCGCCGAAAACCCCAAAATTCTAGTCTAAGTTACATTCATATTTATAATCTCAACTCCTTTAACAACGACAACGTAACCTACATGAACACAGAAAAATTGAAGATTGTGCTCATCAATGTCCGTTCGATACTTAACAAAATGTCAGATCTTAAAACAGCAGTTCTTATCACTATGCTATCAGCCATATTAGTAACTGAAACATAGGGTTTGTCTTTAGTACTGACATAAACATGAATGGATATTCCCTGCATCGCACCAACCGTGATAATCAAAGGCGGGGGAGGATGTATAATATACATTCACAGTCACGCCATCGTAACAAAAGTAGAAGAATTAACACTAAGTACAATCCCTGACTCGCTTTACCTTATGGTACGTAGCATTAACTATATGATACTTGTACGTTGTGTGTACAAGGCCCCTTGCTCAAGACCAGAAATAGACGCAGCGCTTTGTAGTCTATTTGCACGGGTCTCAACCATAGATGCTGATTATAAATTGATTGTGGGAGACTTTAATCTGCTATACAATAAATGTAAAACTAGCAGTGGCCCACAACGACATGATTACAGCCATAGATTTATATGGATAGAAACAGTACGTCACACAACCTACACGCGGTAACAATATCCTAGATCTGATATTTTGCCACAGTATCATACTCATTACGACTTAAATCGGTGAAGAATGGTCTGCTAGCCACCACAGAGTGGATTTTTGCACTTTGACTAGTCCCCCACTGAAAACAATACACTAACAATACTGATGTGAAACAGACACTCGGTGCTTCAGGAACACAGACTAGGAGCTTTCGGTGAGACATAAAATGCTCTCATTAGGACAGCTTCTTTACTGTTGACTCGCTTCAAGACTATTTAACAATTTTTTACCCGACAATTCTATCATGTTGAGATACTATAGCCCTCCAGACAATATGCATGCCCTCTAGGAATAAGTCATCATTTCCCCCACGTAAACACCGTGCACTTCTTTTTGACAGCCCCATGCTCACATCGAGTTCGTACACACCGTACATAAATCTCCATCAAACTTCAGTGCATCATAACCACGGGCTGCTTAGCAATGCTTCTTTGGCATGTAATAACACTGTGCCGCTGTCAAATTGCTGGCTGCCTGTCTACAATCCACTAGGTTTTCTTCACATGAACCGCTATTTTCGCCCCGATGGACTAGGGTGGAACCTTTTAACGCCTAGGTATATCCCGATTTAGTGACACAAGAATCCAGAGTATTATGGGAATAGGTCTTTATTCAATAGCGTGGGCAGGAGACAGTGGAGCGCGGTTCTAGTTATTCAAACACACACATAATTCTCAACGTTCAATATAAGCTAATAGGAAATATAATCCCTATGCAAAATAAGGAAGTAAATGAATACTGGAGCCTAATTGTTATGGCGTATGCTTAAGTTTTGAAGTGAACTTTTAACTAGTCAAGCTATGTTGCTACACCTCAGCTCATAGCCTAGCACTTTTTACAAACAACGAATCCCCTAAGTCTGCCTCCTCATTATCTGGTCATACTCGCTTCATACCCGCCCCTGTTCAGTCCTCACTTATTCCAAATCGTCATATAGATAGTACCCTACCAAGTGGCAAAGTATCCCCTCCCAACCCCCTTACGACTAATGTCCCAATGCTACAACTCCCCCATACTCCAGCTTCTTTTTCCAGTCCAAACAACGTTCATAAAGCTTCTCCACTAGTTCAGCTAACTCGTGACCTAACTAATTTCACTATTCCCACACAGTTCTCCACTATTCTATCTAACACCCGTTTCCTCTGCAATAGAATCACTCATTTTAAATCCTTCGTGAACTTAGTTAATCCATGTTGTGTCCTAATAACCGAGACTTGGTGTACTCGCGATATTTCAAACCTTACACTTAAAGCTGATAATTATGTGATATACCGCAAAGATCAGAATTCAGGAAGGGTAGTAGGTGCATAATATAAGTTCAATCCGAAGTTTCATCATAACTTATCTCCCCGCGAGGTAGTGAACTATTAGATGGCGCTATATTTGTCAGCATTGATAACTGTCCCCATCATCAGTTTCTGATAAGTTGTATTTATAGACAGCCTAGTGCCACTCATACCTTTACCCAACAATTAAGTCATTTATTCGCATCATTGACATTGTTCTCTGTAACCACGCTAATAGGAGGAGACTTCAAGATGCATTCTGTTACTTAGATCCTCTTACATAGACCTCCACACATTGATAAACTCTTTGAAATACTTGAAAGTAGTGCATGGACCAAAGTAGTACACTATGGATATCTCTGAAACGTTTAGTGAATTCTTTGCACACTCTCTTACCAGAAACAGTTCATGAACAGGAATGATAAGCAATTTCAACCAGTATAAATTAACTGACTTGTTTATAATCAGTAATAATAATCATAATTTATTTCCTGAATATGTTAGAGATGCTATAAGATCACTAAAACCTTCATTTAGTGGTGGAGAGGATAGAATATCGGTCAATTTGATTAAATATTATAGCTCAGCCCTCCCAATACTGTTCACCAAAATATTTAACCTCTCCTTAGAAAATGGAACTTTCTCTTGTTCGTGAAAAACCATTTATATAATTCCTCACTTTTAGAAAGGCTCTAGACTTAGTATGAAAAACTACCGTCCAATTGATCACTCTCCTGCTTTATCTAAAGCCATGGAGAAAGTTGCAAAAAAGATTTACACTTACTTAGTTAAGCACAAACTAATTATATCTTCCCAGCATGGCTTCATGTCTACGAAATCCTGCATAACTTTCCACCTAAAATATTTTGACCATATAATAAACAACAGAAATGACGGAAAATTAGTTGTTACCTTATACTTCGACTTCACTAAGGCGTTTGGCAAAGTACATCATTCATCTCTTTTATATAAATTGCAAACCTTTGGAATAACGGCCAAATTACATGACTGGATAGCTTCATTTTTGAAAGATCGCATTCAAATGGTAAAACTAGGATGACATCTCTTACGTCCTCAAAACATCACTAGGGGTGTCTTTCAGGGCTAAGTCATGGGACTCTCATTATTTATTATGTATGCTAGACACATCTGCCACTGTTTTGAAGATGTTAAAACTTTTGTGTTTGTGAACGACCTCGAAGTTGTCTATGCACTCTACCAGGATGAAGATCGAAACATTAACGACATAATACGGAGAGATCTGAACAAACTAAGCAAATGGTGTAATAAATGGTTTCTTCCCCTTAACACACAAAAGTCAGGGTACCTACATTCCGGAGAATCTAACCCTGGGATTAACCTGCATCTAAACGAACATGAATTTCGTCAACCAAATAGTATCTGTGATTTAGGAGTAAGGTATTCAAAAAGTCATTCCTTTAATGAGTATGCTTTATCACAAGTTTCCAAAGCTCGTGGACTTATTGGTTTAATTCATCGTAACTACCATCTTAACAAACCTTAACAAACCACCTTGACCTATGTGACTTAACATCATAACACGATCAAACTCGCATTTCGATTGTACGAGTTTATTTTGTTTTTGATTTGTTCCATTGTGTTATTTAATATTGTGTTAATTAAATTCGGTTATTTATTTCTCTGAAGAAGCGACTTGCACTAAGCCGCGAATATAAAATATATATCTATTTTCAAATGTTGACACGGTAAAAAAGTAACTTGTTGAGACATTGTATGCTGAAAATTCATATTGTACTAAAAATACTATTGAATAAAGCTATTATTGTTATTATATAAGTACGGTTAGCGTCATTGTCAAAGTAGAGGTTTATTAGCAATCAAAACTGTGTCAGGGAGCTATATTGTCATGTGCTTTCTGGTAACCGGTTTCAGAGGCTGGAATAGCGTGCAACAAAGGAGGGGGATTTTAATTTACCAGTAGCTCACTGCACTCTTAATAGGGGATTTTGGTTCCACAAATCATGCTTCCGTTTTCGAGCATATGTCAAAGCAGTAAATTCTGTTATAATTTTTTTATCAAGAATTTTATAGAGTATCGTAAGACTTAGTTTGAAGTGCAGCCGGTATATAACCAAGTTACATTTGAGGTATTACCAGGGCAACTTCTAACGATTGAATCCACTCTCACGAATGAGAATAAATCAGAAGGCAATGAAAGATGGAGAAGTTATATTTGATAGTAAATAGAGCGTCAATGGAATAGCAACGTCTACGTTGGCTCTATGTAACTATTTATTTTGGAGGTTATTTACCACTACAGCCCACTCCCCTCCTAATGGGTTCGTGAGGACCCTATGACGTACCAGCCAAAGGATAAAACCCAATGTGTTAAACATTGGTAAACGTTCCTTTTATAGCTTGCGATGTTCTGCAGCTTCTGAGCATCAGTGTCTATGCTAGGGTGTCGTTACATAAAACAATCGCACAAAATATGACCGTTAGCTTCCGCGTTCTTCTAGTCGTTTCCAGAGGGCCTGGAAATCCAAAACAGGAAAAATTTAAAGGATGTGCATTTCCTATATATATATATATAAACAATTTGGCAGCCAAATGAGGCTACGAAGACGCATAAAATGTCGACAACACTAATATCAATACAAAAAAGGCTTTGAGTATTTTTTTAAACATATGAAAATGTGTAGAATGCATACCATAAAGTTAAAAAAAGGTAATTTTGTTCAATCTCCTTTTTTTAAAATAACTAAAAAGCTTTACAATACAGAGAGAGCGAAAAATTAGAAAAAAATTAATAGACGTAATGTTCGTTCAAGTGTACATTTCTACCAGAACATGTATATCTCGGCGTTTTGGAGCTCTACGAAATTTCCACTTGCTTGTTGGTTGTTGCTTGAGGCGTGGCAACTTCGTTCACGTTAATAATAATAATTATTGTTGTTTATTCTCAAGTAACAATTTGTACATGAGAGCATACTAGTTTACAGGCATGATCAGAATGATATGGCTTAATTGTAACAGGGTTTTAGTAGGGGTGTTGTGATGAGTTCGACATCGAAAGGTTTACCTTCTAGGTAAGCTTCTTTGAGGTGGTCAATGCTGACGTTCTCCTCATGGCCACTCTTGTCAATCGCATAGTACTTTGTTTCTCGTTTCAAGACCTTGTATAGTCCTTCGTAAGCCACGCCAAGAGGTCGGCGTAGAGCACCACGACTTACGAAAACGTGTGTGCTATATTTTTAGGGGGTTGGATAAAAGTGTCTGTCGATTGTTGTCGAGTTTGGACTGGCTTAACTGAACGCATAGAATTTGTAAGCCGGTTCACTTAAGAATTGATATTTAGGTTTGTTGAGGTGGAAGCGGTTTCCACAAACTCGCATTTCGATTGTACGAGTTTATTTTGTTTTTGATTTGTTCCATTGTGTTATTTAATATTGTGTTAATTAAATTCGGTTATTTATTTCTCTGAAGAAGCGACTTGCACTAAGCCGCGAATATAAAATATATATCTATTTTCAAATGTTGACACGGTAAAAAAGTAACTTGTTGAGACATTGTATGCTGAAAATTCATATTGTACTAAAAATACTATTGAATAAAGCTATTATTGTTATTATATAAGTACGGTTAGCGTCATTGTCAAAGTAGAGGTTTATTAGCAATCAAAACTGTGTCAGGGAGCTATATTGTCATGTGCTTTCTGGTAACCGGTTTCAGAGGCTGGAATAGCGTGCAACAAAGGAGGGGGATTTTAATTTACCAGTAGCTCACTGCACTCTTAATAGGGGATTTTGGTTCCACAAATCATGCTTCCGTTTTCGAGCATATGTCAAAGCAGTAAATTCTGTTATAATTTTTTTATCAAGAATTTTATAGAGTATCGTAAGACTTAGTTTGAAGTGCAGCCGGTATATAACCAAGTTACATTTGAGGTATTACCAGGGCAACTTCTAACGATTGAATCCACTCTCACGAATGAGAATAAATCAGAAGGCAATGAAAGATGGAGAAGTTATATTTGATAGTAAATAGAGCGTCAATGGAATAGCAACGTCTACGTTGGCTCTATGTAACTATTTATTTTGGAGGTTATTTACCACTACAGCCCACTCCCCTCCTAATGGGTTCGTGAGGACCCTATGACGTACCAGCCAAAGGATAAAACCCAATGTGTTAAACATTGGTAAACGTTCCTTTTATAGCTTGCGATGTTCTGCAGCTTCTGAGCATCAGTGTCTATGCTAGGGTGTCGTTACATAAAACAATCGCACAAAATATGACCGTTAGCTTCCGCGTTCTTCTAGTCGTTTCCAGAGGGCCTGGAAATCCAAAACAGGAAAAATTTAAAGGATGTGCATTTCCTATATATATATATATAAACAATTTGGCAGCCAAATGAGGCTACGAAGACGCATAAAATGTCGACAACACTAATATCAATACAAAAAAGGCTTTGAGTATTTTTTTAAACATATGAAAATGTGTAGAATGCATACCATAAAGTTAAAAAAAGGTAATTTTGTTCAATCTCCTTTTTTTAAAATAACTAAAAAGCTTTACAATACAGAGAGAGCGAAAAATTAGAAAAAAATTAATAGACGTAATGTTCGTTCAAGTGTACATTTCTACCAGAACATGTATATCTCGGCGTTTTGGAGCTCTACGAAATTTCCACTTGCTTGTTGGTTGTTGCTTGAGGCGTGGCAACTTCGTTCACGTTAATAATAATAATTATTGTTGTTTATTCTCAAGTAACAATTTGTACATGAGAGCATACTAGTTTACAGGCATGATCAGAATGATATGGCTTAATTGTAACAGGGTTTTAGTAGGGGTGTTGTGATGAGTTCGACATCGAAAGGTTTACCTTCTAGGTAAGCTTCTTTGAGGTGGTCAATGCTGACGTTCTCCTCATGGCCACTCTTGTCAATCGCATAGTACTTTGTTTCTCGTTTCAAGACCTTGTATAGTCCTTCGTAAGCCACGCCAAGAGGTCGGCGTAGAGCACCACGACTTACGAAAACGTGTGTGCTATATTTTTAGGGGGTTGGATAAAAGTGTCTGTCGATTGTTGTCGAGTTTGGACTGGCTTAACTGAACGCATAGAATTTGTAAGCCGGTTCACTTAAGAATTGATATTTAGGTTTGTTGAGGTGGAAGCGGTTTCCACAAACTCGCCTGGTAGTCGAAGAGTCGTTCCTTAAACTAATTCAGCCACACTGCACCCGACATCTTCTTCTACAGTGCTTCGAATTCCGAGTAAGACTAGTGGCAAAGGCTCTGTCCACTGCATAATCTTCGTAGCTACGAACATGTTAACTATTTGATGTCTATTACTGAGGAAAGAGTTTAAACATGCAAGTAATGGATTCCTAATCCCATAAGAGGAGAGTTTGCCTACAAGAAGCTTGTGGTTAACCATATCAAAGGCTTTAGATATGTCTTAGTACAATCCTAATACCAAGTGCCCAAGGCTTCGTTTAGTAGAGTAAATTAAAGGATTCGAAGTGACAAGTCATACAGGACCTAGTTTTGAGGAAACCATGTTGGGAATTAGAGGTGAGTTTTTCGGAGGGTAAATAATCAGACATTTGATCGCATACTATTTTTTCCATTATTCTAGAGATAGCCGGGGTGATATTTATAGGCCTATAGTTATGCAGGTTTGCCCTGTCACCTGATTTAAATCGAGGGCATATGTATGAGATTTTCCATCGATTAGGGTAAGATCCTGTTGTTAATGAAAGGTCAAACAGTTTTAATAGGATTAATGGTAAATTAGGTCCTCCGAGTTTGAAGTAAATGGATGCTATGTCATTTACTCCATAGCTACTTGACGTCCTAAGTGAGTTTATGGATTTACAAATATTGTCATAAGCGAAGGTAACGGATTCCATATGGTTTGTAGCTGAGTTGATAATGTCTAATTCATTGTCATCCTGGGGTATACCTCTATTAGCGAAGAAATCGCTTAACAGGTTGGATATGATATTATGGTCGGTAATCATTAATCCATCTCGTAAAATGCAGGGAGTATCACTATTCCGAGAAGGTTTGAGACGTTTATTGAACACCCGTACCAAGTTTTGTACCTTGGAGCTACTGTGCACTGCTGATAATTCTTCGTTAATCGCCTTCAACCTGTGGACTTCTCTTTACTTGATTGAAGGTCACGGTAATTTGCATAAATGCTGAGAAGTCATTTGATTTAAGATAACTCTTCTGTAGACGTCTTAGTTTCTTACGGTAATGAAGTGGTATATGCAAATCATTTGACTTAATTATATTGCTTAGTTTGATAGGTGCAATCGTATCTAAACATGAGTTATTAATTTGATAAAAAATATCTAGTGCATCTGTAAGACTACTAGACAAGAAAAAATTGTCCCAGTCAGAGCAACTTAGAAGGGTGTGCAGAAGATTCCAGTCCACATTTTTATAATTTCGATATTGTCTAGTTTTCTGTAATTTATGAATATTAGAGTGACTAAAGTCAAAAGGAAGGGCGCATAGAACCATTTTTTGGTCACTGCTTTCGAGCTCTTCGTTAACTTGAAGTGACAGGAGTGAAATCATGACAGAAAACTAGGTCAAGAATGTTATGATGTCTAGTGGGAGTGTGTACACACTGTGTCCAGCAGTGCATGTCTAATGTAGCAAGAAGGTTTCCTTCATCGTATGACAGTCCTCTGCCAACATTCCAGTCTATCCTAGAAGGATTAAAGTCTCCTACAATGACTTTTTCATTATAAGTTAGAGCACAAGTATGTATAAAAGCATTAATAATGTTGTTATCTACAGTTGTCGGGGTGTTAGGAGTTCTGTATATACAACCAAAGAGTAAACTATGGTTCGGGGTATTGACTGATATCCAGACCGACTCTGGTACCTTACCGAGTATTTCGTCATCGATTTTATGGGATGACAAACAAACACTTACGTATATTAGACAACCACCACCTTATTTATATTCTCTATTGCCGCGATATAACATATAGTCCTGAATGGCTAATTCTGAGTAAGTAACTGAGGAGGAACACTATGTTTCTGTGATAAATATTAAAGAAGGTTTAGCTAATAAGGCTATAGTACATAGGGTTGATATTTTATTAAGAAGTGAGCGGGCGTTAACTACTAAAATGTTTAGAAATGAAGAGTGAATTGTGAAGAATCGAATAAGATCGTTATCTAAGTCGTTCGCGTTTCGTATAACTAGATGCTGGTTTGAAAAGGCAGTCTGACTGTGTAAGATCCTTTTTGATGATTCTGTGTGAAAATCCCTCCAAGTAGCATTTTCCCCATTGTATTTCGTTGTTTTGTGTTTAAAAGTACATTTATTCCTCTTATTCCACTTGGCTATGCATTTTAATGACTTTTTCGCGTTAGTTGCTATTTATTTTCATTGTAATGGTTGTTTTTCCCTTGAGTTTCTACCGGATTTCTATTATTCTCATTGATTCTATATATTTTGTTTTACTGGACTTCGGATTGGCGGCTGCCATATTGGTTCGTTCTTCCTCTGGACCGTATTGCTTGAATTGACTGGGTTTGTGCATTTTTTGATTGTGGATTGACGCACACTTCCAGAACTTGTATTATTTTGTTGTAACAAATTTAGAGCTTACTCTCTGGACAAGCAATACTTGATCTATCCCGTAAGGATAGAATAACCTTCTTGTTTATTTCTTAAAACTGAACTGATTATTCCAATCTTTGGGATAAATTTGGGTTGAATAACTGGTGGTGACATTTGTTTAGAACCGTTTCTCACCCAACCATTTGTTCTGAATTTCTACTGGGCAAGAGTACGCGTATCTAAACCAACCTCGACAGTTATTCTTCAATCCAAACTGGCTTAGTTGGATTCTACAGTTCTAAACAAATCTCAGAATATTGGAAGTACTTTCCCTGCAGTGAATTGGTGTCGCTCTCGGAATACAAAGAATATTTGGCTCGTAATGACAACGAAGCGTCAAAGGAAGTCAAATTTGAAGTCGGTGGATAGCAGTGAAACCAAACTGTACGATGAACCCTCCTGTATAAAGCAAGTGCCTTTGCATACCTCTATGTGTCATGGTTTAGACTTTAATAAGGGTAATACTGATGATAGAGCGACTGTTTCTGATTCTATAGTAGATGAAATGAAAGATCTTAACTTAGAGGGAAGGTTTAAACCTGAAACACTAGAGAGGAATGAGAATCGAACACGAAAGGTAGAGTTAGGCGATTCAAATGTTTCTTACCGGAATTACTTATTACCTGCTATGGTAGGATTAGAGCTACCCAAGGTCGAGCTTAATTACTTCGATGGGCAGCCAACGGCGTACTGGATGTTTATACGGCAATTCGAGACTTACGTCGCGTCAAGAGTTATTGATGACAGTCAACGCCTGTTATATTTGATACACTACTGTAAAGGCAAGGCAAAGGCCGCGATTGAGGGATGTGTCATAATGGATCTCACTGCTGGCTACAGCAAAGCCAAGGAGATTTTGAAGCGGTTATTTGGTCAGCCGCATATTATTGCTCGAGAAATGTTGGAAGGCTTATTCAGTGATGTGAACGATTATAGCGATGCTGAAAGGTTAGCAAACCTTGCTATAAAAATGGAAAATTGTGAGATGGTTTTGAAACAGATGAATTATGATGCCGATTTGAATTCCTTAGCGACTTTGGAACGTATCGTTAAATTGTTGCTCCGTTCGCTACAAGTACAGTGGGCGGACCAAGTCGACACATTAACAGAGAACGATAGGGAACCTACGTTTTCTGAGCTTACTAAATTTATAGCATCTCGTGCCAGAGTCGCTGGTAGTAGATTTGGACAGTTGGCAGCACATGTAAAGAAGAGATACGATGCAAAGATGAACTGTTATTTGCAGTCGAAACAATACAATAGTTTAGCTGTTAAACACAAATGCAGTGTTTGCTCTAAGGATCACGATCTCTATCGGTGCCCAAGTTTTCTGTCGATGACGATTGAAGATCGATGGTCTCATGCTAGGGCCAAGGGTGTTTGTTTCGTCTGTCTAAAGCAGGGTCATCGCGCTAGTGAATGCAAGTCGAATAAACGTAATGTTGAAGAGTGTTCGAAACGACATCATTATTTACTACATAGTAATCAACATCTCGACCGTCCGGAAAGCAGTTCTAGCATAGCTAGTCATTGTAGATACACTAAGTCTCTAGATAATCATGTGTGCCTTGGGATGATACCCATACGGTTGAGGTCAGAACATGCGGAAGTAGTAGGCTATGCCCTGTTAGATAATGGCTCTGATGCGACATTAATACGTTCAGACTGCTTGGATTCACTTGGACTAAAGAAGGAGAAAGCGTCAATAGTGCTCCAGACGGTGGGTGATAACAAGATAGCTAAGGTCACGAACGCTTCGTTCAAAGTGTACTCACTGGACCAAGCAGAGCACGTTGAAATAGAAGGAGCTTTGGTTGTGGAAAAGATTCCAGGACGAAAACCTGCCAGGTACGTGATGGATGATGTGCAGAAGTGGCCCCACTTAGTTGACGTACCATTAGGTAGTGTTGACTCTGATGAAGTTTTGTTATTAATTGGTTGTGATGTACCTGAAGCCCACTGGGTTTTAGATCAACGGTTGGGCGGCAAGAAGCGACCATATGCTATGAAAACATTACTGGGGTGGGTCGTTTTCGGTCCCACGTCATATCGTGAATTGGGAAAACGAGTCGTAAACCATGTTTGTATGGGGCAATCGTCGGAAGACCATCTTCGTAGGATCTATGACATGGAGTTTTCCGATGTATATTCAGGTGATAAGACTGTTTCAATAGATGACCTGAAGGCCATGAAGATAGTGGAAGATGGGACGTATTTTTCAGATGGTCATTTTTTTGTTCCCATTCCATGGAAAAATAATATAGATAGGTATAGAACAGATAACTATGAGATGGTTAAACGCAGATTACAGAGTTTGAGACGCAGATTAGTTGGAGATTGTTGTTTTCATGATAAGTATACTAGGAGTGTCGAAAATAATTTTACCAAAGGTTATGCGGAAAAAGTCTCCGAAATACAGCGTAAAGTCGGATATTGTCCTCGATGGTATTTACCTCATCATGCAATCATAAACCCAAGAAAACCGGAAAAACTAAGAGTGGTTTTTGATTGTGCTGCTAAGTTTGCAGGAGTATCCTTAAACGACATGATTTACCAAGGGCCAGACACTACTGCGGAGTTAATGTGCATTTTGTTACGGTTTCGCAAGGAAGCTATAGCTATTTCTGCAGATGTGGAAGAAATGTTCATGCAAGTGAAGGTACCGGAGTCTGACCGAGGAGCCTTGAGATTTCTATGGTGGCCGAACGGTAACACGTCAAGAGAACCTGTAGAGTTTCAGATGACCTCACATCCATTCGGAGCAACGTCATCGCCGTTTTGTGCAAACTTTGCTATGAATAAGATAGCACAAAGATTCTCGGCTGGTTATGATGATTTCGTTGTAGACGCCGTGAAGAATAATTTCTACGTAGATGACTGTTTAGTATCTTTTCCCACCTGTGAACAAGCGAAAAAATTTGTTGTGCAAATGAATGAATTACTATGTAAAGGAGGCTTCAAGTTAAAGAAATGGATAACTAACTCCGAAGCAGTGAAGTTGGTTTTTCCTTTTGTATGTGATGAAGAACCCTCAGTTGACCTACCTATACTTCAGAATGTCACCCATCGAACTCTAGGTTTGGAATGGGATCCAAGACAAGACATATTTAAATTTTGTTTTGACGCACCGAAGAAGCCCATAACTAGACGAGGGGTATTGTCAGTCGTTTCTTCCCTGTTCGACCCCTTGGGTCTAATCGCTCCTACATATCTCACCGCTAAACTTCTACTGCAAAGACTGTGCAAGGCTCAGATAGGTTGGGATCGACCGCTCAGTGAGCCGGACGTTTCTGCCTGGCTAAAGTGGGTAAATTTCATGCTGCAGGTAGGTCACGTCACTGTGCCACGGGGAATCAAAAGAATAATTGACGAGCCAGATGCGAAAGTAGAGTTGCATTTATTCAGTGATGCATCGGAGTTAGGATATGGAGCAGTTGCGTACGCCCGGGTCAAGTATTCACAGCGATCACCATACTGTGTTTTATTATATAGCAAATCTAGAGTTGCACCGATTAAACGAATCACCATACCGAGATTAGAGATGGCAGCAGCAGTGTTAAGCGTGAGAATGAGTGAAGTCTTGAAGAAAAGTTTCCCCAGATTTTTCAGTGAAGTGAATTTTTATACAGATTCAATGGTAGTATTGTATTACATTAAGAATACAGAGAGTCGGTACAGTACCTTTATAGCGAATCGCCTCGCCGTCATACATCAATTTACGAGTGTCGAACAATCGCGTTATATAAGATCGTCACAGAACCCGGGTGACTGGACGTCGAGAGGTATTCAGAAGGTTAGCGATCTTAAGTCTTGGTTTGATTGTCCTGTATTGTTGGACACTAATGTTTCCAGAATGGCAACGAGATGTCCAGAACCTACCCTTGAAAATATTGAGTTTAGAAAACCGTTGGTTAATGTTGGCCTAAGTAGTGTGGAACGACGCAGTTCTCAAATTCTGTTCTATTTTTCTGAGTGGATGAAATTGGTAAGAGCTGTAGCATGGCTTAGAAGATTAATCGAATTTGTTGAGGTTCTATGTTCATCGAACGTCGAAAGATCCGTCCATCTAGGTCATCTTAAAGTTAATGAACTTGAAATGGCTAAGCGTAAGGCGTTGATGATGGTTCAGGAAGAAGTATATGGAGAGTTGATAAGTGAAATTAAAAATAGCGGTAAGTTAATGAAACATAACTACCTGAAAAAATTGTCCCCGATAGTGTTGGATGAACTGCTCTGTGTTGGAGGTCGCTTAAATTACTCAGATTTCCCAAGTACCTTTAAACATCCGATAATTCTTCCTAACCGACATTTTGTGACTGAATTAATTATTAGACATTATCATAGAGAGGAAGGACATACCGGAACGTCTCAAGTATTGGCTACGATTCGCAGAAATTATTGGGTAGTAAAGGGGACGAGCGCGGTTAAAAGAGTAATAGGCCAGTGTGTGACCTGTCGACGGTTTATGAAGAGTCCAGGACAACAGCTGATGGCACCCCTCCCAGTATGTAGAATTCGGCAAGGTTGGTATACCTTTTCATCCGTGGGAGTTGATTACTTTGGACCGTTCATAGTGAAGAGAGGAAGATCATTCGAGAAAAGATATGGATGTATGTTTACTTGTTTACAAACAAGAGCTGTGCACATTGAAATGGCACATAGTCTGAATACTGATTCATTTGTAATGTCTTTACTGCGTTTCATGGGGAGGAGAGGGAGGCCCACAGAAATATACAGCGACAATGGGTCGAATTTTATAGGTATGGTTTCTGAACTAAAAGGGTTCATACAACAGTGGGATCAGCGAAGGATAAGTAATGAACTAGCAACGAAGCAGATTCAGTGGCACTTCAGTCCACCATTGTCCAGCCACAGAGGGGGAGTATGGGAAAGAATGATTCGATCAGTACGGCGGTTGTTGTTGTTGATCACAAAGGAGCAGACCTTGACTGATGAATCCCTAGCCACTTATTTGGTTGAAGCTGAGAAGATATTAAATAATCAACCCTTAACCCCAGTGACCCAAGACGCAGAGGATAAACTAGCTTTGTCCCCAAATGATTTGTTGGTACTGAGAGAGTGCGATGGAGTGGTTGAGGAGGGTACCATTATTGATAAGTACAGCAAACGTTGGAGACAGGTTAATTACCTTGCCAATGTGTTTTGGAAAAGGTGGCTAAAAGAGTACTTACCGTCTCTACAGTCACGTCAGAAATGGTTGGTTGAACATCGCAATTTCAAGGAAGGCGATGTAGTAATCGTGACTTCGGATATTTCAACTCGCGGAAAATGGCCGCTAGGAGTTGAAGAAAGTTGTGAAATAGATAACGACGGAAAGGTTAGGACAGTAACGATTCGCACTGAAAATGGAATAGTTAGGCGGGACATACGCAAGGTGTGTCTCCTTGAGGGGTCTGAATAGCCTTATGGTGTATTAGAAAGGCTAGGACAGGTAGGCGTACTGCTGTAAGTCCTACCCGTTCTTTTTACTTTGATGATATAGTAGACAGAACCATGACAGAAGGTATCAAGTGGCCTTGCAGTACATGGAGGGATTTTGTGGGCCGGTGTAAGATCCTTTCTGATGATTCTGTGTGAAAATCCCTCCAAGTAGCATTTTCCCCATTGTATTTCGTTGTTTTGTGTTTAAAAGTACATTTATTCCTCTTATTCCACTTGGCTATGCATTTTAATGACTTTTTCGCGTTAGTTGCTATTTATTTTCATTGTAATGGTTGTTTTTCCCTTGAGTTTCTACCGGATTTCTATTATTCTCATTGATTCTATATATTTTGTTTTACTGGACTTCGGATTGGCGGCTGCCATATTGGTTCGTTCTTCCTCTGGACCGTATTGCTTGAATTGACTGGGTTTGTGCATTTTTTGATTGTGGATTGACGCACACTTCCAGAACTTGTATTATTTTGTTGTAACAAATTTAGAGCTTACTCTCTGGACAAGCAATACTTGATCTATCCCGTAAGGATAGAATAACCTTCTTGTTTATTTCTTAAAACTGAACTGATTATTCCAATCTTTGGGATAAATTTGGGTTGAATAACTGGTGGTGACATTTGTTTAGAACCGTTTCTCACCCAACCATTTGTTCTGAATTTCTACTGGGCAAGAGTACGCGTATCTAAACCAACCTCGACAGTTATTCTTCAATCCAAACTGACTTAGTTGAATTCTACAGACTGTTTGAGCTAATGTCTGTGCAAGCTGTATTGCTAAGGGGACTAATGACTGCCTAATCCTAAAAAATTATTATAGTAGTCAGAGATATTAGGATGTTCAAGTTCTTACAAACTTTTCATCACATAGAACATGTGCCAAGTGAAGTACATTTATCAGTGGATTTTGAGACATCTAGTCTTTGTAATAACATTTTCAAAGGGACCTGCGATAGCCGGCAAGTCTTAAGGGCTTTTTTGAATATTCACCTACAGGCAATAGAAAGTTTTCCTTCCTGGCAGATAGTGCTCTGGAATCTCATAATGCCTTTACATTTCTTGGAGGTTGTTTAGTATACTTTTTATTTCCCTTCTACTATTGTAGTGGCCCCGGAACACTATTGAGTTAGTAACGTCTTACAAGCAGACACAAGCGGAATAAATACTGTATTGACCGTTAATATAAGTACCTATAATAAGTGCGACGTACATCTGAATATAGTTTACTTGAAATAGCGGCTATCTTTGGGGCGTATGATGGGTTCTCTAGATGACCATCACACGTAACTGTCCGAGTTGTAATACTGGTCAAACAATCACTATAGTAGTTGGCTTCAACACACTCATAAATAAATAAATAATAAATAAATAGTTTTTATTCTCATGTATCATTGTGTACATGAGGGCATGCCAGTTTACAGGCATGATCAGAATGATATGAGTTTACATTTATACAGATATTTTGACAGTGTCATAACATAAAGTCAGTCGAATTGAAAACCAAACCATTTGCGACAGTGATTTCAGTACTAGGACTCAAAATATATGCATTGTAGCACGGTTCATAAATTACAAAGAGATGCGTGCTCCATGACCAGAGCGTTACAATCTCAAAAAATACTGCTGAGGTTGCGGAATGGATGAAATGCAGGATAAGACTAGGAGTCCTCAGTAGCCATATTCCTGGTTCGGCGGACATCTATCGTGAGATATTGAAGTCTGCATGGTTGATATTCGGGTAAGAGCGATTTTAATAGTCATTGATAGGGGGTTCACACCATAATAATGCATTGATTAATTGCAGGTCTAACGACATCAAAGTTCGCGTTGTAGCACAGTACATTTTTTGTACAAACAAACACGCGCTTTTCGTCTCCAGGGGTGCGACTTCTAGAGCCGGCTCGGAGTGAGCAGAACGAACCACACAGTATATCTGGATATACTGTGTGGTCCGTTCTGCTGGAGTAACTATCAGAAAATCTTCAGAAAATCCGTTAGGGATTCGAAATCCCCAGAAATACAATGGATCATTTTATCAAGTTGTATTGATTTTTTGTACGCATGATTTGTAAACTATCATCACTTGTATGTGAGCACATTTAACAACATTTAATTGTATTATTAAAAGTTTTGATAATTTCAATTGATGAATAATCATTATGATTATTTTGTATATATAAAGGAATGTGTAAAATATAATCTGATTTTGAATCGATTTTGAATCTGATCCCGATCTGTCTGGTTGGTCTTTGTCTTATTCTTCTATCTCCGGCTTGGGACTGAGTGGGCTTAAGCCAGACGCGAATTATCAACTAGGCACACTTCAATAAGCGGCCGCGCGCACAACAGATCAGTTCTTTTCGCGTCATAACAAGTAACTATCAGAAAATCTTCAGAAAATCCGTTGTATTGCAAACTGATGGAGTCACTTAATACACCAGCCGTAATTTAGTGCATTAAAAAGTCTGCCACATACTATTTGTAACGATTCTCATAAATCGCTAGCTTAGTCCTAACCGACCTGCCTGGTAAGGTAACCAGGCTGTCGTCATACTGAAATTCACTGCTACCACGTTCTGTCATGCGAGCACACCGGTTTGTCTAAATAAATGGAAGGTCAATATAAAGGCGACCACCTCTGTAGCCGTACATAGATATTAGATAATCGGCGCTAGAATATCAGTTGATATAACACGTGATCATATTCAGAATTTTTTAACAAGCAGGTTGTCCAGGAAAATTACGGACAGTCTTAGTGGATCAAATACGTGACCATCCTCTAAGTAACCGAAATGTCAGGCGTCTGTTGATATGCGAGGGAAGGAAGCTGTGACACTGCGATATAATAGGTTGTGTAAGGAGGAATATAGTTTGGTGTTCTGTACCATGATTTATAATAGGTAAGAGAATACAACTGTGTTTGAAAGGGATATACCAATATGATGAAGAATTGTACAGTTGTATTAATGTCATTAAAAGGCCCTTTTGCTTATTAAAGTTCATGAAGGATCTTTCACAATTGCTCAACCATATATACGTTCAAAAGAACTTCACTTACCGACTGATAAACGGCTACAGCGACAAAAGGACAAATTAATGGTAGCAAGCAAGGTATAAGATGGCTACGTTGATTTTGACTACAAAGGAAAGCAGTTTTTTATGCATCGTGCCGAAAATATGTGAAAAATTTAAAATAAATCCCATTTTTCACTCCTGAGCAGATTAGGTATGGAAGAATCGTTGGTTGCAGAATGATATCAGTGACCAGGGACTTTAACACAGCAACTTTGCAACTGAAAGTGTCACTACAAAACAGAAGTTCCTCAGTCAGCTACTATGGTCCATTACACAAGCAGAATTGAATGAACAGGTGACGTGTTACACACGACATATCCCAGATGGCTGACTCTCAAAACTCATCCTCCTATTGTCTAATGATAAGCTCCTCGTCGGAAAACGCCGAAATCCACACTTCTGTTGGTTTCGATGATCACATGATGATCATATTTTGCATGATAACCAAGGAAATACTCCTTCAAAACTGCCGCATGCCGCGTCATAATTGTGCCAGGACTAACTGCCATTTGATGGGAGAGTACTTACTGCAAGCCCCATGGCTCTCAAAATGGAGCGATTTAACTATAGATGGACCTGGATTTGCTGTTAAGGAAACCCTTCTCGACACCATTCAAACGAGGACTCCGCCGAAGATACACGAGTCATTTAACAAGATGACGGGTGAGAAGAGGCACGGAAAGTTTCCTAAAGGCCAAGAAAAAAGCCTGGAAAAAAGTGGTGGGCCTCACCTAAAGCCTGTAACTATAAGGCATGCCTTAACTTGCGTAATAAATACAACTGTAACATTCACCACGACAGGGCTAATTTACAAGCCACCCGCTTAGGGATGTCGCAGACTGCTGTCAAGCAATTGTGGGCTAAACTACACAACACAGCGCTATACATTAGGCCTAGAACCACGTCGAAAAGGACAAGTTAAGCTCAACCTGACATTCTATTTCAAAGTTTTACACCGTTTAGTATACTCCCCTACCCTATTTTAAGATTTATCGATGCATCTAATTACAGCCATCAGATAAAAAAATACAGGGCAATGTAGGTGGAACACTGTAAGTAATTAAAATTACGTATCTAACTTTTCGGCATAAACACTGACATTTAGATAGTTTAACGGCAGAGAAAACCGTACGTTATATAGAATTGATTAATTTATCGGCGATAACTAAACAAACTTTGTGAAGCGAATGAAAGGATAAACTACGTTTTATACACATCCAGAATAAATGCAAAAGTACTCAGCACTACCCCAGGTGTAACAGAGTATGTAGATAGGACACCACGAGGAAACTGCAGTAACATATCCTTATCGATAAAGTGGACACAAACAAACGAATCATATGGCCAAGAGAATAACAAGCAATGAAAATAGAACTAAAATATCCTTAAACAAAAGAAGAACAGAGGAAACCTTATTCAAGAAGAGCTGGTTTGTGAATAGGGATAAAATCATTATTCAGTCTTAATAATACTGATTCATTTGTAATGTCTTTACTGCGTTTCATGGGGAGGAGAGGGAGGCCCACAGAAATATACAGCGACAATGGGTCGAATTTTATAGGTATGGTTTCTGAACTAAAAGGGTTCATACAACAGTGGGATCAGCGAAGGATAAGTAATGAACTAGCAACGAAGCAGATTCAGTGGCACTTCAGTCCACCATTGTCCAGCCACAGAGGGGGAGTATGGGAAAGAATGATTCGATCAGTACGGCGGTTGTTGTTGTTGATCACAAAGGAGCAGACCTTGACTGATGAATCCCTAGCCACTTATTTGGTTGAAGCTGAGAAGATATTAAATAATCAACCCTTAACCCCAGTGACCCAAGACGCAGAGGATAAACTAGCTTTGTCCCCAAATGATTTGTTGGTACTGAGAGAGTGCGATGGAGTGGTTGAGGAGGGTACCATTATTGATAAGTACAGCAAACGTTGGAGACAGGTTAATTACCTTGCCAATGTGTTTTGGAAAAGGTGGCTAAAAGAGTACTTACCGTCTCTACAGTCACGTCAGAAATGGTTGGTTGAACATCGCAATTTCAAGGAAGGCGATGTAGTAATCGTGACTTCGGATATTTCAACTCGCGGAAAATGGCCGCTAGGAGTTGAAGAAAGTTGTGAAATAGATAACGACGGAAAGGTTAGGACAGTAACGATTCGCACTGAAAATGGAATAGTTAGGCGGGACATACGCAAGGTGTGTCTCCTTGAGGGGTCTGAATAGCCTTATGGTGTATTAGAAAGGCTAGGACAGGTAGGCGTACTGCTGTAAGTCCTACCCGTTCTTTTTACTTTGATGATATAGTAGACAGAACCATGACAGAAGGTATCAAGTGGCCTTGCAGTACATGGAGGGATTTTGTGGGCCGGTGTAAGATCCTTTCTGATGATTCTGTGTGAAAATCCCTCCAAGTAGCATTTTCCCCATTGTATTTCGTTGTTTTGTGTTTAAAAGTACATTTATTCCTCTTATTCCACTTGGCTATGCATTTTAATGACTTTTTCGCGTTAGTTGCTATTTATTTTCATTGTAATGGTTGTTTTTCCCTTGAGTTTCTACCGGATTTCTATTATTCTCATTGATTCTATATATTTTGTTTTACTGGACTTCGGATTGGCGGCTGCCATATTGGTTCGTTCTTCCTCTGGACCGTATTGCTTGAATTGACTGGGTTTGTGCATTTTTTGATTGTGGATTGACGCACACTTCCAGAACTTGTATTATTTTGTTGTAACAAATTTAGAGCTTACTCTCTGGACAAGCAATACTTGATCTATCCCGTAAGGATAGAATAACCTTCTTGTTTATTTCTTAAAACTGAACTGATTATTCCAATCTTTGGGATAAATTTGGGTTGAATAACTGGTGGTGACATTTGTTTAGAACCGTTTCTCACCCAACCATTTGTTCTGAATTTCTACTGGGCAAGAGTACGCGTATCTAAACCAACCTCGACAGTTATTCTTCAATCCAAACTGACTTAGTTGAATTCTACAGACTGTTTGAGCTAATGTCTGTGCAAGCTGTATTGCTAAGGGGACTAATGACTGCCTAATCCTAAAAAATTATTATAGTAGTCAGAGATATTAGGATGTTCAAGTTCTTACAAACTTTTCATCACATAGAACATGTGCCAAGTGAAGTACATTTATCAGTGGATTTTGAGACATCTAGTCTTTGTAATAACATTTTCAAAGGGACCTGCGATAGCCGGCAAGTCTTAAGGGCTTTTTTGAATATTCACCTACAGGCAATAGAAAGTTTTCCTTCCTGGCAGATAGTGCTCTGGAATCTCATAATGCCTTTACATTTCTTGGAGGTTGTTTAGTATACTTTTTATTTCCCTTCTACTATTGTAGTGGCCCCGGAACACTATTGAGTTAGTAACGTCTTACAAGCAGACACAAGCGGAATAAATACTGTATTGACCGTTAATATAAGTACCTATAATAAGTGCGACGTACATCTGAATATAGTTTACTTGAAATAGCGGCTATCTTTGGGGCGTATGATGGGTTCTCTAGATGACCATCACACGTAACTGTCCGAGTTGTAATACTGGTCAAACAATCACTATAGTAGTTGGCTTCAACACACTCATAAATAAATAAATAATAAATAAATAGTTTTTATTCTCATGTATCATTGTGTACATGAGGGCATGCCAGTTTACAGGCATGATCAGAATGATATGAGTTTACATTTATACAGATATTTTGACAGTGTCATAACATAAAGTCAGTCGAATTGAAAACCAAACCATTTGCGACAGTGATTTCAGTACTAGGACTCAAAATATATGCATTGTAGCACGGTTCATAAATTACAAAGAGATGCGTGCTCCATGACCAGAGCGTTACAATCTCAAAAAATACTGCTGAGGTTGCGGAATGGATGAAATGCAGGATAAGACTAGGAGTCCTCAGTAGCCATATTCCTGGTTCGGCGGACATCTATCGTGAGATATTGAAGTCTGCATGGTTGATATTCGGGTAAGAGCGATTTTAATAGTCATTGATAGGGGGTTCACACCATAATAATGCATTGATTAATTGCAGGTCTAACGACATCAAAGTTCGCGTTGTAGCACAGTACATTTTTTGTACAAACAAACACGCGCTTTTCGTCTCCAGGGGTGCGACTTCTAGAGCCGGCTCGGAGTGAGCAGAACGAACCACACAGTATATCTGGATATACTGTGTGGTCCGTTCTGCTGGAGTAACTATCAGAAAATCTTCAGAAAATCCGTTAGGGATTCGAAATCCCCAGAAATACAATGGATCATTTTATCAAGTTGTATTGATTTTTTGTACGCATGATTTGTAAACTATCATCACTTGTATGTGAGCACATTTAACAACATTTAATTGTATTATTAAAAGTTTTGATAATTTCAATTGATGAATAATCATTATGATTATTTTGTATATATAAAGGAATGTGTAAAATATAATCTGATTTTGAATCGATTTTGAATCTGATCCCGATCTGTCTGGTTGGTCTTTGTCTTATTCTTCTATCTCCGGCTTGGGACTGAGTGGGCTTAAGCCAGACGCGAATTATCAACTAGGCACACTTCAATAAGCGGCCGCGCGCACAACAGATCAGTTCTTTTCGCGTCATAACAAGTAACTATCAGAAAATCTTCAGAAAATCCGTTGTATTGCAAACTGATGGAGTCACTTAATACACCAGCCGTAATTTAGTGCATTAAAAAGTCTGCCACATACTATTTGTAACGATTCTCATAAATCGCTAGCTTAGTCCTAACCGACCTGCCTGGTAAGGTAACCAGGCTGTCGTCATACTGAAATTCACTGCTACCACGTTCTGTCATGCGAGCACACCGGTTTGTCTAAATAAATGGAAGGTCAATATAAAGGCGACCACCTCTGTAGCCGTACATAGATATTAGATAATCGGCGCTAGAATATCAGTTGATATAACACGTGATCATATTCAGAATTTTTTAACAAGCAGGTTGTCCAGGAAAATTACGGACAGTCTTAGTGGATCAAATACGTGACCATCCTCTAAGTAACCGAAATGTCAGGCGTCTGTTGATATGCGAGGGAAGGAAGCTGTGACACTGCGATATAATAGGTTGTGTAAGGAGGAATATAGTTTGGTGTTCTGTACCATGATTTATAATAGGTAAGAGAATACAACTGTGTTTGAAAGGGATATACCAATATGATGAAGAATTGTACAGTTGTATTAATGTCATTAAAAGGCCCTTTTGCTTATTAAAGTTCATGAAGGATCTTTCACAATTGCTCAACCATATATACGTTCAAAAGAACTTCACTTACCGACTGATAAACGGCTACAGCGACAAAAGGACAAATTAATGGTAGCAAGCAAGGTATAAGATGGCTACGTTGATTTTGACTACAAAGGAAAGCAGTTTTTTATGCATCGTGCCGAAAATATGTGAAAAATTTAAAATAAATCCCATTTTTCACTCCTGAGCAGATTAGGTATGGAAGAATCGTTGGTTGCAGAATGATATCAGTGACCAGGGACTTTAACACAGCAACTTTGCAACTGAAAGTGTCACTACAAAACAGAAGTTCCTCAGTCAGCTACTATGGTCCATTACACAAGCAGAATTGAATGAACAGGTGACGTGTTACACACGACATATCCCAGATGGCTGACTCTCAAAACTCATCCTCCTATTGTCTAATGATAAGCTCCTCGTCGGAAAACGCCGAAATCCACACTTCTGTTGGTTTCGATGATCACATGATGATCATATTTTGCATGATAACCAAGGAAATACTCCTTCAAAACTGCCGCATGCCGCGTCATAATTGTGCCAGGACTAACTGCCATTTGATGGGAGAGTACTTACTGCAAGCCCCATGGCTCTCAAAATGGAGCGATTTAACTATAGATGGACCTGGATTTGCTGTTAAGGAAACCCTTCTCGACACCATTCAAACGAGGACTCCGCCGAAGATACACGAGTCATTTAACAAGATGACGGGTGAGAAGAGGCACGGAAAGTTTCCTAAAGGCCAAGAAAAAAGCCTGGAAAAAAGTGGTGGGCCTCACCTAAAGCCTGTAACTATAAGGCATGCCTTAACTTGCGTAATAAATACAACTGTAACATTCACCACGACAGGGCTAATTTACAAGCCACCCGCTTAGGGATGTCGCAGACTGCTGTCAAGCAATTGTGGGCTAAACTACACAACACAGCGCTATACATTAGGCCTAGAACCACGTCGAAAAGGACAAGTTAAGCTCAACCTGACATTCTATTTCAAAGTTTTACACCGTTTAGTATACTCCCCTACCCTATTTTAAGATTTATCGATGCATCTAATTACAGCCTCAGAAACCATCCAGGTGCAATGTAGGTGGAACACTGTAAGATTAAAATACGATCTAACTTTTTCGTGCATAAATTCACTGCCATTTAGACTAGTTTAACGGCAGAAAACCGTACGTTATATAGCATTGATTACTTTATACGAGCGATAAACTAACAATTTGTGACTCGAAGGCAATGGATAAACTACCGATTTATCCAAATCCTAGCATAACATGCAAAGTACTCAGCCTACCCAATGTGTAACACGAGTATGTAGACTAGACACCACGAGCAGTACTTAGAACAATATGTCTAAATTTCTGTACCCAATATTCCACAACTTACCACAACCTCAACATAACCAGTGATGGTTCATAGGGTTCTAGACCTTTGAACACTCTAAGCATGAACGTTGTAGTGGAAAAACAACAAATATAAAGAATATTCTGGTTTTAAACTACTTATTTTACAATTACTAGCTAACTTTATTTATTTTGATTTCTTCCATTTTGTATGTTACTTTATATCGTCTCCCGAGCTTAGTCCTCTGTAAACCATCTGCCCCTACAACCAGTAACTCGCCAGGTTTTGGCAGTATGAAAGTCCTAAAGAGATGAGCCTTAGTTATCCGCGTAAAGACATAAAGATCAATTGTCACACCTCCGTCATTCCTCATCTTCGTTAGTAAGCCCCTAGCGAAAATTAACTCACCAATACCTATCAACGCTGACGATGTAAAACTGTGGAGACCCATCAGATATGATGAAGATATGCAAGAATTTCAGAAGACGTTGAAACCCCAGAAAAGAGGACAGGAAATAATGGGCCTAGGCTTGACCTACAAAAATTCCACACTCTATTCGTTCGCGCTCCAATAAATGACAGCCTTATCTACGAACTCAGTGGGTATACCGCAACTAGTAGCTCAACTAAATATGAACTAAGTCTGCTTCTTACCGAGAGCTTACACACTAGCGTAGACTACTCCATAGCTATGGCAAAGACCTCATCAGTTCTTCATCGTATCGACAGGCAGCTAGGTAAGCTGACACCATACATTAAGGGCCATCTTAAAATTTCACCATGATTACAGCCCCCCTATCCTCTAGAGAGATAGAGACCTAGAACACACTTAAAGACGGGCAGCCAAACTGCTGGCGAGAAAGGCAGAATAAAGAATAGCTTAGAAAGCTGAACCTTTTCTCATTAAATTGTAGACGATATCAAGGTGATCTTTTATCTCCCCACATCATTAACAACACCCCAGGTTATCTTACTAAGCCTATTCTTCCTCTTTCTAAACGTCCCAACCCTAGGAGGAAACCCATAAAATATCTTGCACCAAAGAGTAATGACACAAGCGGGATCGTATTTTTAACTCAGTCCGATAGGCTAGGAATGTCCTTTCACCCAATGTCTCTCAAGCCCCTTTCCCCACTGTATGGAGCTTCAAAACTAGATTAGATCACCATGTTCGCTTTAACAGCCTGCTGTTACCTGCCTGGGCTCCATCCCACTGTTCGCTCATTCGCTGTCCACCACACGACTTACAGTCACGTTAGCCGGTTGCCTGTTAGCTCTTAACACTTCATTATCATCATTACTATCACTTTAATTCTATTATTAATATTATTATTATTACCACTAACAATATTGTCATCATTCTCTACATTTCTATCTCCCACAAGTGATCTGTCATCTCGTTCCTTTCCTATTAGTTATTTAATACATCCCAGATCTCCACATTCCTCCCGCTCTCCTACCAATAACCCTTCTGAACTCCCAACTCCCTGAAATCGGTACTGCCCATTGAGGAAAAGGAGAGAAAGGGGTAAAAGGAACTGGACAATGTAAAAAATAAAAAAAGAGAAATAGGTAACCTCAAGAAGGCATATATAACCAAAAACGGAAAAAACGGAAAAGGAATAAAATGCTTACTTCACCAGGGACGACGCAGTCAGGCGACTAGATAACTACGTCGAGACACCACTAAAGACCTAGAACCGAATGGGTAACATAAAGACGCGAGCACTACCAGCTCATCACAATGATATTAGATGAAAGAGAAAGTTAATTAAACACGTCCACAAACGCATAAAAATTTTGGTACAAGTGTAATGCTAAGAAGTGCTTTACAAAATTAATACTGCTATCAGTCTACAGGTTATGCCTTGTTCAAAGTAAGTGAATAGGTAGAATTCCTTCCCTTCTATAACACCAACTGGATAGAGTTAGTCACGTTAAGTAATTAACGTTATCTTCCTGATGTTTGGCTCAATTAGAGATCATTTAGGCAATCAGACTATATTTGATCCTCTAAATAAATGGCCTGAAAAAATTTGAGTCTAGTGACATAAATACTAAAAGCTCAATTGTTTTATGGGCGACTGTGAATGGTCAAAAATGGCTAATTGTTTTTTGAGGATTGCTTCCTGATCCACTTATTGCTGAATTAAAAACTAGTAAGATGAGCGCCTAATGTCCTTAAATAATATTTGCGTTTAAATACAATGCAGTTTGATTGGATACTTGTAAATGAGGATAAGTACGCAGTGCTCTAAATATGTGCTATCAACATCTATAACTTTAGTATTCAGAGGGGAGGGACCGGTACATAACTAGAGTTTAGTACATGAATAATGTTGATAAGCTTTTGCAGAACGATAACACCTCTATTCTAGTCTTCGAAGGTCTATCCCAACCAGGATGGCCAGGCATTACTTTCTTAGGTCAGTGTCAATATTATATCAAGAAATATGAATAATGCACACCTAAGATGCATTTTGCTCTGACCGTATTTCCATTGTTTTACTAATCAGCGTCGTCTATCCCTGACAAGTTGTGACCAACTATCCAACATTCATCAGCCAGTTTATGAAATTTTGGGTGAGCTTGAAATGATTGGATAACTTAATTAAGGTTAAATATCTTACACATCTTTCAGTTACATGCGATTTACATTTGAACTGATTGTATTGGCCTGTGCACCAATTTCATTCATTCGTCAAAAGTCTAAAAGAAAAATAGTGGTTAACTAGAATGAGAGTCACAACCAGTCTCAAATATTAACGGTGAATTAATTTCATGTTTCCAACTTTGATATCTACATATCTCACAACTTCTGATTAAGTTCTTAACGTTAAATCTCGATGATCGTAACTAGTAAACAAAATGTCACTTAATATCAGGGTAGTTTAGCTGAATGATAGGTTTCTGAAAAATGTTTCTAACTCATATAGTGGAGAAAAATGTTTTACTAGATTTATTTTTTACAGCTAATTCAACTTTGAGTGGAAGATAAATTTTGTGTTTGTGGTTTTATGAAACTAATCGATTCGTAACAAAAGAACGACTCATCGATTGCTTTTTGACAAATCACCTGATATGTAGTTTAGTTATACATTTCTGCTATAAAAAAACGATTATATTTTCTACATTAAGTAAACTTGAATTGGTAAAACTGGGGATCATTAATGAATGCATTTTAAAATTTAAGAACTGCATGTGTATTGTAAAGTTACGAGGTACAAAAGTCATGCACCAAATAACAGTTTTTCAAGGTGGCCCTCAAGTTATACAAAATATCGTCCTTTGAAGTGCGAAAGAGATATATATATATATATATATATATATATATATATATGAGCAAGTCAACTGTTCAGCACTTTCACTTTTAGCAAGAATCGTTGATCTAGCCCTTCATAGTTATTTGTTGTGTAACAAACTGACCCTATTTTTATCGTAACGATCACTTCTTGTTTGATGTAAAGCGATTTTTACAAAATTAAATTGAATTTCTTCTTTACGAAAAGTCCATAGAGGTTTAGATTGTCACCTGAACATATCAACTTTTACATTTCCTTTGTGTATTCATGTTCAACGAATAATAGAACTTCCTCTTTTTCCGAGTTATTTAAACTTTTATCATTTGTTAGATTATTTTGAGTCAAAATACATTCTTATCTGATTCTTCGTGTGAATTCCTCTATTTACTTACATTCAATCAATTGTATGGAAGAGAGTTAGAAGCAGCCAAACTAAAACATGGCATCAATCCATAAAGTCACTAACTGCTGATTTGAGTCGTGTCGGTAGCTGCAGACTACCTGGATGGGGTCTCGCGATTACCATAACCAGTGGCTAGAAACACTGAGTGACATGGCTCAAAATCGGTCACAATGGCGCAGATGTATTCACTCATTGTTCTCCCTTAAATCGTGAGCTTTAAATTATTCCATAACTTTCCACGCTTCCTGAACTATATTCTATATGTTCACTCTCCCTATTACCATTATTATTTTATTATATTGAAGTAACTTCTACTAATGGTGGTGGTGTTAATCTTGCGGTGCAATAGAGATATGGCAACTTCAGCCGATATACACATGTGCCAGGTTCTATGTTGATCATACACACATGTTAATTGCCATACGAAACTTATATACAGATAGGATTTACAGTTTAATTAACCGTAATGCAAATGTAACCAACAAGTCTATATCAAAACTTGTTGATAAAATAGAAAAATCTCCAAATTAGGGTGAAACACATTTATTGGTTTTTATTATTTGAGAAAAAAACATGTAATCCAATAGGCTACTATATAAGAATGCCTAAAATTGTATATATATTTCTCAGATTGAAAGAGGATGTGAAAGAAGTTAGGCAAATAAAGAAATCAACGTAGTTGGGGGGGGGAGTGGGTGGTTAGGTTGGAAATTAAAAGTAGTTATGAAAGCATATTTTGCAGAAGTGAAATATTATAAGCTGAATATAACATAATAGAGTACTCTCTAGAGTACACAAAGATTTAAAGATGAAATTTTTGATCCTGTTTTAAAAATCAGTCTTGTTCTGTGAAGATGAAAATAATGATAATCAATAACCTGATTGTATATTTTATTAATAACCAGTAAGTTCTGCAAAAGTTTGATCCAATTCACCGCTAAGTGCTTTGTATCGTTCTTTCTCTGCCAATAAATCATCTACATTGAGAAAAAAGAGTTATTTTTAGAATGAAGGGAATATGGTTGACTAACTTATGTTCTTCATATTCTCGAATAGTGAATCGTTTTACCTCGTTGTAAAACATAAGAGTGGACAAAATGATCTCTTGCAAGTATGTCAGACTAGCTAAGGAAATTGTTCAATCTTATGATAACGAACCAATTCAAGCAAATTGAACTAATTCTCCATTCTATATTTTCCTCCCTTCAGTTGTACTTTACGCAGTATTTATACTAAGGCAAAAGTTATTTGCCTTATTAATACACAGACCAACACCTCGATATAACGGATCTATATATTCGCCCCTCCCCAGTTACATTATCTATCCGAAAGTTATTAACATTAATCGACTAAGTGAATTTAAATGGGTGAAATGGATCCCTCAAACTATTAGTTTTGAGTTGAATAGTTTAACCATTAAATCACTGTAGATAAGATAGATTCCAGCAGACATAGCTAATCGACTATTAGCTTGTCACCTATCACAATTAACCCATACATTAAAAGAAGTTCATCACTGGAAATCACATCCAAATTTATACGACTACAGCTTTATTTCAGTCAGGATGAAATACTACAAAGGGGTTGTATTGAAGGTAGACTTATTAACTAACCATGAAGTTATATTAGTGAGACGTTTATAATTTTGTCAGTAATATTATTAGGTTAAGGGTATTTTCTATGCTAGGATAGATAAAGTATATCTTTTCTTAACTATCTAAATCTCAACAAGTTGAGAACAATATCCATATCTATGATATACTACAAGTTTAATACATGTACTTAGTACGCACTGATGTATTTGACTTGATTTAAAAGACTTAATAATGCTATCCAACTGTTTAAATTAAAGTACGCCGAGTATAATTTAAATCTACTACTTAAATCTATTAAATTACAACTCTGTATATTGAATAAAAAAGAAAACCAGCATAAATAACATGCCATATTCATATTGATAAACTACAAAATTTAAACAAGCAACCAAAGAAAAAAAAAAGAGACAAGTAACATGATGCATTAAAATTAAACACTAATAAGTAAAATGCACAAATTGAATATTCGACAAGGTATACGAGTAGAAACCCGCTTAGTTAAAATGAAAACTGCATGCATATTACATTGATTTTAGGTTAGGTTAAGGTGAAAATGTCAATTTGTGACAATCAAAACAAAAAACAACTTGATAAATATGCATAACAAAACAAATCAATATTCAATCATGTATACAACACATGCAATTTGTATTCAAGATTGTCAAATGTTCAAGTGTTAGATATAAAAAAAAGGCATAGAATGAAATGAATTAGATAGAATGAAATTCATTAATCATTGTATCCATCTCTTTGCGTAGTGCTTCATACATGGCACGTTCAGTAACTATACGTTCTATGAGAAGAAAAAACAGTTGACAACAAGTAAAAAACATTAGAAAATATAATCAATAAAGATTGATTTTTATAAATAAATATTAAAAACAGTTGTTTGTATTCGTTAAAGATTCATGTTAGTTGGGTACTAATGATAAAAGGAGGGTATAGAAAAGCTGCTCTATCTTGAAGTGAACATCTATTAGCACCACTGGATTGATTCGGGTCTAGTGGTAAGATTCCCATTTCGATTAAATTAAAATATAACGAGTTGGTTATATAATGGTAGTAGTGATAACTGTCTTACTCCCAGCTCGGCTAAATTTTACAGATCATGACTCTTCAATATAACTTCGAGACAGTCTTCAGGTAGGTTATTATAATTAAGTTGACGTGGGTTTTTTTGGAAGACTGGTTTTGATTTGTGATTCGTATTTGTCACAAATCAATGGTACCTGGTAAAAATCAATCTATGTCACCAATTCATAAAGTTACTAACTACTGATCCAATCCACGACGACAGGTGCATGCTACATCATTGTGGACTACGTGATGAGTGGTTAGAGACATCAAGTGACATAGCTTGACAAATTCATGCAAATTCATTTTTTTATTTAACTCTAGATCTTAAGTTTAAACAATATTTCATACATATTCCACGAATTCATACTTTCTAGAATCATATTAACTATGGCTAAACAATTTTTAATTAACAGTGATATTAACACCAATTCTAATACTTTGGTATCCACCTCATAGATCCATCTTCACGTGCTGATGTCCAGTAGCAATTTGAACAGATACATGTATAGGGCAGATCATTCGTTACCCACAACTAATTAGATCTATTGTTACATAGTCCGATGTGAACTATCAACCTACAATAACTTAGGAATGATAATCTAATAGTGCAGTGAGTTGGACATCCAACTTTTGAAGAATGTTCCACACATTTAAAGTTCACAAGAATAATGACTTTCATATTTTACTTCACTTTTTTATAGTGCACAGAAATATATTCAGAACATCTTTTTTTAGTGGTTTGAAAGTGTTTATATCTTCCAACTTTAATTTTTTGTTAGGGCTGTGTTCGTATAGTCGATTTAGGTGGAAATCTTTCATTGTTCTTCTGGACAACATCAGAGCCTACTAAATTACTAGCAATCGATAGACATGTAAGTAAAGATCTAAACCATCAATCAAATGGTTAGAAATCAACCTTAAAAGACGGTGTCAAGAACAAATGGAGACAACGAACAATATATAAAAATATCGGAATAAATTGATTCTATACTTGGCAACAACCCATTTCTAGGTTGAATAGATGAAAATGATGCTGCAAAAAATAGTAATGAGATCTTTACACTTAAACTGTCAGGCCCAGATAACACGACACGACTAAAAAGCATCCATCTTTGCTACAAATGTTCTTCCTTATGCTAAATACAATTTGATTTATTCATAATGCAACATCATAACACTAACTATTATAGCACAGCAATAAGAAAGATGTAAAATAAAGGAATATCATAACACTTACCTTTTGCCTTTTTTATATCCATAGTACGTTTATTAACTTCCGCTTCAGCAGAATCAGCTCGATATTCAGCCTGAATTATTCCAAGATATGATGATTGAGAAGAAACAAGTGATATCAAGAAGCACATACAAGTAAAATGATAATCGGAGATTAATCAACAATAAGTGGTGACGTATACAACACATGCCAACGCATTCAAATACCCTATGATCAAGATACTTGAAATAAATGTTTCACATAGCATAACCACACTGTTTGTTGTGCATAAATGCCAGGCATTCTTTCTATCATAGTTAAGGGTGAACATAAAAAAATCCCACCTTCTAAATGATCAACCTCATTTTGTAGCTTAGATACTTGACGTTCAGCTTCAGTTGCTCTTTGTTCAGCCTATGTTGTATAATAATAATACATATATTAATGGCATGTTGAGTTAATTCGACTATCTCATAACCTTACTTTGTTGTAACAGGACAAAGCTACTTTGACATTCACTAGGTAAGCAAGAAACGATAGCCATAAAATGCGGCTACTTTATCAAGCAAATGTGCATTCTTTAAAATAAACACACATGCGAAATAAAAATTCGTTTGTGGATAGGGTAAAGAAAAGGTAGATCCTTTTCAATTTTACACAACGCATAACAAACAAGTCACGAACGCCCAGCACAATAGATAACACTTTGTTACTGATAATCTAGGTACAGCTCTGAAAGGAGTACACGGTGGTCGTATAGATCTGTTTCATAGAAAAAGAATTAGAACATAGTTGTGCTAATAAAACAAGGTACACAAACCATACTTAATGTCCAGAAATATTGTGTGTTTTGGAGTTACATGAAAAAAAAACATTCGAGGATTGGAAGAAGCCTGAGCTTGAAATCATGTTTTTTAATTGTGAGATAGTCGCAAAGTTCAAGTATGTGGCTCGTTGTATGAATGCTAGTGGTGGTGTGCAAGATGAGATTAATCTACGCGTAACAAAATCCAGAGTGACCTTTACAAATATGGGCTATCTCTTACAGTTATCATATTATTTTGACTGTAAAAGGTTGGGTTTACAATGTGCCAATGAAAAAAGTTCTGATCTATGTTTGTAAAATCCTGTAATATTGAGCTAATAAGGTTAGGTGACTATCGGCGACTATCGCTGTTTCTGAAGAATTTCGGACAATACGATGTTAGTAATGCACGAAAGTGTTTGGACATAGTGACAATAATTCTGTTAACATGACTATTCTTAAAACAACGACTTCAGCTGCCATCATGAATTATAAATGTCATCTAGGTGGCCTCTACATCATTTGTTATTTGCAGACTCTACGATTGAGTGAAAAGAATAGGTATATCACGACTCCTCTGTCGGAGTTCAAAAGATAGTGAAACATTGTTGTTCTGAGGTGTTTTTAGACACTGCATATATGGAAGCTATGAGCAGGAAATAAAAGTCTAGGTCTTTAGTTACCAACTAGTAGAATGATGTTTTAGTAGGTCACTGGTGCAAAACTCTCTACACCTATTTCAGTTTGAATAGCTAACCAGTATTACTATCCCTCATCATCTTAAATCACTAACAGTAGAAAGAACATATAGATTATGAAGTACAGATTTGTGTGCTTGGCTTTGAGTCACAATTCACGTATGAAGACTAGTGATACTAACATTTAGTAGTCTAGACCGAATCAAGTAGATCACGATTCAAACCAGTGATCTGGTGAATGAATGTCAAATGCTTTAACCACTAAGCAACTATCATCTACGTAAATTTATAACAACGTTGAAGCATGAAATGCAACATGAATTTTGTCATGCTTATCGGGTACATTTTACTCTTCAAGAATTAAACAGCGACAAGAAAAATATAATTAAACAACATGTTTTTGTCTTTAATCGATGGACTCTAAAACAGCGATTAAAAAAGTCATGACAGCGGCTACCTTTCAATCAAATAAATCATTTGAACTATATCAATTTCTGTCAGTATATATTGGATATGTAGATATTTTCTTTATTCTATTATGCATTCATCAACTTACCTCTTTGACATGATGAGTTAAAACATTTATACGTTCTTCCAAATTTTTTTCAATTTCAGCCGACTAACATAATCATACCATGCATATGCCAAGAGTGATGTTTCAAGTGCATGCAAGATCAATGTATTGGCATACCGACAGGAAAATATAACATATACATAAAAATAATGAATTAATAATGATGGAACAGAATTTCAAATGTCACTTATAATGTAAAATTGGAATGCAGTTTAGTAGTAGAATTTAGATTTTACGTTACATCCAAATTATAACTAGTCAAGATTTATTTATCACATCTTAGTGTTAATCCTCATACATGAATTTCAACTCATTGACGTTCATTTGAAACTTCAACGTGTTAGCCAGTAAATTCAGACAGACACAAAAATGATTTACAGTCAATGCTTTATCAACACGATTTATACACTATTAGGACTAGAAATACTATTCCAAGAATTGATAATGTTACAATGCAGAACAGAATTTGCCAAAAAACAATGCACCTCTCTGTGTATGTACATATGTACGCTTGAAATTATCAAAGAAATGCTAAGTTAATAAACAGGAAGTAAATGAAAAGTTAGTTAGTATCGAGGTCATTCTTTATGAGATGGGTAAGTGTAACAGTAATCATTCAATGCTAAGAATCAATCATACAGAATGAATAATGCAAACAATTGATTACGTGCCAAATAACTAAAATCTATCAATAACTAATTAACCGAGCAAGCAAGCACACATACACACAACCAAAAATCTAATAAGGCTTACAGCCTTTAATCGTTCGGTTAAATCTCGAATAGTTTCTTCATAACTTTCTTCGCGTTGAGCTGACTATACATTACACATTTTCAAGAAGAAAATATTGGAAATATACTAGAGAATTGACATTGTTAGACAACAAAACAAACATAAATCAATCATCGAGTCTGATTGCGTTTGTGATGATTCGATACAATATAGTAATGATTCAGGTAAGTTTACAATCAGTACAGTGGAGAAAAATTAAGGAATACGATCATGATACTATCACATCGCTTATAATCCATTTCACTTTAATAGGTAGTTTAAACAATTTAAACAATTTAGGTTTGGTGTATAATTAAATTCAGAAGATACTGACTCATCAAGCTTCTTAAGCTTTGCTATTCAGATTCAGAAGAAACAAGGTACAAATTACGTTTTTCTACAAAAAACGCTTTCCTACTTCCCCGAAGTAGAGCAAAAGGAACAAACGATTCGCCATTTTTAACCAGTTAAGTTTGAAATTTTAGGAGTGTAGACATACCGTCATAATCAGTACTGGATAGAATAACTGCCTGATGTGCATGAACTCTTAAATAATAGTAGAATGGAATAGTTTATTACAATTTATTTAATTCGAAGGCTTGACTTTTCGAAACACCTTATATGGTTATATGATAAGTACAATACTGTATATAACATCGTACTACTATAACCAAGGTGATATTAATCAGTATCTGCTTTACTGATAGTTTAGTCTACTACACAGACTTCTTGGTTTCCTGTTAAAAAAACAACTGATGAGTAAATGGTACCCAAACCGTTTTCAACTACCTTGACGTGGTGGTTAGATTTGCCTATCATGATGATTTAGTCGGGATCTACTGGCTGGAACAATCGTTCCTTAAGGTCTTACTATGCTAAGCAGGTCGGTTGGAGAAAGTTAAGACTAAAAGTAGGAAACCTAAGGTCTGACGGTAAAGTAGTAGTGCCGACTGTAAAGGTGTGACGGTGGTAAAGTGTTCCCACTAGACGACCAGCTTGACAGAGATGCCGCCTTCCCACAAAGGGAAGATTAGCCCTAAAAATACACACCTTACCTTACTTTACGAACTTCCGTCTTCGGCGGTAAGGCCATAACAAGTACTGAGCTAGCACAAGAAAAATCTCACAAAAAGGTCGTATGTGACTGGATTTAAACTGGTCTCTTAAGCCCTGTGGTCACGCTCACAGGTTACTAAGACCAACTTTATCGCAATTTCCTTTTTAGGTACCTCAAGTAGGGCCTTTGAATAGTGTGGGCATCTGAGTAGTAATAATCGACCTCACACTACTAACAGAATTCAAGATCACTGTGAATGAAGTAAATCACCATCAAAAATCGAAATATTGTTTTTATAGGAAAGTAATCACTATCAGATCTGATGATACAGTATGTATTGTTACACAATTAGTATTATATAAGAAATACTACTTCTAGTAAACGAGGCAAGAAATGAAATCATAGATATGACGGAGATTCTAGATCATCAATTATGCCTTATAATAAAAATATCACTTAGAATTATCTAAGTGATTTTAAAATAACATCGGCCAGGTTCAGATTATTATGTATTTAAGGTATTAAGGATATGGAAATATGTGCTTGTATATGTTGTCAGAAAACCCATGTGAGATATGAATTCTCACATTCGAAATTGGATTAGGTGGAGATTCATCATAAAAATTACTAAAATTCATCGAAAACATTTGTAGAGATTAGTATTTATCTTTCTAACTGCAGAACTTTTTAGCTTGACATACTGCGATAATGATTTTTCTAACTCTGTATAAGACAAATTCGCAGAGAGTGCAAGAAATGACAAACGTTTAATAATAGAATACCATTCTTCCCTAACAGAGAGTTAAAAATAGACAACTTTGTTCTCTTCACTGATTTTTCCCTTGACAGAACACCAATTTTCGAATTCTTTAGTGTATTTCAATTTTGTGTAAAGGAAATTGTAGTATCTGATTCACAGAAGAAACCTCGCATTTCGAAATAACATAGTAGTAGTGATGGACCCCAGTAGTAGCATCTATTAATCAGGTCGTAATTTTGCTTGTGATTCTGATCCTTACTGTAATCCTGATCTCGATGTCGGTTATAATTCTATTGGGATGAAGTATTTGTAGAATTCAATAATGGTCCTACTAAGGATCCTGATTGTGACGCCAGATACGATGTTCTTGTTAGTAATATTTAGTACTCGGTACTTAAGACTCCGTCTGTCTCGACGCTCAATGTTGGCTGATATAGCAAAAGGGTGGAAGAGAATTAGAGGCGGCCAAACGAAAACATCGCATCAGTCCATGAAGTCACTGACTGCCGGTTTGAGTCGTGTCGGTAGCTACAGACTACCTGGATGGGGTCCTCGCGATTACTATAACCAGTGGCTAGAAACACTGAGTGACATGGCCCAGAATCAGTCACAATGGCGCAGATGTATTCACTCATTGTCCTCTCCTAAATCATGAGCTTTAAATTATTCCACAACTTTCTTGCTACGCTTCTTAAACCATATTTTATATGTTCACACTCCTTGTTACCATTATTATTTTATTTTATTGAAGTAACTTCTACTGGTGGTGGTGGTGTTAATCTTGCGGTGCCATAGAGGTATAGCAACCTGAACCAATGAGCACGTGCCAGATTCTATGTTGATTATACATACATACTTCGGACTCCGTATTTAGTATTTAGAACTGCAGTCACGAGAATTCAGAAGTAGTAGTATTGTACTGTACGGACTAGAAATAGAATAGCAAGCGAGCCGTTAGACAATCCGAAGTGATATATGTGTGACTACGTGTTCAGAATGTGAATCACTCAACGGAATGTAAAAGGGTGGGAGGGGGTAGAGATGAATATTGTCTGGCAAATATGAAGGTCAATATAACAAAGGGAAATGGAGAGACATATAGACAATAACGCGCATAAAAATGTCCATGGGAAATAACATATAGTAGTCATATAAATAAATATAATAAGGAAATATATAATTTAAATAATATTTTCGAATAGTCGCTATATCGAGGCAATCCGCTCAGGATGCACATGTAGCAACAGAGACTGACCAGCTCCAGTCTATAACAAACCAACGGGAATATACAAGTTCATCCTAAGGAAATATATAAGTTATATATAATGATCGAAATGTATTGTCGAAATCCACCTTAAAACTGCATTAATTTATTTGTATACCTAGATGACCTTCTGAAGGCGTCGTGATGTCGAGCAGTCCAAGAGTAAGAGAGAATAGAAATAGGGGCGGCCAAACTAAAAGTATCTTCAGTTCACGAAGCACGTGATAAATTAGAAGAAACAAGTAGCTAAGACACATAGTGACTACTATATGATTTAGTAATTATGTAGATATTTCTGTTACTTTATGAACTATATTTACATACAAATCAAACGAGATGAAACGAGGTTTCGGGAGGTGAATTAACATTTAGAAGTGATGAACCACGATGATTATGGCGTACAATTTAAAGGAGGTTAAGAGTTAGGCAGTATGTGAATTTTATTAGCAGCATAAACCAAGAGTTAAACAAAATTTATCTACTTGTTTGGATTAATGTACATTAGTGTTTATACTAAGGCACAGATTACACATTTCAACTTTTCAGTTGCCTAAAAAAATATGTTGAGAGATTTGAGTAAGCAAGTATTATTTCTATATACCCGAACCAATAATTCGAATAGAAAGACATATGTACTGAAATTACCTCTTGTTCGGAAATTTCAAGAGCTTTCATATTATTACCAACAACACGTAATTCCTCTTCCAATTCTACTATTTTGCTTAAATTTATGAGGGGAAAAAGTTGAAATGGTTCATTATAACGAACTTAATTGTTTTGTACATAAACGTGGAAGGGGTGCAAAATGCATCATATATTTAAGCATATTAACTATGAAAGAATGTCATTCAATCATGCAATGTATGCTACTACTGCTACTATTACCAATACTTTCATACAAACTGTTATACAAGTGAAAAGCAAACAGATACCAAGTAGTGAAAGAGAGTAGTATTAACATACAAATTGGGTCAGACAAAGTACAGAAAATATGAAAGATTGTGACGATGCATTGCCTGGAGAAGCGATAAAAGTAGAAAGTGGAGGAAAAACGATTATGTAAAGACATTTTTTTTTTAAAAAAACAATTGGATTATAACAAGTAACGACAATTTTGAAGTTATGATAAATGATGAGTGTTCAAAACATTTTGCGATGTTTCTATTTTGAAATGTAACCAAAAAGTCCCATTCAGTAACGATATATGCTCTTAGCGATTCTTCAATTGGTTACGTACAGTAAGATGACTAAGAATACATAGGAAACTTTGATGCAGAAATCGTATCAAAGTGTACAATGGTATCTCTGCATGTGTGTTTTTACTGACCTGGGAGGAGACATCTGAGCCATGACCTTGATTAAATACGTGACCCACTTAGAATAAACCCCTCCATAACTGTATTTCACTTTAACTACATGATTTAGGGGCACCATATTAACTGTCCAGCCCTGGAGGAGCATGTGACCTATCTGGAATCCCCGACTTATTAACAACTTTGTGACAGAGTGGATTGGCACAACAGTAAGGATGGATTTGAATTGATATTATATGAATCACAAATGAGGATGATTGCTACCAATAATACTTTATATTCACTAAGCTGTAGAAATAGCAGATAACTTGACCTGCTACTGGTAAGAATCATTACTTAGTATAGAAACAATTTATTCAGCACATTCTTATGCAACTTAAAAATAAGGTGGAAAAATATCTAGATGACTCATACTGATTAACTAATGCACGACTCCACAAGAATCGAACAAAAGAAATAATTCACGACACAAAAGTTGTCTAGCATCACATGGTTTTCAAGGCTTCTTTAGATGATAAATCATCTTATAAAGCTACTTCTGTGTTGGCTGAATAAGTAGTTACACAAAAGAATAATGAATAAGCAAAAATAATTAGTGCATCTACCTGCTCTTTTTTAATTTCCATAGATTTCCATTTAGCTGCTAGATTCTTAAGAGCATTCTCTAGCTCAGCGACTAGCCTGTAACAGAACAAGTCAGGTAAGTAAACTAAGTATTAGAACATGCATGAGCAGAATCGACGGGTAAGAACATTACTAAGGTGAAATATATTTTAGAATAAGCCTAACTTCACGGTTACCTTAAATGATAGCAACCGTATTGATTACAATACGAAATCGGGATTTGGTTAATAGTTTACCAGAAAAGCGATGTGTACTGATTAAATATTACTAAGGAATATGGTAATAGGTGAATATGGCAAATAGGCTGGAGGTAGTAAGTTTTCATAGACTGAGGTAATTGAGACATGTATTAGATATGCTCAACTATCGTCTATATCGATGTACGATGTTTACTAGCGTTGGAGTTTGTTGAAGGGAACCTAGAAGGGGGGGGGAAGTCAGAAATGTGATATTAATCCAATAAGTCCTTGATCTCATACTGATAGCTGAAAACTACCTGATTGGGCTCCGAGCAATTATTCCTATCAATAGTTAAACATTGTATAACATGACTCAAAATCGGTGTACATGCATTTACTCCTTCCCTGAACTCAGATCTGAATTTCGAATCAGCTGAGATATATTTCCCTTAGACATGAAGTTTGGTGGTTACCACTTTCCTGCTGTGGATAGGACCTCAAAAAACAATAGAGCAACTTTACTCCGAATTAACTAAATAGACAGAGAATTATTTATAACATAATATCGACAAAGTAAATAATAACTTACTCTTCGGATTTCGCCATACGTGTTTCCGCTTCAGCTAAATTCTTTTCTGTCAACGCGAGTGTACAAGAGATCTTCCAATGATTTGGACAATTTCATAGACAATTATCAAAGTAAGTAGGTAGTGAGACGATCGAGTGAGAGGATATTTATTTTACGAATTAAATTAAAAGAAAAACATGCAATTAATGAGTGTATAAATGCCATAAATAATTAAAACAAATAGTAATAATAGTTTTGGAAGACTGGTAAATTAAAGCATGCAGCATAATGGACGATGCATGAGATACGTTGTGTCGTTTGTAATGCACACTGCTGACTACCTTTCTGCGGCCTCAAGACGAGCTTCAGCACGTTCGAAATCAACTTCAGCAATAGCTAATTTACGTGCAGCCTAAAAACCAAAAAGAAAAAAATAGCACTAAGTAAAGTTGCCCATCATGGTAATATAAATTTGATCTCACGATTTTGATGATACTGACTAGCATCCATTTATTTATAAGTACGATTTTGATACATATTGAGGAGCCAGACAATGCCAGTCATTAGCAATGTAGAACGTGGAGCATATATTCACCGGTCTAATCTGCACATCGTGTCATCATAGCAAGATGAAATTATCCAAATGAATACCCAAGTAGTAGAAGGGGTCCCGACCATGCTGCTACCTTGACGTGGTGGTCGGGCTTGCCTATCGTGATGACTCAATCGGGCCATACTGGCTCTAGGTCCTACCATGCCAGGCAGGTCGGTTGAAGAGCGGTGAGGCCAAAAGCAGCAAATATAAGGTCCAAGGACGAAGTCGTACTGCTGGCTATACAGAGGTGTGACGGCAGTAAGGTATTTTCTTCGGACAACCAGCATAGCAGAGATGCTGCCTTCCCACAAAGGAAGGATGGGGTTAGAAAAGGTCGACCCTAAAAATGCACACCTCACCTTCTAGAATGAATTCCTGTCGACACTCGCCAATGTGCAGTCCGACTAAATGGTTCAGTAAGAACTCGGAAAGATAGGGATACACGCCGTTGTCTTTTCGTTGTTTCTGCCTACGCCTCCACCAACTTCAACCTGGATGAAGTGAAAAATGAATTTTACAGAAAACTTTCTGAACAACTTCATAGGGCCAAACACTCAGATTTAGTAATCTTGGTTGGTGATTTTAACGCCAAAATAGGTAGTTTGAACCAATCTGAAAGACATTTAGGTGGATGCTTCAGTGTTCCAGCTCAGAAAACGGATAACGGCGACCGTCTGCTGAAGCTTTGCTCAGATAATCGGTTATTTCTAGCCAACACGAACTTTAAGCATAAGGACCGACATCGTGTAACATGGAGACCTCCTGGCCCTACTCAACGGTGGACTCAAATAGACCATATTGCAATTAGTCACCGTTGGAGAGGCTCGATAGAAGATTGCCGATATTTCTGGAGTACATGTTTGGATTCCGACCACGCTCTAGTGCGAGCACGCGTTTGCCTGCGTCTTTCCGAGCGAAGAAAAACTACCACAGGAAAACCTTTTAGAATTCAGTTTAGTAATGAAACAGCCAAGATTAAATTCCAGGAACAACTGAAGAATCACTTAGGTAATTATAAAGATGCATCCCGGCTAGATACTGCTTGGCAAGATGTTCAAGCAGCTGTGGCATCTACAATGATATCTATCAAGGACTTAAATCAACATGTCAAGAAAAACCAATGGATTTCAATGGCTTCTGTTGATTTAATAGACTCCCGAAGAGTTATCCCATCGGGCTCCGAACATGAAGTTGAGCATCGTGTAATCAGCTATAAACTGACGAAAAGTCTGCGAAACGACCGTGAGCAGTGGTGGGTAACGAAAGCAAACGAAATGGAAAAGGCAGCCGCGTTAGGTAACACTAGACAACTTTTCATGTTAATAAAAGAAACCGGGGTTAAAAAATCCAGCGTTAGTGAGACGATTTCCGAAAAAGATGGGACGATTATTAGTTCTCAATCTAGACGTTTAGAACGACGGGCTGAACACTTCAAGGAACAGTTTAGTCGGCCTTCAGCTACTCTAAAACTTACCACTATTTCGAAATAGCCAGAATGGAAAGTCGACTTAGGTCACCCGACTCTTATCGAAGCTATAGCCAATCTAAGGCGAGGCAAAGCAGCGGGCCCAGACGGATTATCCCCAGAGGTCTTTAAGGATGGTGGTCCCACATTGACAACCAGGCTGACTGATATTTTGACTAAGGTTTGGGAACTTGACATAATTCCGTCTGACTGGTGTCGATCGTTAATCGTCCCAGTATATAAGAAAGGGTCAAAATCGTCCTGCAATAACCATAGAGGAATTAGTTTGACTAATATAGTGTCTAAAATACTAGCTTCTATAATTACCAGACGCTTAACTTCAACTCGTGATCTACAAATACGAAAAAAATCAGGCCGGTTTTAGACCTGGTCGCGGTTGTATAGACCAGATGTTCACCGTTCTTCAGATCCTAGAACACAGATATACTTTTCGGCGGCCGACAATAGTGGTTTTCCTCGACTTGAAAGCGGCATTTGACTCTGCAGACCGTGAAGTTCTATGGAAGTGTCTTTCATTGAAAGGCGTACCCCAAAAGTACATAAAACTTGTTAAGGCTCTATACTCAAACACTATTAGTCGTATCAGAGCATATGGCGAACTGTCATCTGAACTTGTAACCTCAAGTGGTGTCCGTCAAGGCTACCCACTTTCCCCATTTTTATTTAATTTCATAGTTGGCATACTGTTGGAAATTACACTTTCATCGTCTGACTCTTCAGGAATTGGTTTCCTACCAGGAAATCCACTTATTGACTTAGAATATACTAACGATATAGTCCTGTTTGGCGAAGACGCTGATAAGATGCAGAATCTCTTAACAGTAATAAGCTCCAATGCAAGCATGTTCGGAATGCGTTTCTCCCCCTCTAAATGCAAACTATTGCTCCAGGACTGGTTTTCGTCAACACCTGAACTAAAGATAGAGAGTGAAGTAGTTGAGCACGTCGACCACTTCACTTATCTTGGAAGCCTGATTATCCCTAATGATTTAGTCTCTGACGAAATCTCAGTAGGAATTCAAAATGCTCGTTTGGCTTTTGTCAACTTACGTCGCCTGTGGCGTAGACGAGATATTCGTCTCTCAACGAAAGGAATAGTGTACTGCGCAACAGTTCGCTCTGTCTTACTGTATGGGTGTGAGACGTGGCCATTAAGGGTAGATGACACTCGAAGGTTATTAGTTTTTGACCATCGACGTCTTCGAAACATCGCTCGCCTTAGCTAGGATCACCGAGTAAGTAATAATGAGGTTAGACGACAGGTGTTAGGCAAATGTGGTAAATCAGCCAATGAGGTCGTGAATCTTCATCGACTGAGGTGGTTGGGACATGTGTTGTGTATGCCCAACCATCGTCTTCCTCGACGCGCAATGCTAGCTGATATATGGAAGAGAGTTAGAGGTGGCCAAACTAAAACATCGCATCAGTCCATGAAGTCACTGACTGCCGGTTTGAGTCGTGTCGGTAGCTGCAAACTACCTGGATGGGGTCCTAGCGATTACCATAACCAGTGGCTGGAAACACTGTGTGACATGGCCCAGAATCGGTCACAATGGCGCAGATGTATTCACTGATTGTCCTCCCTTAAATCATGAGCTTTAAATTATTCCATAACTTCCTTTCTACGCTTCCTAAACCATATTTTATATGTTCACACTCCTTGTTACCATTATTATTTTATTTCATTGAAGTAACTTCTACTGATGGTGGTGGTGTTAATCTTGCGGTGCCATGGTGGTATGGCAACTTCAACCGATGCACACATGGACCAGGTTCTATGTTGATTGTACATACATACATAGAAGCGGTGGCAATATCAGTGGTAATTAGGAAGATTTGGAGCAGAAAATACATAAGTCGAGAAGAAAGGACTAATCCGAGTAATGAGATCAAAAATAATTTCAGAACTTAGAATCCAACAGATGAGTAGGCTTATCTGCATCATTACAGTAGGTTTTAAATTTTTTTAACCTACTACACCAGTTAAAATCGTGCAACGAGATAGGTTGTTGTCGGGTATACTTGATACATATCTCAACCGATTTAGTTAGTAAGGATATGTAATATTACTCACCGATTAGCCCGACACTCCATGATTAACACGAATAGTGCTTACTCAACGGTCCCACTATATCTACAACAACTTAATGGAGCCGTCTACGACTAGACAGCTCCTTTATGGTAATAATTCAACGATAATCGTGAACACGAAGCCTATGTAGACTGAATATCCTTTGTCGATTGCGAGCAAAAATACATAAACAACAGCTGAAAAATGGATACAACGTTATATCAATGCTTTAGATATTGGACTATTAACCATCAAATGTCAGGTTGACATTCAACTCTATCCCCTAAGACCAATATAATCAGGTAATAGCCCTATAGGATAGGTCCTTCTTAGGGTAAATTATACACAATAATAATCCGTCCAGTTCATGATATAATTACTAACACAGAGTGAATGGATTCCAAATACAATTAAGAAACTTTGCAGTTAGGTAAAAGACCAGGGGTTTACAGACTAGTGGTAAATGAGATGAAAAAAGTTAGTGGTCAAAATGACATTTGTGATGAGCACTGCCAACTATGGGCGTGTAAATTTCCTATAAACAGATTCACTACTAAGATGACCTGTGAAGCTTTTTAAACAATGCAACAGAGGTGTTAAATGGAATACTTTAGGAAGTCCAATTAATGGTGTGGTTATCTAGTAAATTGGAATTCATCTGAATAATGATATTAATATTCGCAGCCTAACTTTGAATATCAATGAAAAATATGATCAGAACTTAGTTCGCTACTTCTGCAAGATGATGTTTTAGCATTTATTAAACAGGTTATCACCATACACCAATCTTAAATTATATAAATTCTGAGCCTTAAGTGTCGCTTGGAATACGCAGACTCATTACTTTCAATTCATTTGCAATAGTAATCTAACATGTGGTAACTGAAATCGACGCACATTTGTGCCAGGTGCCACGTTGTCTATAGTTAGCAAAGTAACAGAATTCGTGTGTGTGACTGATTGTACACAATAAAAGTAATGCTAAGAACAGATGTCGCTGTCTCAAACTCACCTCGTCATACTTACGATCAGCATCTTCCGCAATATATTTAGCCTCTTTCTGTTGGTCTTCCAGTTGGCTGAGTCGCTCGTCGTCAGCAATCGAACGAATCTCAAGGTCTTTCCGTCCACTATGTGCAGATTATCAAATTAAAAAAATGCGTGAAATTAATGCACAGTCACTTAAGACAACAAAATTCCAAAAATAATTACCTCTTTATATTTCTTATCAGTTTCCTTAGCAGCCTCTGTGGCATCTTCCACAGCTTTCTTTAGCTGCTCTACTTTTTTGTCGTACGTATCCATTTTATTTTGAACTTGACGCCATGTACTGCATCCGCACATGCAAAAATTACATTAAAAGTCAGGCATGCAGTAAAAGATTACAAGTGCGAACACTTGTGTGACACTCACCGTTCACTTTCCTCTGCAGTTTTACTTGCCTCTTCTAATTTGGTCAACGTTTCAGTCAGTCGGCTTGAGGAAACTTCAAGGTCTTCCTCCAACAAACGAATCCTACGAGTCATAGCTGCCACTTCCGCTTCGGCCTGGAAACACGATACAGAAAATACTATAACACGCGCCAGAATATGGGGGTGCATTCGGCATGCACAAGTTAAGGCAAATAAATACGTTAACTGATAGCTTGTTTAAACATAAATCAGCAAATCTTAAAAGTTGGCGAACAGGCACATAAAAAGACGTTTTTGCAACCATTCAAAACACAACTGACGCTCCGAATCCTACATCAGGAAGTGTGAGCTAACGACTTACGTCGATGTCTCTAGTATGCTTGGTACGTGTGTTGGACAAATGCAAACATTAGAAAAGACAAAAATGGTTGGCTAGAGCTTATGAATTTCACTGATTAATTACACGAATGACCGATGAAAAAGTGCCAACATGTTGTTCTGAGACATTTAAGTTAACATTTGTAGCATAGATCGATGTCTATCTAATCTTTGCAAGAATTGATGGACACTATTGCAAGAGCAACTTCGTCGTCACTCCTAGTCAGTAGGACTAAACTACAGTATCACTTTTGGGTGTATCTTTAAGTGACTCTGATTTGTCACTTTTCTGCTGGAATATGATGTCATTCCAAGCGTAAAACTTCAATATATTGTTCGACAAAGTATCGCTTTATCTCAAAGGCACGTTACAAGAACTAGTCAATTCAAATTGAAGAGTATATTTAATAGAAACTTTGCATTTATTACAAGTGTTCACCATGATCTTAAGAATCGGTGCAGACATCTGATTAGTCTGGCACTTTAATTAAGTCGAGCCCTCTTAGATATTTTTTTATCCAAACCTCAATCGATAAAACTACAAGCACCATACTCTTAATAACCAAGAAGACTCCTATAATCTAGAAGCAGATCCCAAGCAACAATAGTTCTACTAATCTTTCAGGGAGATACAAGATGTACCGAGTAAGTCACTGGTCAGTCAGTCAGGTACAACGTATAACTTAGTACATGCGTACATCAGTTCAAGTTGCCAAACCCAAATCAGCAGATAGAGATTAAATGCCACTGGTCTTACCTTCTCACGTAAAGCCGTTTCATGTTTTAGGGTCTCATCTTCTGTAATAACATCAAACTGTAACTTTTCTAACTCAGTCTGCAACTCTTTTATTTTTTTCTTGACGACGTTAGCGACATCCGACCCAGTAGTCATTCTGCCTCTGGAGTAACGTACCAAAATAAGTGTACCGCCTCACCTGAACTTCATATGGCTCAACCTTAAATATAATTACAATTCTCCATCATCAAACACATTTTTGAATAACCGATATTTACTTTTTGAAGTAATAATTTTTCATGCTCTAACTTAACAGTAACTAAGGGATTTCGAGTATTGTGGTCATTCCTTAGAACATCCAAATGTTATGATGAAGATATTTTAGGATTTCTTACACTACATACATAACATCTCATCCCGGATATTGCATTCAGGTAGCAGATCCCTACCTTATTAGGGGTTTCAAGCAATGGGGCTAGTTGAACAAATAAGTAATAGGCTGACAACATGCCTTTCAAAACTCGTGCGTTTAAAGTGCTCCCTCCCCTTATCATATCGTAGAACATGGGGTAACATTATACTGGTATTCTGTATCCTAAGTATTGATAGGGATAATAATATGTCTAAACGTCTGTGCCATCCAGAACTAACCATATCATAAGTCATTTCGAAAGGTTAGAAAACCGAGTTGAAATAAACTTGGAGCGGAAATCCGTTCTTCACAATGTATTGTCAGCGACTGGGATACTCCGTCGGGACAGGTGATATCGGGGCCATTTGTGAACTCTTACAAGGCGTGGCTGTACATACATGGGAATAAGTACTAAAAATACTAATACAGGTCACCTGGCCTGCCATCTTAATTTCTGAGGAAGTTGATAAAAGTAGTGATTAAATAAAATCAAATATCTCTAAATTAACTTTAATCTCATTGGGAGTCGGGAAAATGGCCAGGCATTAGAAACGCAATTTAATGAAAAATCTTAAATGGAAACTTTCCTATGCATCATCTAATCGTCAAATTTAGAGAAATACTTTTTGTAACCGGAACCAAGTTAACAAATAAGTGATGTTTATGGCCATTTCAGACTGGCATTTGTAAGTGGGCAGTTGTTGTCAAATATTTCATGAGTGACTACAGAAAACGTATAATAAGTAATTAGTCTTGATCGATGTAGTAGCTAAAGGGTTTATTTGAGAATACTGGCTAACCTAAAAGTGTTATTATATTGTTTGAAATTGTTTATGAGTAAACTGGGCGTAAGCTACTAATCATTATATATCGTACCTAGTTTTTTTACACAGTCGTCTGATAGGATGTTATCAGAGAAATTAAAACATAAGGTTATATTGTGTGCATATTGACTCTAGATTGTGTCGATCATCAGGGCACCTAGTGTTTACACATACTTTGATACACTCAAGATGTCTACAATTCTTCGAATTAAATCCTAGAAATAGACTGAATGTTTTTTGCTGTTATTTGATAAACGAATTAAAATTGACTCGTTTAACTAAGTTTTCCAGGATTTTACATGATGATAACCTGAAACCACGTAGATCGTTATCTTAAGTCCTCATTCGTTCCTAGTGGTTAACAGGCTTTGGCGCAATCGATAAAGTTATTATTTAGCCATTTGTTTATGTGTGACGCACGTAACCAATAAATATTTTCACTGTTTCCACGTATTATTTTGTGAGGGACGCTATCATAAATTAACTGAATGGCAAAATTAAACTGTCACATCTAGAGAATTACATCCGAGGAGAATCATCATCTTACCACCACTCTATGTTGGGTAATCGTCTCAACCTTTGGTTCACCGTTACACATCTCAGGCATACAAACTCACATAGAAATTCAAAAAACGTAAGTTCTTATATTCATGAGCAAATAGGGCTTCTGTAAACTATACCCACAATAGTAAAGGCCCTTTGATACCTATTGTTGTCAATAGGTTTGATAACAGTATTCTGTGATTAGGATGGATGATTGAACAATTCGCCAAGTGGCCAATTTTTAACAGATATATACTATCAAAACTCATGAGTATCAATACTGTTGACGTTTACAGGACTGCTAAAACTAATCACTAAATTGATGATGCCAGCACCAATTTTCAGTAACCTATTGTCTTGATGATGCAATCAAATGATCGTTACTTATTATTTTTTTATATTTTTCATTTATTACGCACAAACTGTTTATTCGACTTAACTTTAAATATAGTAATAATTTACAGGCTTTACTGTTGTGCTTACTATTTCATATTCTCTTCCTGTCTTGATGACATTTTGTTCCGTTTTGAACTTAGTATCAGTGATTGGTTAAGTTATGTATAGGGTATATAGTAAAACATGCACTACTAGTTGTAATTTTTGGACGTATTGCAGCTGGTGAGAAAAAAGACACAATAATTTCATTTTATTCTAAAAATTCTTGTGCTTATCATATGAAAGTTGTATTTTAGTTATACTGCGTACGCTGAGCTAGATGGTTTAGTAGCAGGGCTTTTATCCACATTCTGGACGACTTTTGTTAGTCGATATTTTCTGAAAACGTTGTCTAGAATGACTATGAAAACTTCGCAATTAAAGAATCCATCTCAGTAATCTAAGTATAACCAAAATAATTCTAAGAAGCTACAAATTTTCTTAACCGTTTCAAAGGTTGCATTCTACGCAAAATGAATACATGTAGTCAAGACAGTTTAAGACATATGAATTATAGGGAATTACTAAAACCAGTGACCAGATTAAAATTTCACTCTCTCGATGTTTTCAATGATGATAGTAAAATATGTGGTTATAATAAGAAGATCAAAGTACTTACTTACATATAACGAAACCTTTTAGTTTGTCTGTGTTTTTTAGCAATTACTTAAAAGAATTGTACCATGATTTATTTATCTAAGGGATATGTTACAGAGAACTCAGAATAATGTTAAATGATGATGGATGGTTTTTGTGTAGTAATCAATCACTAGAAATATTTTACTTGTGCAACTTCTCTGCCCGACCGTAGCTGCTACCTTGACATGGTGGTCTGGCGTGCCTATCGTGATGACCCAGCCGAGCTATATTGGCTGGAACACTTGTTCCTTTAGGTCCTACCACGTTAAGCAGGTGTGTTGGAGAGTGATAAGACTAAAGATAGCAACCTAAGATCTGAGGTAGAAGTCGTACTGCTAACTGCAGCGGGGTGTGACAGCAGTAAGCTGTTTTCCTCGGATAACTAGCATCTACAGCGATACTACCTTCTTAACGAAAGGAAGGGGTTAGAAAAGGTCGACCCTAAAAATGTCACACTACAAGTTACTCCACAGATTTCCGTCTCCAGCAGTAAGGCCTTTTAAAAAACGGAGCTGACACTTCAAAAACTTTCCATAACAAGGTCGTAAGTGATCGGCCTTAAGCAGTTGCCTTTTGGGTTCTGCTGTCGCTCTCCTAAGTCACTATGACCGATACTAATCCAGTTTCCTTTTCAGGTACCTCAAGCAGTAATATTTTTCCTTGGTGTGGGCAGCCAGGAAGTGACAACCGCCCTCATACCTCTAACAGCATATGAGATCATCTTGTTCGAGGTCAACTCCCACCCTCAACTCTTAATAACTCTCGTATCCCCACGATTAACCCGTCCAACCTAACTTTATCGCTTTATGCAACTTCTCTGATCATGCTGATTAACACTGATTTAAATCTAGCGATTGGTTCTAGTTTATTCAATATTTCAAGCAATTTTTAGTGTTGACTAGTATGAAATATCAGTACAGGGATTGTATCACCTGTCATCTGTCACCTGTCATCAAAATATTTCGTAGATAGTGCTCCTTAGAACAGTGAAATATTATATTTTAATAGATAGAATTCAGTAAACAGTAAATACCAGACAGATTACTAATCTCATAAGATTTACATTTTTTCAATGCATTGAAGACTATTGTTTTTACATAATTTAGCACTCATTTGAATACCACTTAAAAAAATAAAGTGTAAATGTGAAATAAGAACTTTACATAACACTTAATCTTGAACCCATAAGTCCTACAATATACACATACTATTCATGTGAAGATATATTTCTAATTTCTATAATTATTATAGGTTGAAATTTGCTAAGATTGTGAATAACAATGAAATGTACAAAATAAGTAAAGTATTATTTCATACTGAAATTCTTCGTTATAAATATCTTTTGATCTAACTCAGCAGACAACAGTTTGTTGTTAAGATCAACTCGTTAGTTATTAGTTAAGTCGTCATTTCTTTTCTTATATGTAAATGAAGTTTTATAACTATTCACTTTATATTAAAATGAACTTGTATATTCCCAATACACCGGTTACATAAGTGTGACTGTCTGGACTCAGTAGTCTAGTGATGAACGCGGTGGCGTTCGACACGAAACAGACTGAATTCGAATCCCACTGTGAGCATCAACATTGGGATGCAGGTACATCCAGCCGACAAGCCCCAAATAGGATGAAACGCGCACCCTGGGTTCCACTTGCCAGTCACAATCTAACTTAAATATTCACTTTATAATTCAAATTAGTGAAACATTAACAAGTTGATCATATGAGAAAAATGCTAATACTCCCTCCTCCCCTCTTTCTCTATTTCTATAGTTGAAGCAGTCAATAATGATACCTTTACTTGATGTTGTGCTATATTTAGTGTGATATTGTTGATTATATTTTCTAATGCCTAAATAAAAGTGAGTAAAGGTGAGATTGAACCTTTAATCTAGTTCTTGTTGAAATAAACAAAGCATTATCGAAAGGTGAGAATAATTACTTAATAATAAATTCATTAATCAAGTTGATGATGTAAGAATAAACGAACGAAATGATCAACTGGCTATAAGTAGTGATTATATAATGTAATTAGAATAGAAAATAAAATGTTAGTGAAGACGCCTGAAATTAGGTTGACAGTCAAGGAAGATAGAGAGGATGTATAAACTTTTTTCGAATGGAAACGTTTGGTTTATTAATGTGGATACTTATGGCCTCTTCTCTTTACAAGAGTCTACATCTAGAGATGAAATATCAAATAGTTGGAATTATGCATATTTGATATGCCGGGCACCTAACGAAGATTGACTATCTTCGAGAACTGTGCTTTAGAACCTTATTTCAATTATTATAACTGTGGACAGTGTAAACACTTCATTTCTATGACTGTTACGTTCCCCTTGCCCGGTCGTTTTGTTTAATATATTTACTCTTAGTATACTGTTTATTACTGTGAACTACGGTTACTTAACTGTGTACAACCCGCCCTCATTCACTGCCACTCTTCCCTTTGTTCTGTATCAATGTTAGATTTGTGGTCGGTTTACCGTGTGGTCTGATTTTATGTATATATAAAGGCATGACTAAAATACAATACGTTCTCAGTTCTCCGTTTTCCAGTTCCCGGTTCCCGATTCTAGTTCTTCTATTGTCGGCCCGAGGAGGGGGGTGAGCGGGTTTAGGTCAATCGCGCATTATCAATTAGGCACATCTCATTGGCGGTCGCATCTACCAACCAAAACTCTCTCTCTTTCTTCACGTCATAACAATATTATTTCTGAAGCTGAAATATTGAACGGATATATTGAACGGATGGTCCATATTAACTAAATGTTCCAGGATTTAATCCAGTTATCTTTGTCTTAATGTAAACTCTTACAAATAACAGAAGTCATAAGCATCCAAATTTATAAACCAAACCTTTCCATTTGAAAAAAGTGCATAAGTTCTCTCTATCTTTTTTAGGGATCAAACTAATTTTGAAAGTATACATCTATCTCTTATTCTTTATTGTAATTCTATCACTTCTTATAATCAATTAATTATTGTTAGAATCAAAATATTATAAACTTACATTAGTTGCACGTTTTTCAGTTTCTTCTAATTTATTCATTTGTTCTTGTAATGTTTCTTGTACTTCATCACAATCAATTTGTGCTTGTTTCATTTTAGTATTTAATTCAGATATTTCATTTTCACGTTTTTCACGTTCTTCTTCTTTCTTTTTAAGTAATTCTTCGTATTGTACAGCTCTAGACGACAAACAACGATGACAACAACAATAATAATAATAATAATAAATGTCACAAAAGGAAGTTAATCAAGTAAAATAAACCTATATAAATGAAATTATTCTGTAAAACGTAATTGTGTATGACTTAGGGGGGGGGGCGGTATTCTCGTAACATACACTAACAGCCCTCTCCCTCCACACCCAGGGTATGCTAACGAGTTTTATTGGCAGTACATTAGTTATTTTACGATTTGGATGTTGTAGTATAACTGAATTCAGAAAATGATATAATTTACTCTCTCCCTGCTTGGTTTGATTTCGTGTTTGTCGGATTTACGTCTATCCCAAATATAATTCCCCTATATTCATCGTTACTGACTTTTAATATATACATTCATCCAATGAATTTCGGGCATGTACAAGTCAATATAATATACTGTTATTTATAACAATTATCTCCGCATGTAATCCCCCTAGGTTTACCGCCGGTTCCAACTCCAGACAAAGGAGTAGAGTTAAACATTAGGTTATCAACTCTATTCAGTAAAAATCAGCCTTGATAAAAGACGCTAACCGGTAAAAACATCTTAACTCTGCCCTTGGAGTTGGTAGGTCTTCATTTAGAGGGGTTAACTTAGAATCCTCAAGGTCAAAAGAAAAGTGGAATGAACAGTACATGGTAGGAACTGAAAACGAAGGCCCACAACAGAGTTGGTTAAAGAATCGTCGTCGGCGGCCTATGCTGCACATGAGGAAGCAGACATTGATTGACTGATTGATATAGACAGCTTGGAATTATATTATTGCGGAACAAAGTTAGAGCATAATCTAGTAAAAGCAAACAATAACAATCCTTTGCCTCGTTAAAGTTCAACGTTCTCAATTATCGACGAATGTTGTATTCAGGCCAGGCATGGCATCAGTCCATGAAGTTATTGACTATTGGTTTGAGTCACATTGATAAATGTCAACTACTTGGTTGGGGTCCATATAAATGTCGTAACTAATGGTTGGAGACCCTGAGTGACATTATTCATAACCGGTCCCAGTGGTACAGGTACATTCACTCTTTTTCCTCCCTAAAATCATTAGCTTAAATATATACCTTTCGTTTTACGAGTTAACTCTTTTTCCCTGGAACATTGCGTATATGTCCACTCTTTTTGTTGTTTTTATTAATATTATCATTAGAATAACCACTATTTCTACTGATTTGGTGTTAATCTTAGTGTTTCGCTGAGGTATGATAACGTCAAACGTTGCATATCTATTCCAAGTTCTCTTTTGTACATATACATACACTTAAGATCTCCAGTCACCTTTTTTTCATTTATTTAGTGGATGAGTTTTTAATTATTGATGTGAAATTTCAGGGAAAGATTTCATTTCAAGCTCTAACACTATGCGTATATGTGTTTCCATGTGGCATATATGGCTGCAGTATACCGGTTACGTTTACAACGGTGAAAGTTGTGTACACCTATAGATGTTTATGATAAAATCTATATTGAAATAAATACACTTTCATATAAAAAGCTTAATCATAAGTTGAAAGGAAAATGACAGAAAGTACTAAGTACAATCTCCTTAAGGAGCAATGATAACATTGAAGCTAATCTCAATTATGTTTAATCTTTCATTTAATCCAAAAACTATAACAAATAATAGCTATTATTAACAGCTAAAATAGTATAGACTCAATCTTTCACTACTGAATGTAGAGGTAAATAATCCCCAAAATAAATAGTTACATAGGTCCTCGACATTGATACTAAACATGTTTGTTTTAACGGACACGATTAGTTAAAGGCGCTTGGTCACGCATCATCACCAAATCATGTCACAACGCACCATGGGAAGCAACTTTCTCTCTAGTTTACCAGCCTAGACATTGCTATCTCATTGACGCTCTATTTAAGATCGAATAAAATTTATCTTCAATCCTTCATTGCCTTCTGATTTATTCTCATTCGTAAGAGTCGGTTCAATCGTTAGAAGTTGCTCTGGTAATACCACATACTTAACTTGGTCATATACTGGGTGAACTTCAAATATTTTATTCTTTTGAAGGTATTAAGCCAATTCATAAGTAGTGATGTTTGTAAGCTTCTCAAAAACTTCAATCACAACCTATATATATATATATATATATATATATATATATACAACCTAGAGTTGAAGATTGCTTAGTTGTTAACTCTAATGTTACTTGATTCACGCAAATAACTAAAATAAAGTAAGTATTTTTATGAAGTTATCTTTTTTGAACCAAATGATTTAAATAGAAAGCTTTCATTATCGTTTGGCAGAATATCATTATCGCCTTTCGCTTATTTGCTCTTGTATTACTATTGGTAGTCATTTATAATTGATTACTGGAAACATATGAGTGGTTAATTTTTTCTATACGTCAGTGTATCATTTCATGGTGGGTTGATCTAAATTCTATACTTCCAGAAAATCCTGAGAAGTTCTTAAGATTTTTATTGTGCAAAATTATAAACTATCTAACTCACTGAATACAACACCGATAAAAGAATTCATATGATAACTGATATCTGAACATCACCAACCACAACTTCAGAACTAGAACTTCAGAAACATCCTTAAATTAATCACCTCTTAGTTGATTATTTTAATCGAATTGAAGTAGATTTTTATAGAGATAAGTAATAATAATTAATACACTATTGAAGTTTTGTTGTTTTTGTAGTTTCAAGAAGTTTTTGTAGCTGTAACCAAGGGAAGTAGAGTTCAAATCTAAATCACTTGTGTGACATTTTACAATGAAGTATTTTTTTTCCTTTTCAGTTTACAAATAAATATAACTAACATGGTCTACACTGAATGTCATATTTTCACTAATGACATTAAACTATGAGTTTGGCTAAAGTATGTAGATGGGGCATTTTTGTGAATATTAAAAGCACTTTCTGTGAAATTTCTCAGATTGAATCAATAACACCTTTTCTCAGTAAATCAAATTCACTGTAGAAAATGAAGAGGAACATATTTAGACACCCTAATCAAAGGAAATTTAGCATGAAACTCTTAATATGAGTAGTTACGATAAACCTACACAATGGAATCGATGTATAGATTTCAATTCAGTATATTTATTCAATGTTGAAATTTCCTCTCCAACTCTAAACTAATTCAAAAGAGCCAGTAGACTCATTACATCTGAAGATGACAAGAAATCTGAATACCAAAATATAATCTTACGACTTAATAATTTTCCAATGAATATTATTAAAAATTTACAAAAACGAAACGACCTAATACTAATTATAGTAAATCAATTGAAATATCATGGATTGGTACAGCCATTCTACCTTACCATCATGGCACAACAGATGAATTGCAAGTAATTCTGAAACAACATGAAATCCAAACATTCTACAAACCTACTAACACTATTCGATGTAGAAATAAAGGATAAGATCCCTTTCACCTCTACACAGAATTGTGTCTACTGATGAGGTTGTGTCGACTGTGATGCTTACTATATTGAAGAGTCTTCACGAGAAATCAAAACTCGTGCCAAAGGACATGAAAGCTATAGTGAACGACCTCCCACTAATCCTGTTGAACTTGGAAAATTACAAATTCAATCAGCAATAGCAGTACATGCTATCTGTAGCACAATCATAAAATCGATATTAAAAATATCCAACTTATTCAAAAAAGGTATTGCCAATTATAAGGAAAGACGAAGAGTTGAAGCGCTTTACATTTTGTTAAATCCAACTGTACTTAACAATTGGGAAGGTCTTTCTATCCACCCAACATAGACTTTCTATCCAACTAAGCACAATCAAAGTGCATTAAATTTCATTCATGTGAACATCCATTCAAATTGACTCTCACTTTTATTCATATATATTTCTTACACCCTGTCACATCACAATAACATCACAACAGCATATTCTCACTTCAAATCAATTTTAACCCAATTAACTTAACACAACACAATCAAATTTATTATTATGATTGTCTTACTTTACATCTACTTTACATTTTAATTTATTCCATTGTATATTTGTTAAATTTGTATTAATTCAATTCGATTATTTATTTCCTTTATATGGAATGAGTAACTGTACACCATTGAAAAATGTTTAAAAATTTTCATTACTACTCAATGAAAATTAATCATTATACTCTATTATACTTAATTAAAATAAAACTTCTTATGATACTCAATTCTTTGAAAATTATCAAATTCAATACCTTGATAATTGATATTTATATACATACAAACTATTAACTAACCTTTCCATTGCATTCTCTTTCTCTAATTTCATTGCAATCATTTTCTTTTTAATTCCATCCATTTTATTATGGTTATTATTTTTTTAAATGTTTCTCGTATAAATTATATCCTGTTCTAATTAATCAAGTGAATAGTTACAATCAATTGATATGGTTACTTATAGTAACTAACTAATACTATTAATGCAATACACTGTGATATATTCAATCAAATAAGATAAAAGTGTCAATTTAATATTGTGGGTTGGTCTGAATTAGATAACCACTGATCATTAGGATGCATTAGACGGCTGTTTCGTTCTAGTATAGGAGTAGTATAGTAGAGTTCAACCATGTCGAGTGTGAGACAGTTACCCACTGATGTAAATGGTTGATGTTATGAAAACTTATCACAAATTGACTGAATTTGAAATTTGAACCGTTGGAAGCTCACTCAGTGGTCTAATGATAAAGCGTTCTCTGGGGAGCCAGTGGGTCCTGGATTCAATCCCTAATGGGGTCGTGGATGAGCACTGTTAAAGAGTCCTATACTATGACGAGACAGCTTTCCAATGCTTACTGTTGGTCAATGGTTGTATAATTCAGAACAATTCGTAGTATCAAATTAACATCAAAGAATCTCCATAACACTCAATTACAATAAAATATAAACCGGTTGAATAAATTATATAGACAATGATATACATGGAAAATGAGGTAATATATAGGTAGGGATTATAATATCCTCCACCCACTTAATAATCTGTTTATATGTCTATACAACTATGTGTGCTTTGATGGATAAACAGACATACTGGAAACAATTTTATTATTTCTAAATCAATTTTACTACATGATAAAAGAATAAATAGAAAACGAGATAGATACAATGAAAATCAAGTAAAATAAAAGTTCAACTGGGATGGTTATTTTTGTGGCAATGGATGATCGTCGCACTACATATCAGAAATTGATGGAAGTGGGAATCCTACTATTGGATACCGAACCGGTAGTGGAGATGGTTAGGCGTTCGCCGTCAACCTGAAGCCCCTGGTGCAAAATCTGAGGTGCACACTGCTGAGGAATTCCACATTAGGACGAAACAGCCGTCTAGTGCTCTCTGATTTTCAATGGTACCCTGCCAACATCAATCTGTGATATATTCAATCAAATAAGATAAAAGTGTCAATTTAATATTGTGGGTTGGTCTGAATTAGATAACCACTGATCATTAGGATGCATTAGACGGCTGTTTCGTTCTAGTATAGGAGTAGTATAGTAGAGTTCAACCATGTCGAGTGTGAGACAGTTACCCACTGATGTAAATGGTTGATGTTATGAAAACTTATCACAAATTGACTGAATTTGAAATTTGAACCGTTGGAAGCTCACTCAGTGGTCTAATGATAAAGCGTTCTCTGGGGAGCCAGTGGGTCCTGGATTCAATCCCTAATGGGGTCGTGGATGAGCACTGTTAAAGAGTCCTATACTATGACGAGACAGCTTTCCAATGCTTACTGTTGGTCAATGGTTGTATAATTCAGAACAATTCGTAGTATCAAATTAACATCAAAGAATCTCCATAACACTCAATTACAATAAAATATAAACCGGTTGAATAAATTATATAGACAATGATATACATGGAAAATGATGAACTTCAATACCGGTTATCACATAAATACATTCACATTTTTATTTGTTTGTGTTTATCACACATTGATATACTTTGGGTGCCACTAAATGTAGGAAGCATTGGACAGCTGTTTCGTCCAAGTATGGGACTGGTGAGTAACTTCAGGATGATCCTGAAGTTTTAATAAGTTGCGATTTTTGGAGTTTGAACTTGGTGGCAGTGAGTAAGTTATCACCAATGGCACTGTTTCGAAAATTGATGGAAGTGGGAACTCTACGATTGCATGCCAGCCAGCCTAGAGATGTAGATGGTTAAGCATTTGATATGAGACCTGAAGGTTTTGGGTTCAGGTATCTGCAAGAATCAAGGTCACTTATGAGAAGTCCCGTGGTAGAATGAAACAGCTTTCTACTGCTGCCTTTCTTTCATTAGTACCTGTGATGAATACAAACAACTAGACTTAAGACCAAACTCCATAAAACCACCTTAAGTCAATTACATCAGAAATATGTCGGTGTTCCAAGTTGAAAGGTTATTTAAAAACTGGGGGGTAGGTAAAAGCATAATTAGTACAAGGTGTAGAGTTACACTCAATACGAACATAATAATGCAATAAGCAAAATAGTACCTTTGGTTAATTATATTAATGAAAGTGATAAAATAATGAAAACATGTTGTGATATAGGAGCTGTTGTCAAGGCGATAATAACAACAGTAGTGTTGTTAAACTTATGTGGATTAAGAAAGATATCATCAAGTTGATGGGAAGAAATTAACACGAATCGTGAAAGATGAATACGTAATTAAGAATGAGATAACTTAGAGATAATCAGGGAAGAAGTTTGTAAAGTGAGACTTTATAATAGTTAGCTTATGTAATAGGAGCAACAGTTGAGGGTCATGAAGGACAGAGAGACTAAACATACCATGCATATGTTAGGTTTTCTAGAATTAACCTGATAGATTCACCAATCCCTAGTGGTCTTATTCCTGCTCCTTTAAACAAGTTAATTTGGTTGAACGATTCATCCGTTGTGATTTGATGTTCTCTATCTATCAAATCTGATAATACAATGTTGCTGATAGACTTTGTTACTCACTACCCAATCATACTCGTACATACTAACGAACATATGAGGACAAACGTCTCTGAGGACTGCCGATTTAACTAGTTTTACTAGAGAAGTTAAGTTGGTACACACACACGTGACAGAGGTAGTTTCAGTATTTTATCCTTAACTTATTGAGCAAATATCGGTTTAATTGCAAAGGTAACCTATATCCTAGTCGTGTTAAACATTTTTCGGACTGACATTTTAATTCTCTGTGTTAGGATGTTACCAACGATTTAAAATGTTACCAATGATTTAAAATCCCGTCATAAGTAAAGCATTTGCCTGCTGGCATATTCTGGATGGATTTAAGCAATATGCTTTGTAGATGTTCACTATTCTTCTAACATATATCATTGTCTAACTATGTAATTTGTTCAACATATTTCTATACGCTTTACTTTTGGCCATCCTAATGAAATTTTTATGAATTTTTATAAATCTGTAAACCTGCTGACAACGAAGTTATTGAAACCAACTGTTTGCTCCAATATTTCATATCTTCAATAACTTCATACTGATCTATAAACTATCAAGAATATTTCAAGGACATTGAATAAGAACAGATTAAAAGTACGTTCCAAATAAAAGGTATTTCATAAGTGTACCAATACGAGAGAACATCATTAACGATCACTTATAACGAGCATCCACACTATGGATTTATAGCTTTCATATCATATTCTTTTGTTAGTGTGTTGTCCTATTTACATTTTACTAGTTGGAGACCACTATTTAGACATCTTTAAAATAATTATATACAGACATATATATCACCACGATGCGATCAATATATTCAATGAAATGTCACAGTAGCTAAGGACATCAGTGAGTTATCCTGGGCATGTAATCTAGTTGGCTAATGTTTGTGATAACGTGAGTTAGTAGAGATAGAGAGGATTCGAAGATGATGTAGAAGCATGTAATCTTTGTAAAAGATTGTAAAATGTAATAAATCCTTATCAGTATGCTAAACGAAAAGACTGATAACCCTGGACATAATATTTCACTTATTGTACACTCTTTTAGTAGGATGCATGTTACAATATGACAGAACTGTCGACCTTACCTTATTCACGCAGTCCAATTTTGTTTTGGTTGGTTTTATTTTCTTGAAATTAATTATCTTGTATCAACTAATATTTTGGCTTTTATATAACGCATGAAACTATGTAGAATAGCCAAGCATTGATTGAAGATAGTTGAAGAGTTGTACAGGTCTGTTTTATTTGAAGAGTCACATAGATGCCAATTATTATTTAAGTATTAGACTGAATAGAAACTGCAACCAAACATTTCAACGATTTAACGTCTTCGATTCTACAAGAGTTAGACATGGAAAGAATGGATAGCGCATGGGAAGAACTGGAAAGGGAAACCTAGGATAGTGTTGGTTGGAGAATTGTGGTTGTTATGATGCAAGGAAAATTTGGTTGATTGTAGCGAACGCCAATGAGGTATGCCTAGTTGATAAGTGCGCATCTGTCCTATTCCCACTCACTCCCAAGCCGAAACCAGAAGAACCAACCAAACAGAACCAGAATGGGAAACAGGATCGAGGACATATTATATTTCACATATTCACAAATAAAGCCTGACCACACAGTCAACCAATTAGAAAACTAACATTCATACAAAATGGAAGTAATAGTGAGTGTGAACCGGAATACGTATACACGATTGACTAACGATAGTTCATCAATGACAAAATAACAGTTAGTGTCAAATGGGAGGATGGGGCAGGAGGAACTAAGTAATAATAGGAATAAAATGTTGACCTTGAACACAAACAAAAACAATGAAATAGTCTACAGAACAACAGTTCTCGAAGATAATCAACATTCTTTAGGTGCTCAGCATATCAGTGGTCGATGGTTTATGCTCCACTAGAGGCCAATGAACGAGTGAACGAATACTTTTGTTACACACATTATTAACGTGAAATGAATTTATGCTTATAAAACTAGAAAACTGGTTTGAAAGAGGACGAGGGAGACGGTAGCGATAAAATTTCCATCTGATTTTATTTTGAGATAAATTCAATCATAGTTATACTAACATGACCTCAAACTGAAATCTCACTTATCAACTAACCATCTAATGAACCTACCTTTGAAGTAAAAGTTCATGCATATAACAAGCAGTAATTATTGTAATAGATTTAGTGCATTAGGATAGATGCACACTCAAAGTTTAAAATGTGAATGAATATACTATTGATTAAATATATCACAGATTGATGTTGGCAAGGTACCATTGAAAACTATAGAGTACTGGACAGTTGTTTCGTTCTAGTATGGAACTCCTCAGCACACCCCAGATTCCGTCCCAGGGGCTTCAGACTCTAGTGAGGAGTCACGGTTGGTGGAGTTCAGACTTGTCGGGAGTGAGACAGTTATCACCAATCGAAGTAGATGATCGTCGCGTTATATGTTACAAATTGGTAAACGTGGGAATTCTACCATTTGATGACGGCCAGGACAGTGGTGCAGAGGGTTAGGAATTCGCCAACCTAATGTCCTTGAGACGGATTCTAGGATATGCACTACTGAGGAATCCCATACTAGGACGGAACGGGTGTCCAGTGCTTCCTATTTTTCAATGATACCATACCAACATCAGTCTATAGCATATTCGATCAATTAAAATACCAATCTCCACAAACCATCTCAATTCAGTTACACTTATATACGATTATACAGCTTGAAAAGAAACTGGTCGAAAAGAGATCCCTTCACTGAATAAAATTGTTTTGCGGAACATTTATCAAAGGTCTTGTAAAATATGTCATCTGATAACCAATATAAAATTAAGTTTATACAGGCTCATTGAGGTATACAATTACTTGGATTTAAACCATTTTATGAAAGTGGTACCTGCATTTACTAATTTTCTAAGCATATAGCATATAATGTTCCTTCTTTCACAATGACTATGTGATTTACTGACAGTGCCAAATGTACATTGAAGACATACCTGGCTGTACATAACAGACAGATGAATGCTTTTGACAGAAATAACTAATATAATGTGAGAGTTGACTACTTGGATTCCATGGATAACATTAATTTAGCTTCCCACTTATATACAGAATTTGACATTCACTAGCTTCGTTTCGATGCACTATTTGATTCATAAACAAATTGATTTTTTCGTCAGATTTGATTACTGAATTAGTAATATCTGACAAAAGTCTACAACACGTCTACATGAAATACATTATGATTTTTATTTCAAGCATGATTCACATCATCATAGTGTAGAAGTAAAGGATAGTCGAAGTAATGTTACGGAGTGTTGCAAGAGGTATTAATGTGAATGAATGTTTATACATTGAGCAATGTAAATATTCTAAACGTAAACACATCATGGCAGATGAGAATATTGAACTTCAAAGATTACACACTACAATTAAAACAATTTAAGAGAGTAGAGTTGATGATGAAAAGATTTTATAATTGTGAGCAGGTAGTTAAGTGCTGAGAATAAAAGTTGTAGTCACCATGGAAATGAGAGATTGACGATGTTACCCATCTAAATAAATAAGTCAGACTTAGCGTTTTTTAGATGGGTAAACTTTTCCTGAGAAGTCAGCTTTATCAAATGGTTAGTTGATAAGTGAGATCTCATTTTGATATTATATTAACATAACTACGATTTGATTCATCTCAAAACAGGATCTGGTTAAAATTTTATCATCACCCTTCCCCTCCCCCCCCCCAATTACTTTTTTTAGTATCGTGAACACAAATGAGTTCTAATCCAAGTGACTAACACTTACATGAAGTGTGGATAGGCTACTGAATAACATAAAGGATTGTATGAACTCAATGCTGTCTTCGACACAGTGTTGACAACTATTCATAAATGATGACCTTATAACCTCAGTTCACATCATTGTCTAGTAACACGCTTCCATAAATTGACTATTTCAATGAATTTGAACGTTATTTAAAACTGAGGTAAATACAAAACAATCTGAATTAGAATGAATTGATCTGTGACCTTGTAACTGTTTATCACAGTTGTTATTGGGCCATAAGACTGAATATACAATGAATAGTTATTGATCTAAATGAAATATTTCAAGTGCACATACACATACATAGGGAGGAGTAATTGTGATGTGCTTGTTACGGTAACTATGCACATACGTGATTGGCCACAAAAACAAACGATCTTTAATATTGCATTAGGAGTTTATGATAAACAAACCAGCATTCTCCATTGCCGAATGTTGAATCAAAACAGTCCACTACTACCTTGTTCTAACCAATACAATGAATAAGGATAATAGCACTGTTATTTTATGTTCTTAGGTCTTTCTTGATGCTGCTAGTCCCATACCAAAATGCGAAAACAAGGATGATAAATCAATCAACTAAATCACACATATATTTCAGTAATTCGCTTATGCACATGCAAACCAAATAGAACAGATAACCAATTAATGAAATAACGTGAGTACAAAACAGAAACAACAAAGATGGAGAACTGATGTGTACAATTAATTATAGTTCACAAACTGAAAATGATATAACAACAGTTATCAGATTAGATGAGAGTGTAGGGAGAGAGAAATTTACATTTGTAAAAATAGGATTTCGATTACATATAGAAGCGATATAATAAGTAACTTTTTGAAAAATAGTTCTGACGATTAGTAATTGTTTTTGTTGTCTCTCACTTTATTAGTCAGCATTTGCAGTGGTGGTTTATAAAAGTATTTAAGGTTTGCCAAAGTCTTAGCTATATGAAAATTCGAATTCCCCCCCCCCCTCCACCTTTGTTGGCTTAAAACTAATTTGTACTTACACTAAACTCATCCTGGTAATATCGAATTTATATTCAAAGTTGAATTCGACTCATGTTGTTTTCTTCATCATCATTGGTTTCTTGCCTTCTAATTTGTCTAGTTTGACGTTTAATTAGCATATCTGTATGATAAACTTCCTCTTCTCATCGAAATATTCAAGTAACATTTATTTTAATTGGACATTATGAATTGCACTGAATTATACAACCAATAACCACAGAAAAGCACTGAACAGCTGTTTTGTTTTAGTATGGGACACTTCAGCAGTGTGCATCTGACGATTCCACGAGGGAGTGAACCAATTCATGATATTAAATTAGCATTCAACGATCTCCACAATACTCAGTTGCAAGATTTATTTGTTCACTAAGTTGAAATCGTAGTCGGAATTTGTCAAAATGCTTTACAATGAGAGATACTTACATAAACAGGCAGATAGTGGAGTAACATCTACTTATTGCACAACTCTGTTCGATTTAATTAAGATGATTTAGCTGCCTGACTTACTTGGACTTTAGCTAGAGCTACAATGTCCAATGAATCCTTATCCTAGCCTACCCTAAAATTGCTGGCTAGGCTTTTCTGTTCCTTTAATATTTGTTATATAAGAGGTCTTAGCATAGAAAATTATTTTTAGGAAGATGGGAGCGAAGTTATGTAAATAATTAAAAACCACTCAGCACTGCATCTCATGTCCACCTCGTACACCGACTGTGACAGTGAACGATGTTGCCCTTGACTTATTGAAATAAGTTATTCAACGCCCTCCGCCTACCTCGTCGCTCGATGTTGGCTGACGCATGAATAGGATGAAAGAATGGTAGGGGTGCTAAACTAAAACATCACATCAGTCCATGCAGTCTGACTTTTGGTCTAAGACTAGTTAGTCGGGGTCTACGTGACGACTATGACGCATCTTTACTTTATTTCTCCCAGTTGTATATTACTGTAGGGTTATTCATGTACATTTGATCTCATACTTCATATAGTGTTGACCATGAATAATTAAAAACAAGGGAATAATAATAATTATACTATAACTATCCCCTTTTTAACTATTCATGATCAACACTATATGAAGTAAGTACGATGATTAGAATTAATGATTAATATTAGTTCTAGGTTGTACAGCAGATGAAGAGTAACCACGAAATTAATGAATTCATTTTATTCCACTACATTCGTTATTCATTCTTTAATCAATTCCTACTTGAGCTATGCGCTGTGATCTTGAAAATGGATTTAGACGTACACGTACCATGGAAATAGATTAGCAGTAAAAATTCGCCGTAAACCAGGTTCTATTAGACACGATTGATGTACGAGTATACAGGAAGAAAGCTACTGTTCATTTACAATGTGTTCGGTACTGTCTACGTGATTGGGATTCATTTGAAAATTATGATTAACAGCACTAGACTTGGTATAGCTGAAAATCTGTTGAACTGGAACAAACATGTTCATCGAATTAAATGTATTTGTACCTGATTTTTAATAATGAGAAAGACTGAAACTGATCAATCTTTGCTGGTACACGTAAATCCTGAGCGGAATGCCTTGACACAAAACTAATTCACTGGTATTATTAATGTTGGATTGTAACTAGCAAACCACACATACATTTTCTCCCTTGTGACTAACATAATTTTCTAATCTGAGAATTTATTTATTAATGTTTACTTTCTATGCTACTATTACTCCAACCACACAACTAGCAAGTTGAGAACCAAGTTGAAAATCACTTGGGTGAGGAGAAAACAGCTTAAAACATTTAAAAATAATGAATGTAAGTTAACTTCGTTACGTAAGTTACTAGATAAACTATAGAATAGAGAGAATTTGTACAAATGAAATAGAATTGAATATGAAGATATAAACTAATGAAAAAGTATTAGTTGTAGACTTATCTATATATATAGCAGAATTAATGTAATTTACAATTGTACCGCAGTCTAAGTACGTTATAATTATTTAATCCAATCAAATATAATTAAACTATATTCATATACAAGAAATGTAATTCCACATGCAGGCGTACATCGAAGTACATATGGTACAAGCCCTTTGTAAAATCCATGAACACCTTCACCTCTGGTATTATGAATAAATAAATAAAATAGTGAACGAGTAAGTACAGAATAAAAGATAACAACTATTTTCTCTCTAGATATATGTCAGGATCAGAAGATGATAAATAATAATGACAAATTAAATGTAAACTTACAGAAAGTCTCTTCAGGGACTGTTAGTAGTTGTGATTTGACAAAAGCAAAGGCGATGGGAGTGGCTGTTGAGACAGGTGATACTAACTGGTAAATATTAGCTAGGGAACAGAAAATTACGGTAGTTCCAAAGCTGAACGTGAACGAATTAAGTGAATATTTACCTTGTTAAGTTTTCGAACATAAGGATACTTACGGACGTCTGATAATAGTGATACTTCTTGACGAGAACACGAACTAAGAAAACTCGTTCAGCCTCTGTTAACATTCATTACTTGTGGAAACCCTTTTCCAATCAAACAACAAGTATACTGTACAGTAGTCTACTGTGTATTAACTTGTGGAAGCTAAACAAGGGCTATGGAAGTGGAAGATATGTGAAGGCTGTATATCTTTGATGATATGTGTAAACGAATCAATTCCCATGTAAGCAATGTTGAAGATGGGAACAAAGTACTGTGGAAAAATAAAAATCGATCGATATAGCTGTGTTAACCGACTGCAGTGGCTCGGATATGTTTCGTGTGCGTACGGCCCAAGCGCGGCCTACCTCGATGTACGACCTACGCTGGTGTAAGAGTAAGCTGGAAGAATGTTAATACAAAGCAAACGAAGTCACAATGCCAGTCCATGAAGTCGTTGACCATTGGTCTGAGCTGCGTTGGGAAATGCAGACTAAATTATTGGGGTTCGCACGATTAGTGACCAATAGTTAAAGAAGTCGAATAGCATAGCTCAAAATCAATAGCACTGACACATGAAGTAGGTACTAATATACAGAATGTCAGCTAAAGCTTGACAATAAGACAACACAGGCTAGAGAATATAACATCATGTATGCCAGTATGTAGAACTTAAGATATATTCGCAGAGATCCAGGTTGATATACCTTATTAGAATAGAAAGATGAACATCAAATTAGTAAAGTAGTAGTTGTGTCAATAGTAGCAACAAATACGTGTGGACAAACAGAATATGATACATAGAAAAACAAATCAGTTCGTGAGAAAAGTAATAAAATAATTTTAAGCTCACGATTTAGGGGAAAACAACTAATGAATAGATTTGCTTCACTGTGAGCCACGCCACCCAGCCTTGAAACATTAGTTACGACTCGGGAGGACCCCAACCAAGTAGTCTCTGATCGCCAACACAGACCAGACAAGCAGTCAGCAACTTCATGGACTGGTGTCATCATCCGAAACACACATTAAAATCATTAGTTTCAAAATTATTCTGAAAATATTATGTCCCTAATTTCCTTTGCTACCGTTGATATTACTAATACTTTGGTACTCACCTTAGTAATTTTATCTGGAGGCCGGCTTAAATGTATGAGTCACTTTTTTTCCAACCCTGAATATACGGCAAGTAACCACATTGTTTTAGAATTGTTTGAAAAAATTATAAGCACTACCAGTATGTATTACCCGCGCCACTCAAAAAGGCTTAAACATTATCATGATGCTAAATGAGAGAGGATCGTAGCAGTTGTTGTCATATTTTAATATTTATCTATTGCATGACAAAGTGAGAGACGGAGATATTGGAATGTATGCACATAACATATGTTGAATGGAAACATATTTGTAGCAGGTGAAATGGTAGCAAACGTATCATAATTAAAGATGGGTGATCTATGCCGACTAATGCAATCTAACCTCATGTTAAATAGTTATTCTTCTGCAAAATTACTCAGTTAGAGCTGAGAATTTTACATTTTGACAAAATTTCAAGCGTAATAAAAAAGCTATTAGAAACTAACTAACCTCCACAATTGTAGAATAACATCAATAACTCCATTGTATTTTCTATGCTGATCTTGCATTCGTGAACGAATAACTTGATATGGATAAGTTATGACCGCTGCAATCAGTTTAGATGTAGATGAAAATGCTAAGTACTCGATAGCGGTCTAGACGAGAGTACGAAGAAAAAAATTAAGAAAAAAAGAAGTGAAGTTCTGTGAATACGAATCAGAATAGAGAGTATATGTTTCATCTCAATTATAACTCGTCAGATGAATGATTCTGCCACATCCGAATTGATGCTTATTTTGAGACTCAAACTAAGACCAGTCGTTTCAAAAGTAATACGTTATCCACTGAACTATTGCGTCTAAACATATTTGTGTGGACGGTATACATATATTCGAGTCTTGGTGCGAACATTAACACTGGAGTGTGACAGGCAAATCACACTGATAAGTCTGGTATGAGGTAAAAAAAGGTGTCCATCATTCAATTTGCTAGTCACAATCCAATTTAACTCATCAATGAAAATTAATGCTGTATCGAGGCAATCAGCGCACACAAACTGGTCAGTTTCAGTCATTAACAACACTGACAGTAAGATACAAACACATGCAAATCATGTTGTAAAGTCCTTATATACAGACAGTTTGGCTTATAAATTGTAAATTGTATTTTCTGACAGGAAGTCACTTTTAATCACGTTATTAGTATATTACATTATACTACTTATTAATAGTCAGTAGTTAATGTATACTCAATAATTTTGGAAATTGTAATCCATGATTCACATTGTTTATAAGTAGTACATATTCTAAAGAAATACAGTATCCCCTAGTTTTCATTTTTTATTACTTCTTTTAAACAGTTTTGTTGATTCTAGGAAAACCCAAGATTTGGACGTTTATGAATGTTATTACTTATATTGTTTCTTTTCCAGGGAAATGAAGCAATTGGATTTCGACATTTCACGAATAACTAGATCACAAATTGGTAGAAGTGGGAATTCTACCACTGGATGCCGAACCAGTAGTGCAGATGGTTAGGCGTTCGCCGTCAACCTGAAGCCCCTAGTGCAGAATCTGGGGTGCACAGTGCTAAGGAGTTCCACACTAGAACGAAACAGCTGTCAAGTGCTCCCTGGTTTTCAATGGTACCCTGCCAACATCAATATGTGACATATTCAATCAAATAAATAACTAGATTGTTAAATTAAAATATTTTAAAGGATCTAATGACTATTTCAGTAAATCTGAATCGTGAATGATATCAGATATTTGTTTCGTCGTGATTAGGACTCGCCAAGTAGATACACTTGTATCCTAGGGTTGATATTTGTACTGAGACTCAAACTTGAAATCAGAGAAATGGTTACTACGACTAACCGATTATGGCTCAAATGCTGTAACCTGTTAAATCATCACAGTATTTTCTCCTATGAAAGATCGCAGCTCTATACTGAAATGCCATTTACGAAAGTGAGCAAGTACTGTTTATGTGAGGTTGATTTTTACCAAGCTACACAAAACATTGATAATAGAATAATTCGAAGAGAGGAAGAGATATAACCTACCAGTTTTTCACTAACTGATGTTCCACGATAATACATATTATAAAGGTTTTTAAAATGTTCATAAAATAGAAACTGGATAGCTCCATGACTAACACCGAAGAGACCAGGTACATAACCACGATACAATCCAGAGAAACCTTCATTCATCCATAGGTTATATAAAGCATGCCATGTGGATTGAGAACTATTTATTAATACAGATGAATTTTTATGTGTACACTTTATTCCCTTTTCATATTGTAAACACAGTCTAGTTTTAATTACCCAAATCGGATTTACAATAGAAAGTGTAACTATGCCTGAAAATATTATTGATAGAAGCGAGTAAAAGAGAATTTAACATAAAATAGTTCACTTGGGACAGTATTAATTTATTTATGCATCAAGTGTAGATAAATGCAAACAGCTATGATTCGTATTTTGGGTTGGGTGACGGCTATACAACTGGATCACAACTAAATCGAAGTGTGTAGTTGTTGTGCTGCTGAGGAGGAGCATGTTCAAATTCAAGCACTTTTATAGCTGAGCTACTACTTAACTTCTGTACAGTAATATGAAAAGAAAGGTCTATCGATTACGTTGTATGACGTTGGTACCTATTAAATGTGTTGTTCTTAATCGTTTTACTTGTCTAAGAGAGAGATGTAGGTGTCATTAAGTTTTTTTGAATACATAAACTAAGGTTGTATATAACATTACCAAGGTTAGATTTGATAATTTGTTGGTTTAAACCGTTATAACTTTTGTTATGTGAAGTAAACGAATTCGAATCACATTAGGAACCCGTATACACCATACGATGTATTACTATGAATGATCTAGTTACTTCTATAACATGATCACTGTCTGATAGATGCGACAACACTATTCTGCGTATACCCTTAGTTTAACACTTACTAAACCACACTGGAAGGTATCCATTTATTCACCGGTCAAGTTGCCTGGTGGTACACAATAGCAGATGCATTGGTATATTTATAAATAAAAGAGCCAAATTCAAGTGACTAATCCTTCGTTGGAGTAAACACTGCTGGCTGACTAGAAAATGATAAAGTTAAACAGTGTAAAACGTTTATTTAATTAACCACACTATCACCTGATCGGTCAAGACAGATAATACAATTTAATTGAGACGTGGATAGTGATGTACTCAATAAGACTAATGAAAGTGCTTCTCTTATTACAAACTTGAACTTTCGCTTATTATGATAAGTTATGTATCAATGATTGCTTTCATATTTTTTTACGTTTGCATATAAATAGTACTGTATATTAGAGTGAAGCCTGATGAAGGCCTAACTGAAAACAATATTGTTTGCTTATGTGTATATTGTTCTAATTAACAGGATGGAAATGTTTAACATTGTGAAAACCACCTGCAGTATAAACTCATTTGCCACTAATATAACTAATTTCATCACATCGTTCGAATGTGATATGGTAACTTGGGTAAAAGCATGTTTCAACTATATTATCTGTTAAGTACGATTGACTATAAATACAACTTATTGTTAGCTTCCTCAAACTGTTTAATACCTACTTTTTTTTTTTACAAATAACAGATCATTAAACGAGAGTAAATAATAGCTGAACAGTATCAATACAAAACCAACCTGATAAAGCAGAAAATGCGAGATATTGACTAGAAGAAAGATATTTGGTTTTATCACCATGCTGGGCAAATTTCTTTAAGCTTTCGTAGCTATTAAATGAAAGGGAAAAAAGAAGAAACATGAATTAATCCACCTATCCTAAGCTATGATTAAATCCATTACAGACTTATTACTCGTCGTCATCAAAATTTTCAGGAACTGATCCTAAGCACGGAGGATCGCTTATCGACACAATACGCAGATGACACAGTCCTGTTTGGTGAAAACGATGACAAATTGTAATCACCTTGAGAGACAACACTAAAGAAGCATCTCATCCCGAAACTCATTCACAAGGTGAATACAAAAATAGTAGGAGTTGTAGCAATATAAGTAGTGGTGAAAAAAGGTTAGATATAGCATGATTCGAGAAAAAGCACCGTGGAAAGGAACGTAAAATTCTAAAGCATAGGATGTAAGGGTATGTAAAGTACATAAACGCGCTATTGCCGCAGACTTGAATCATGTCTCCTAACATAGGTTACGGTAATCGTACGGATCCCAACCAAGTAACCTGCATCTACCAATAGTTAACGACTTGGTGGACTGATTCCATATTTTGTTTTTCCCGCCTGTAGTTTGCAGCAAACGGTGACCGTTTTCTGTTTACTGAAATGGAACACCTAATAACCTTAAAGACTTCCGACCTAGTTTAAGCGACTTACTTGCGGACTAGGATTGATACAAAGTTTAGTGTTGTATGTGACTGAATGACTAAGTTGACTAAAGTGATTTCTTTGAAGGGTGTCTAACCTAGAAGTTTACCTCAGTTAGTGAATTTTAAATACACAACAAACCTATAGTTCAAACAACCCATGTATGTACTATTACTTAGTCATTTGCCACGCGAAAATTCGTGTGCTTGGTTTCAGGATGTATTCGAAGTGTGAAGCCTAGTAATGCTACCTGGTTGTTAAAACCGAAGTAGGTGCTGGGGTGGGGGGTTAAACCAGGGACTTATGACTGACAATTTAATGACCTAACCATTAAGCCAACGTTTCCTGTGCATAAAGATATACTGAAGACCTTGAAAAAAACATATCTAGCTATTCACCAAATTATTTGAATAAACACACCACTATATATATATATATATATATATATATATATATATATATATATATATATCACATGTAACTTACAAACAAAAATACAAACCCCATGAACTGCCTGCTCCAATAGCATTTGGAGTTAAGCCAAGATAAAGTCCACGCAAACCTCGACATCGAACTATTTCATACAAGGTTCGGATGGTTCCTGTTGTTTTTGGTCTATGTAAGAAACAAACAAATAACAAATATTGATGGTAGTACTGTTATTTCAACTACATGGCTGTAATAGTAATGATAGACACATGAAAACTACACAAAGGCTCAGTGCTAACGCACAGAGTTTTACATTTGTATGTAAAATTAATTCCAATATGTTGTAACGAGTAAATAATGCAAAAGTCGATCGATGATTAAGACTGAGTACGTAATGATAAGGTTTAAAATGGATGCTCGTTTTAAGAAACAATTACTTTTAGCGATTACGTAATACAATGGAGGTAGTTTCATGAAGATAGGTAATAAGTTCAGTCGTTTGTATTCGCTACACATTGATGTTAGTTGGGTTTACTAAAACCTATTAAAACGGAGCGCGAAATCAAAATCGTAGAATTTATTCTTCGCGATATCGAGACCCCCCGACGGCTATACTGCCTTTGTTGAACATTTAGTAATTATGCTATATGTATTGCTTAAATTGTAAGTTTTTCTTAGACTCATTAACTGATATCATATCTGTTTTCCTACCCTGCTTATTGTAACCCTATTATAACCTCATTATTCCGACTTCTGTACACCACTCCCTTGGTCCAAGCTTCAATGTATTTTCTATTTTCTATGATGTATAAAAACCATTCCATTCAATAAACGATTGTTTTAGCACTCATTCTTCGGTGCTTGTTTCAATTCATACCTCCGAGGTGGGTTTTGGTAGCTCGGGTACAGTGCTAACCAATCACCGTTTCTCGAGTCTAGCAGGTTATAGTTGTAACACAAATTCCACTAGCTAGCTACCTCCAGGCAATCACAAATATGGTCATTACGAAACCATGGAGTAGTGAATAGTTGTTTCGTTCTAGTATGGGAGTCCTCAGCAGTGTGTGCACGCGATTTCGTCAGAGATTACGCAATAGAGAAGATATGTAGATTTCAGCCTGAAAACCAGATATTTACATGAAAATAAAGAATAGTTTTGAGACTGATCTGATGATTGTTAGAGATTACTACACGACAACAAAATTTAAGTAAAGAATACGAGTAAGAAATGGTGACTGGAAAAGTGCGTTTGGAATTAGCTTATGGCCAAGGCAGAGAGAGGCGCCATACAAATATTATATGAATACAAGAATCCGGCTTATTTACATGGATGGCTGCTGTGGCTTTCGCTGTTAATAAGAGGTGCCATTTAGATGCAAAGGCAAATTGATTGGGATCTTGTACGTGATTTTAAAAGCTGTATTGACTATTTGATAATATATAAAGCCATTACGTAATTTTAGTATTACTAAGCACTTATTATTACAGTTTGTCAGTTCCTATATATTACCGATTATTTTATATTGCTCCCTATTATTTTTTCCAAGACTTGAGAAAAGACTACGTTGTGTTGCGCAGAGAACTGAAAGCTGTTAGTAAAGTGTGTGGTGAGAACTACGATGTCATTATAAACAGAATTGTAGACAAGCATTTAAAATCCTGCAGGCAGCTACCTAGTGCTATTTTAACTGATACAAACCACCCTCTTTATTCACATCTTTCACCTTGTATATCCTCTAGCAAAACGTGGTGCTACATTAGAATTCAAGCACGTAAGGAAAAGTACAAATGATCTACTATTCCGTATTTAGTGCATGTTTTATATGATGAAAAATGTGTAAGAGCCAATCTAATTAGAAATCTGTGCTCTTAAAATACGGATTATTATGTAATGCAAAGACTCCTGTTCCTTATGTTACCATAATCTAAATTTTTACACATAAACACATATTGCCTATATTATATATTTTTTCGTTGACACTGTACGTATGTATTTAAATGTATCATTTTTCGGACGTGAAGGTGGCAAAAGAGTAACTTGTTGTAACACTGTATACTGAAAATTCACATTTTACTAGACATACTATTATTACTACTATACTATACTATACTATACTATATACTATACTATACTATACTATACTATACTATATACTACTACTATACTATACTATTATTACTATTATTATCAACTGTTTCGACTAAACGTGAATGAAATGAACTTATTATTATCCTTCCTCTGATAAACTAAGAAGGGCGATGTTCGGAAATACGATAATGGAATTGCCTGGTCATACACTGGTTTCATATTAAATTGGCAAAAATACGGTTAAGCGGTAGACTTTGCTGAACTATCCTTATTTCGTGACATACAAATTGGTTGGCTAAAGAACAATGAAACCAACCTAGCAGTATTAAACGTCCTTTCAACTGCACTACTTAACCGATATGCCAAAATTTGAGTGTATCTTCTTTGAATTGTAGCTTCTTCTGTACAGTTGACAAATTTATCTTAAGTTTTTCACCATAAATATGTTTTATGAAGAACTTCGACAGATATCAAATTTGCTTAACGGTCCATATTGCATCATAGTATAAGTTATTTCAGAGAAGAAATAGGGATTTAGATTTTATTTACTCTATTTTTGAGTTCATTACAAATAAGATCGATTGTTACCAGTAATGATACGTTTGTAAATAGTGATGACACTTCTAATGAGATAAAATGGTTAGTTCACTTTCAGATTCTTTATCTTGGTAACGAAATAAAAACTGTCTTTTATATTGTTTCAAGACTTTCTTAAGAAATGGTTTAAGAAGTTTTACCAATCATTTCGTTGTTTCTTAGTAACATGAATTTAGTATAAATAAAACTAAGTGGAGTGATAAACCGCTTTGGTACATTTTCTGTGAACTATAAATTCTAGGAATATTTAACAAACAAAGAAATCTATTTTCCAAATTGCCAAAACGGTTTATTAAAGAATGCGCTTATGAGCGAAGCCAAATAAAGGCGTTTACAAAGGGAAAAGGGACATTTAACCATTAACCACACCAGAGCAAATAAATAACAGACTACATTAAGTACGTTTATTAAGACACGGAGTCAATGTAGTTGCAGGAAATGCATATTTGACGCGAAAATAAAGGCATAAAAATCGGAATCTCAGGATTTGCTATTTGTGTAAAGCAGAGAAGGCTTAATCGACTAACCCACAATTTCGAGCTACAGGATGTTAATATATATATAATTTCATAAAGAACAGTTCACACTAAAATTACTACAAACTTATGTGGAACATGAAACGACTAAAAATAAATCAATTCCAACCTGTAGGCAACAACGCCTGTACCTTCATTCACTTGCAATCTGATTTTAGCTAGATCTAATGGATGCAAAATCAACACAGATGCCACTCCACCAGCAACACCAGCTACTAAATTTTGCCATTGAGTTCTATCCAAGATACTGGTCATGAAGTTTTATAGATTCAAGAATATATTAGTCAGTTTCTTGGAACTCGTTAATAGGAGTAATAACAAAACCTTGAATCAAAGTTTGGGAGCTGAGCAGTTAACTAAGGAGCAACGAATGCATATCTGAAAAATACCAATTAAATACAAACGAACACTACACTTCAGAGTCCTGGTAACAACTATATCTAATTGAATTTCACTAAGAATTAATAATTGACATTTATACAATGGATTGGTCACAGATTGATATTGGTAGGGTACCAATGAAAAATAGACCACTGGACAGCTGTTTCATCCTAGTGTCTACGGTGTGCACTTCTGAGAAGCACTATACTAGGACGAAACAGCTGTCCAGTGCTCCTTGGTTTTCAGAAGTACCCTGCCAATACTAATCTGTGACGGATTCCACTAATTAAACTTTAGTGCAAATCTCCACTAACCACCTCAATTTAATTTATACAATGAGTTATGTTTCGGCTAATAAGTTAGGGCGTATGATGTCCGACTTCTGGATTATAATACTGGGAGAGTGCTATCAAACTCCACGAGCTTAACCTTGAATACACAAAGCTACAGTTAGTTGCAAGATTAACATCACCACCATTAGTAACTTCTACCAGTAGTGGTGGTGTTAACCTTGCACTGCCATAGAGGTATGGCAACTTGAGTCGATGCACACATGTGCCATGATGATCATACACACATACATACAGTTAGTTGTTGATTAGTAATTTATTTGATTAGCCCTAATGGGTTGGTCTCTGACGTAATATCAGTACGAATTCAAAATGCTCGTTTGGCTTTTGCCAACTTACGTCGCCTATGGCGTAGACGAGATATTCGTCTCTCAACGAAGGGAAGAGTGTACTGCGCAACAGTTCGCTGTCTTACTGTATCGGTGTGAAATGTGGACATCAAGGGTAGATGACACTCGAAGGTTATTAGTTTTTGATCATCGATGTCTTCGAAACATTACTCGCCTTAGCTGGAATCACCGAGAAAGTAATAACGAGGTTAGACGACGGATGTTAGGCGAATGTAGTAAATCAGTCGATGAGGTTGTGAATCTTCATCGACTGAGGTGGTTGGGATATGTGTTGTGTATGCCCAACCACCCTCTGCCTCGATGCGTGATGTTGGCTGATATAGGAGCAGGATGGAATACAGTTAAAGACGGCCAAAGTAAAACATGGCATCAGTCCATGAAGCCACTGACTGCCGGCTTGAGTCGTGTCGGTTGCTGCAGACTACCTGGATGGGGTCCTCGCAATTACCATAACCAGTGGCTAGAAACACTGAGTGACATGGCACAGAATCAGTCACAATGACGCAGATGAATTTACTCATTGTCCTGCCTTAAATCATGAGCTTTAAATTATTCCATAACTCTCTTTCTACACTTCATGAACCATATTCTATAAGCTCACACTCCTTGTTACTATTATTATTTTATTTTATCGAAGTAACTTCTACTAATGGTGGTAGTGTTATCTTGCGGTGCCATCGAGGTATGGCAACTTGAACCGATGCACACATGTGCCAGGTTCTATGTTGATTATACAAACAATTTATTTTATTTAGTTGTTAATGATCACAGTACGTTGTTGGCGTAAAGAAATATTTATAGTAACGAGGGCAATAAAGTAGAATTAGCTAGGAACAAACTGCGTATAAGTAATGAAGAACAGATTTGCTTAAATTAACAAGAATGACATCGAAGACCGATCAAATTAAGATGCCTGCTGGGAAGAATCACTCAACGCTACAATTTATACTTAAAATGCTCTGTTAGCGTTTTAAAGGGGAGTGATTTTCAAGTTGTTATATATTGGATTTCATTATAAATTACATCAATAGAATACTTGTTAAACTTGAAGTCACGTAAAGTTTAACTTTTTTTTGTACTTTTGTGATTAACCGTACGTTTTACTATTCTCAGTGTGTTAAGATTGAGGGTAAACGATTTGTCATATTCGAACTTGATATTATACTATATGGGTTTGAAACAGTTAGTCGTAGTTCCTAGTATGAGCAGTTCTTTAGTGGTTTTTGTACGTTTGAAGAATGAATGGTGTATTGGTTGTGGCTCCACAAGATGTGCACACATCCAACTGCTGATGCATGCAAACACTGTCCAGAGCCAAATTCTAAACGGTTGTATGTACTTTGCTATTTATATCAGACAATGTTGACTCAGAAATTTATTAGCAGAGTCGCAGTAGAAAAAATAACCAATTTGCTAATCGGAGATTCTGATACAGACAACACACACTGCGCGAGTGTCGTGAACATATGACGAAAGCAATGAAAAACCCCACTGCAAATCGACAGAAGTGCCTGGCAAAACTCTCAGATGAACCTTCAAGAGGAAGGGGAAATATATTGCGAAAAAACATATATATAATTATTCAAGCTGTAAACTGCAGCATGATTACAACAGTAAATGACCTTAATAAACATTGTACTAAAGTAGAAATAGGGAGGGACCAGATACCAGTGAAAAGGTGAAGGAAGAGAATGGTAGCTTTCGTAATCAATATTAGAGAAGATACTAAGTAGACGCCGCGGTTTAAAGGTCAGAAACCAGATAGCATGAAATATTGCCATGAGCAATTTAAAAGGATTAGAAGACCATGGTATTGAGGTAAGGCGTGCCCATGACTTGGATAATGTCAGGATATTTACCTATGACGTGTTGCCAACATGAAGAATTCATAAGAGGATATTTGAAAATGTAAACACAAAACCACGTAGACTCCTTAAAGGTTATTACTCATACAAATCTTGGTAGCACTTGTTATGAGATTCCTATCATATTGGTTGAAATATTTTGTTATCGGGCTACCAGTTCACCTACAGCCGTATTCCTCTTCACTTTATCTTCTAATAACATGTTATCTTGACTAAAGATCGCAGTCGACGTTAACCACCCACATTTGCTCTCTTGCTAATTCTAGTTGGTTTAATTATATGAACTCCCACTAATAACTCATATTTCAACTCCTTTTCAAAGGAATAACAACAGAAAAAAACATTTTTAAGGCAAAGTTAATTGAAATATGGCTGTCAAAACGAAACCAGACTGAAAGCGAGATTAAAAAGATAAAAAAACCAATTCTGCGTCTAGGTGAGGAATACGACAATTGTTGTGAATCTTCTGAAGCTGAAAAGATTAAATAAAGTGACCAAGGAGTTACTCGTACAATGTTATTCCTTAGTATCTACAAAAGTTAAATATGCATTGAGCCTTCCTCTAAAAAATCAGCGAGAAGTGTTAACACTACAGCTTCAGGCTGAATTTAAAATAAGCAAACCTCTGAACTATTAACCAGAAGATGTAGTGTTGACACTTCCAGCTGGATCTTTTGGAGGAAGGCTCAATGCATATATAACCTTTGAAGGTACTGAGGGACGACATAGTACGAGTAACCCCTTGGTTACTTAACTTAATTCTTCCGGCTTCAGAAGGAATGCCTAGACGTGAATCTTGAGGAACCACAGTTCGATGACTTTGCCAGTTCTGCAGATTATACAAAGCGACTTTTTATTTGAGTCTAGATTTAATGTGATTAGTAGTTACGTCTTAACCAATCTTTTGCAGCGTTTTATGTGGTGGGCAACATTTTAAGGCGGTCTGTCGTCAATGAACGCTGAAAATTATGTTGCTATAGCTTGTCTTTTCCATTTTATAATGAAAGCTTAATTACGGATTATTAACGAAATAACAGATATCGTTATTTGGTACCTAAATAATTTAAAGTCTGAAAACTGAGTACTCAACTGTACAATTCATGGTCTACACAGAAACGAACACCGAGATGTATACAAGTAAAGTGACAGAGTATTTGGTACATTGATTACATCTCCACTTACTGATGGTAGTGCAGCAAGTCTTACACCGTGCCGAATGTAACCTTCAAACACTCAATGTCCAATTTTGGCTTTGCTAAACATAATTAACGTACTGCTTTTCTTCTAGATTTGCATCTGGATGGTAAGTGTATCCTTGATTTAGGAGGGTATATCACTGGTTATACAAAGAGCTTCTTCCTTTTCGTAGTACCAACATAAAGTCTCTTTTATTCTGGCTTCACGTTTATAAATTGCTACGACTGCTAAGATTATCTATACCTTTATATGCTGATGACTAGAAGATTTTGAAAGCAGTATGAAGTAATTTTGGCCAGTTTGATCTGCAGCCTAACTTAGAAGAGGGTCCAAAATCTAGGGGCTATCATTTTTACGCTAAACAATGATCCAATGCTACAAGTAATAGAATTTAAATATTTAAGAGCATATATGAATCGCGACTTGAAAACCATTGCATATTTGAAAGCAGAAACAACATCGACGGGGTTTTGAGAGTCATAGCCACTCTTCATATTATTCAAACATTTTGATGAAGACATATTGCGAATTGTATATGCTATGTATGTGGGACTTCATCTGAATGTCACATGCACCAAGCAAGTTTTTATCTTGTTCCAGGATTAAAAAAGTAGGTTTAATGGGTTAGCACTAAGCTAATAACTAGCCTTTCAAACCTCCCTTAAGATAAGAGTCGAAGTACTAGAATCACTTTCCTAATAGTAGATAATTAGGTGACTTTGGCATTCATATCTTAAATAATGATTTGAATGCTAAGGTGCTTGTCTAGTAGGTTTTTCGTATTGTTTCCTATCATGCGTTTCCTGGTGGGAATGATTAACTGAAGACGCTCGGTCACTCATCACTATTAGGGCGTGACGCATAGTAAGAAGCAATTCTTCCTCCAGTCAGTAAATTTAATCGTTTTTATCTTGTATACGCCCTACTCACGAAATCTTCCTCCACGGCCATCGCTGCTTACTGATTTGTTCCTATTTGTATATACGTTTAATCAATAGGAGCTACTCTGGTTACACGACAAGCGTTACTCGGTCGTGTACACGGTACACACCATGCAGTATCTTATTTAGAACCAATCATTTTAGAAGCCATCTGAAGAATATTTGAAGATGGAGATCAAGCAAACTCAGATTAGAGATCCATTCCATTTTTACAACAAATGGTTAGTAAGTGGAAGGAGTTACCCGAAAAGGCGGTGTCAGCTCCATGGGCAAAACTTTCGAAAAGAATCTGATTTTACTTTGTAATGTACAATGGAAAGATCAATACAGGTAAGCCTATCTGCTATCTTTATCACTAAAAACTGAAGATATATCGTGATCATAAACATGCTGGCACGAGTTTTTGTGGGAGCTCGAAAAAGTGTTCTTTTAGGGCTCATATGTGAGTAAACTTTATCAACGGTGTGTTAGTATAAAGAGGGTTATGAATAGCATAATACACCATTATCAAATCATCGCTGATCCTCTTTACCTTACAGGGTGGTAATCTGGTGCTTCGAGTTTGGACATATAAGGCTTATTTTTTAGACCTACTGTTTTTATGATAGCTCTTATTTGAATGTTTTCTAGGGTGGTAATGCTCTACTTAAGGTAGTCGGATATGATGTAAGAGTTCTATTCAACATGCATTCGTAGGTATGTCTTAAAAACAATAATGAATAATTTAGGACTCAAGGTTCCCATCGTTCCGAAGAAGAATCCCAAAGTATATAGGCCTCACTGATTGAAGAATTGGATGGTACTATCAGAGTATATTGGCGGGTTTTTCCTGAGTGCTTTACTTAGGTAGAGTAAGTGACAGTAGACAACACCCACCAATACAGTGTTGCGAATATATCCATACTGTTTACTGTTAGCACTATGGATTTATTAGTGTTCAAGGGAAGCAACTACTGGAAGAATAGTAGTGTATCTTGTCCAATTGAAAAATTAATATATCACAGGGATGTGAGCCGTGCTGAGACACATATATTAGAAAATAAAAAGAAATAGTTGTGCAGCAATCGTTGGTAATTCTTTTCAGGATCTTCGCCACTGTGTAGAGTATGGTTAGTTGATAATAATCAAAAAGACTCCACTTAGTTACATCCCCATTTTATGCTCAGGTAATACCAAACCTTATTGTAAAGAACAACGACTAAGCAATTATTAAGACAGTTGTTTACATTGTACTACAGTACATCGTGATGGTTTGGTATGCAAGATATGATCTCAGGACAACTAAAGGAGATGACACATGTGGTAACATTCCGCAGCCTATAGGTCTATTTAGATAGTTAACATTATCACATATCCTAATAAAATTTTTAACTTCCTAAAAGTATATCACAAGCTAGATGTTTTGAGAAAGACTGTTATTACTATGGGGGTCACGGCAAAAACCGGTTTTGTTTTTATCATCCACATTTTCTGAACTGACCTAGAAGTGCTACAAGCTTTTAAATACTACAATTAGATTCCAATATAAGCCTTAATTATACTATACGTTTTTACGTCATATTTTTATTTAAAACCAACAGGTGTATTTAAATAATAAATGTCTACTCAAAATTATGCGTTTAGGGTGAATGATAAACATTATTGCTAAGGCTTACGCAGAATGTAAAATGTATTTGGTCGATACATATTCACCATAAAATTATGCTATCATGGTAATAGTTTATCAAAAAAGTTTATACCGGAGCTTTGAATGATAGAACTAGAGGCTTCCCCGAAGAAAAGTCGATGGGAGGATGTTGCTAGTTTGTTTCCTCCTTCTAAACGCACTGTTGGCAAAATAGCATTTGAAGAGGATCAGCCAGATGGAATGCTGTGCATCAATGTGGAAAATGTCAATCCGTTTGGTGCAAACTCACGGCAAAATTATTTTGGTCAACTACAACCTCATTGTGGTATGACACCGAAAGATTATTCCTCAGAGTTTGGGGAGTTATCTCAGGCTGACTGCATGTCATCTAATGTCGAATTTTTCACATACCCTTATTCGATGGCTGATTCGCAAGGTAATCGGGATGAACTTAGTACTCCAGTAACAATTACTGGATTTGATAACTCTTCAGGACTAAGCGCTGATTCCTACGTAAGTTTGCTTGTAAATTATGAAAACAATATTAATCTTTTTGTTATTAAGCTTATGTAAACAACAAACTTTTTGCCAAATGGTAGTTTTGATTCCATCGTTTTGCTTATGCTATTTCATTGTTTGTTCTAATGAAGACTTAATGTTCCGAAGGTCTAATTAAAGATAAATGAGCCTAAGTTTACTGAAAAAATATTTGATCGTCTACACCTACATAAAAAACGCTGAGTTATATCCTAATTTTTAGGTAGTAAGGGAGAAAAAAATAACAGACGCACTACACAAAGTCAATACACCATCAAAGTCTATAGAAAAAGAACTAATATTGAAAAATATTAAAACAAAGTAACAGATGTAATGAGAGATTGATGATTATTAACTTGTTAAATTGTTAGCATTCAAATGCTTTCTATGAACTTATTGTTGACGACTAAAAACGAATTTGCAAAATAATATAACTCTTTGGAGATGTCACGGTCTCTTATAAGTTCTGATGTTATTAAAGTGTTGGTAATATAACCAAGTTTATAATAATTTTCTTATGAAATTTCAAAGTTTATCGGTAACTTTTAAAACAATAAATAAGATTAATAAATATAAACTGGAAGGCGAGGTATAGATGTAATCATTCAAATGTCTAGTGTATTTTCAGAGCATTCGCAAATTTTTTTGTTAATTAAGCCGATTATACTAACCAAGTTTAGACTGTGATTTATTAACTAAATAGAACTATTATTTGTATCTAAGTTTATTTAAATGGAACATCCTAGAAGAATTTGCCGCTGCATGAATCTCTTTTTAGACAACTTTTGAATGGCTCGCATAATTTCATTTTAGTAGGAGATATGTCTTCTGACTTCTTACTAAAAGTGCATATTACATTTATTGAAGCATGTTCTGAGAAGCTGCCAAATTTATGTTATAAGTAATATGTGTGAATTGTGCATATCTAAGTATGTGTTTAACAGAGTCTAAAATCCATTAAAAGACGTTAGATATCACTAAGCTTTCTGGTTGAATAAAGTGTTTGGCAGATCTACTACGATTTAAATAAATTAGAATAATGTTATTTCTGAAAGTTTACTTTTCATTATTTTACGGCATGAAAAGAACTTTAAAAACTAAGCAAAGCAACCTTCACTGGCAAATTTCTAAAATTTTTGATAACGATTTTTATTTTGTCCAACACTGTTAATTATTTTTTCTTCTCTTTTCTTCATAAATGTGCTCCATAGTTACAAAAATCTAATTGTATGCTTTACTTTTAACAGTCGCGTAGGACGAGATACATTTTAAATATTTTTATTAATTCAAAAGACGGACAAAAATACGAAATTTGTCATATTGACGTAACATAGTAAAGTGGACAAAAATATCTTAACTTGTTTACATTTATTAAGAGTCTACATTTTCTACTGCAGAAATTAAAGTTAAAAATGTATAATCCGTTTATTAGTTGTAAAGTCTCCTATAAAAATTCCAGGTTAATATCATTGATGGCGAATCAAACTGCCCTGTATTTACTTGACTCATAACTACATATTATGTCTTAGCTTCTGAAAAGTGACTTTTGATTCTAATAAGTTACTTAACCAGTGTCAAATATACTATTCATGAATCAAATAATGTAAGTCAAAAATGTTATTCATCAAGTCCCGATTTAGTTTCCTTAATATAGCTGTAATATTTTTTTGATATAAACGGTAGATATTTGTTCTGTAATATCTATTTGTAGACTAAATAAAACTCCATATGTTAAATTCATTTTGACTGGTATAAAATATATGCATAAAATAAACAATATTGTATTCATTTTAACATGAAACAAAGTTCTCTAACTTTACTTGCCTTAAGCTTGTGAATAACTGAGCATCTGCAAACGGTATTTACAACATTTTTGAATGCACTAAAAGCACAAGGTGAAATCAATTTTAAAAGTTTCCCTAAAACTGCTCATAACTAAATAGTTATGGAATTACCTATCAATGAAATACATCATAGCACTCTAATGATAACTAAAATAAATTGATGTTGAGTTTGAATTTGGCCTATAAAATATATTTATATATATAGCCGTCCAGTTTAGGTAACTTGATGCATAATTTTGATGGAATCCTATGTCACTTTTGAGGAAAGTATGAAACTGAAGAGAACACAACTGAATGTCAAATGTTTTATTTTAGTGCAAATTGTTAATTGTAACCACATTTAAGCTCTAATTTCAAAGTTACTTTCAGCACACTAAGCCTTAGTTTATAAAACCTCTAAAAACATATAATGGTTTTTAAAATACTCAAATGCAGCTGTATTTCTAAACAAATGATTACTCTGACTTCTACAAAGATTACAGGTTCTACAATTTACCGTACTTTGTTAGTAATAAATTCTATTTGTAATTAAAAATTATGCTATTTTTTGTTTTTTGGACTAATATGCACCAAATGGTAGGCTGTATGTAACTAAAATCGCGTAAGTAAATTTAATGATTTAACCGTATTAATAAATTTGTATTGTTTTAGATCAAACACCGTACAAAAATCCGAAATGTATTTCAAACTGTAACTTAAGTTTACCTTGTAAAATTTAACTTAGCTTGCGAAATAAATAGCTCTTAATATGAATTCCAGTGAAGTGATATTGTTTCACTTACGATTTAACATATATACACTTGAATGCATGAATTCATCCCCAAATTGAATATTTAATATTAAATTTATCTGCACCATAAAACAGATTAAGGAGAATGAGCCAAGGAGATGTGTCAAAAGTAGCCAACAGAAAGGTATTAAGACGTTATAGGCATTATTTGGTATGTCGTAGAAACAGTTGCAGTGGTACAGCGTCACTCATTACTTACCACTGTTTATATCTGTAGCACAATATTATTTCATGAATTTTATTCCTTGGATACTTGTTCGTTATAGAAGTTTTTACAGTAATAACGATTATATTATTTCCACATGGTTACTTACAATGTAGTCAGTTTTTTTCCTATTGTACATCTGCAAAGAGTATGATGGGAAACCTTAATAAATCCATTTTATTATAACTGACCAATGAACACTGATATTAATACTGATGACTGAATAGTATGTAAGGTATAACATTGTCGAATTCATTAGAGATTAACTTTATCGGCAGGTTACTAGTAGACTAAGTTTCTTAATTACTTTGATTATTATTCTGCTTCATATAAGTAAATGAAAAGTAACACGATCTATATACTCACAGATTAATGTTTAATTCTGTGATTTTGTTAATATTCAAGAGAAGTTACAATGTACCTTAGTGAAGTTTATTCTGTTCTCTGGTAATGTAGATTTATATATGTTTCTGTTTGATGGACGGTCGCTACACAATTCAAATGTAAAGATATAAAATAATGACTTAAGATTCTGATTTTTCTAAACTACTTTTCGTTTATTCATATAAATAATAATACCTACCTTGTAAACTACAAACGTAAGTACGGTAGGGATTTTTCGACACCAGTTGTGCAATATTTTGACAGACTTCTGTCTATCAGTTTCTGCCGATTGTATTTAATCTCAGTAGCTCTTTACCAGTTTTTTTTGATTAAACCGCTGTTTTCTGGTCCATCATATGTGTAAGGTGAATGGCCTTGTATACATTAGTCTTTTAAAAAACTATAATAGGAGGAAAATTTATCAAAAGATCTAGTGCTCCTTCAAAATTTCTCGGTACTGATTTACTTGCCGATGTAACAGTGTACATCTGGATACAATTAACATTTAGAAGTGTACAGCTCTGGTAAATCTGAAATCTGAAACATCAATCTCAGTAATTGTATTGTTGTAAAGTAGATACCTAAAATGTTTGAATAGGCCGTCATTCTTAGTTTACATAACAAAATGAGTATGGCAAAGTTTGATGACAATATATGTATTGAGTCAGATTATAATGACACTTAAAGGAAAAATATTGCCAAAAATCAATTTATTGTTAATTAATAAGTTTTACCTTACAGCACTAACTTCTTCAAGTTCACCTGATCACTAAATTTTCTGCAAGAAGACCTCCAGACAATTCGGAGTAACTCTTACACTCGATTAGTTTGATAAATGTTTTAACCTATGTGGTGTTTATAATGTTTTTATAATTTGATTATTGATAGGGAGATGTTTTAGAGGCTACTTATACTTAGTTTTACACTCATTACCATAAGAAGTTAGTAGTAAATGATGTATACATTGTTTGATAAATTTCTTATGAGTTCAAAAATTATATTGCAAATCAACCACTATAAATCAGGAAGCATTAAACAGCTATTTTGTTCCAGTGTAGAGTTCTTTAGTAGCGCATATCCATGCCCTCACTGGGGACTGAATGCACGACCTCTAGATAGCATAAGTTAGCTTTGATTGTAAAGGCTTAATGTCAGGGGTTTGACCCTCAGTTAGATAGTGGGTGTGTGGTACCAAGAAGCCCCAGACCGAGAAAAAACACTGTTTCATGATTTCGGGTTTTCCATAGTTGTCTAAATGTAGCCAATTTATTGTATGGAACCTAGTATATTCGCTTAATTGACTGATCTATTGAAAAGGATAAATATATCATTGTATTTTGATTGAAGTCGAAGTTTTAGCCTGATGGTGATATAATAATAAACTAAGGTGGTAGCCACCATGTACATTTTAAGGTTATTTGAACCTTTGCTTACTTCTAGTAAAAATATATTTTAATTATGCATTCCGTAAAGCAAGTTTTCCTAAAGTTAGGTTTTGAAAGGTTATTACTGTTGACTATTTGTTTATTTAGCTTATCCATACTTTGCAGTATAGGTTTAGCTGTTCTATTTTATCATTGTTGGTGTACAACACTTACAATTGGGGGATTTGTAGAGATAGTTAACTGTCAATTTTTTGATATCACGAATTGATCTGAATCAGTCAACCATTGATCACCTGGAAGCACTGGATAGCTGTTTCATCCTAGTATGGGACTCCTCAGCAGTGCGCATCCACGACCCAATCGGGAATCGAACCCAGGACCTTCTGGCTACGCAGCGAGCGCTTTACAACTGGACCACTGATTCGGCTCCTAACGGTTGATATTTCCAATTTATCCAATTCGTGATACGTTGCGCGACCTTTTCTGTGCCATCGGTGAGTTACTGCCTCACACCCGACACTGCTGAACTCTACTGGCCGCATAGCCAGAAGGTCCTGGATTCGATTCCCGATGGGGTCGTGGATGCGCACTGCTGAGGAGTCCCATACTAGGATGAAACAGCTATCCAGTGCTTCCAGGTGATCAATGGTTGTCTGATTCAGATCAATACGTGATATCAAAAAATTGACAGTACAACACTTACATATGCTGTTTATAAATAGACAACAAGTTTTTAGATATCTCCACTGTTTTATAAGTGTACAGTTGACTTTAATCATACGGAGCAGTAATATCCACTAAGCATACTTGTTAATTTATGTTGGGAATAACTTCATACTTAGACTAATCTGATAATTAATCTGTAGCAATATAATGCCTGAGGTTCTTTACATTATTAAGGAGCACAGTTATCTGTTATGAAATTGTTTTCATTTTGACGTAAGAAGTTACTTATTAACTAGATATATAAATATTAATTATCACACGACTATTAGCTAACTAAGAAATGAATTTCCTCAAGATTAAGCAGGAAACCTTCAACTTGTATAATCAGTTTAGTGAATGAGCTGAAATTATTAATGATAATATCAAAAATTAACTGAAATTGGATAAACGAACTTAAATGATAGGGATTCTGTAGGGTAAAGTTAGAATGTTTGTCATAACATGATAAGCCTGATTCTGTGTGAAGTTAGCAATTTGTAGTATTGAAAATTCATAAATATGAAAGTAAACGTGCATTTACTGCACGTTGTTAAATGTTGTAACTATTAAGTGTCTATTGATATAAATAAGCTTCATAGATTACAGGCTATTCATTAAAGATGATAATTTTTGTAACTAAGATTTACACAATATATGTAAGGTTTTAGTTCTAGTCCTAGTTTAAACATCAAGCTGATTACCCATACATTCAGCTGAACTGTTTCAAAGAAGTTGAAATGGTTTACCGTATTTGAATTGTTGCTAGAAATGTTTTTTTTTTTAAAAAAATAAAGAACATTACATCAATGCAGTTATATGAGGAAAAATTATCTACTTCAATGAATTGCTTGATATAGTCTCTAACCTAAAAAAGCCCATTATATCATTAAAAAAACATTTAATAATTACAATCTTAAACATCGAAGAAATCCGACATAATGCAATGAATATAGGTTTTCCTTAACAATTACTTATACCGATATAGACGTATCATCATTTTGTTTTAAATAACTATTAACTATGAAATAATACAAAGTGATTTATAAAGAAATTAAAGTGTTGATTTTATTGTTAAATAAATCATATGATCAAATGAGGTTTATTTTTTTCTTTTTCATCTTCTGTTGTTCTAATTTTGTCCTTAATCAGTTGAACTCATAAATAGACGCCTGTATTTATAAGATTCTCATTATGTATTAAAGTATTTTAAGGTCATAGATTATGAAGTTATGTCTAATATAATTGAAATTTATCATTTTTTTTCTATTATTTTAATTAGTTAAAATTGAAATTATTTAATTTTGGGATAAATACACAAGAGATTGGGGGGAGGGGTATTATTAGTACATAAGTGCTGATGGATCCAATAGCATTTGAATCATATAAACATACCCGTTGCACAAATGGAGCTGTTTGGACTCAGTAGCCTAGTGGTGAATACAGTGGCATTTGGCAAGAAACGAAATAAGTTCAAATACTGTTGTAAACAATAACATTGGGATGCAAGCACGTTCAGCTGACAAGTCTCAAATAAGATGGAACTTGCATACTGGATCCTGCTTATCACTTACAATCCAACTCAAACGGTGTTGATAGAGTTGTTTTATAAGTGAACGAGAACAAAATAATAATTACTCAATAATAATTAACTTATAAAACATTTCTGTTTACAATGATGTTTTTCACACCTAAAATGAACAAGTTTTATTCTTGAATAAACAAAAAATACTCATTGTACCATGAAGAGAGTAAGAAAGTGTTATGCTTAGCAAACAGTTCTCTTCTCGGCGATTTCATCACATCAATGATGTACAATCACAAATCTATACAGATTTTGTAAAGTTAATTATCAATAATATTTGTTAATGATAATAGGTAAATGAATATAGCAACAATTAAACAGACGAAACTTTAGTCAAATGTTTAAATAACCTTGAACGTAGAATCTATTTTAGTCTTTGATTTTGAGATACTCCATGTGTGTTTATCAATTTACTTGCTTCTGTTGAGTTTATTATATAGCTAGTTTGTTGAGGACTCTGTCCAAAAAGATCGAAGAACATTATCCAGCATAGAAGAGAAGAGGAGTGGATTAGTGGATTGGTATTAAGCTCAATTACTGAACAGTCGATCATAACCGATTCTTCATTTAAGGTTATTTAAACAATTGACTAAAGCCTATCAAGGATAGTAGCATTTTATATGCTTTCAATTTCTGAAGCCTTAACAATACCCCTACCAAAGCCACCGTTATTTATTCAGAAGGCACTTACTCTGCCTCTATATTTACTATGGTTTTAAACTCTCCAAAAAACCAGTACTACTTACCACCCCCTCCATTTTTATTGACCATTTACCTTAAACTGACTTAATTTCATTTTTAAACTCATTTCATCTCGGTTGTCTGAAAAAGTTTCATCATAACATATTACGAGGGTTTTGTTCTTACTACTAATAGTCTTTATCTACCTTCTATGAGATTTTGATTAATACTCAACTGTATTTTTCGGTTTTACTTAAGAAAAACGACTCCTTTACTGTTGCTATATTCACTCACTTATTGCCATCAACAAATATTATTGAGTATTATTAATGGGAAAAACGTGTATATTTGTGATTATACAACTTTAATATAAGGAACTAACCGAAAAAGAACTCGTCGTTGTGACATATTCTTATTTGAATTGAGATGGTTATTTCTGTAAAGATTCGTATTTTTAATTGATTGAGTACGTCACAGATTAGTGTTGGCAGGGTACCACTGAAAATCAGGGATTTCAGTGTAAAAATTACATTATAACAAATAAATCAGTACAAAGGACTGGATCAATATTATAAGAGTCAATGTAAACGTCTCATACTTACTAGAGACTGGTTGTAACTCAAATAGGCTAGTGGTAACATCTCATACATATAGAGCTGTATGATTCTGAAGTTTCATTTTTCAATAAATGTTTCTTCTGTCTATAAAAAAACATTATGCATACCAGAAAAAGAAACATTAACTAAACTTTATCCCTCATTCTGATGCATTTTCAGAGACGGGATGTCTTTACCTAGAACACTAATTAGGCTTTTAATTCCCTCGTCAATATTCATATCAAGTGAACAAGTTAAGGTAAAAGAACTTGAATGTAATAATTGTAAACTACTTATAATCAAATTACCTTACTGGTGTACATTTTAACAATACGAATATATTAATGTCCTGTTACGTAACACTATATATGTCTATTAATATACGAGTTTTTTGAAGAGATATCTTTATATTGACTTGTAAAACGATAACACTTTGGTTTATTGAGATGACTATCAAAAAATTAAGTTATCAAGATAGAAAAACGAAGAAGAGTGAAACATGTTACCTAATGTCTTAAATAACTGATCGGAATTATCTAACGGACGTCAATCGGATAGTCTTCATTCCTTTGATATAATATCTCACTGCATTTTTGTGCTGAACCGTTGAGACCTTTTAAGAGCTTTATTAAGTTATCATACACGTATACCTAAAACTTCAAATTATTAGATAAACTGTTTAATAACGATGTTTATGTATCAACAGTTTATGATGAGATTGAAGTTTGTATTAAGATTGAACACCTGATAATCTCATTTATTCACTTAGTTTCTTGATAAAGCAATCTTCATCATCACCATTATCACTATCATCACTATCGTCATCAAAATATCTACCAGAGAGGTGTGTCCAGATGTTTAGTTTTCCATTTTTGCTAGCAGTGCAAATGCTACAAATAGCTTTCTCGTTTCAGATTTTATACTATTCCATAATTATAAACGTTAACCAAATGCAATCATATGTTACTAGTAATAGCTTACGAGTTTTTGTTTGTGTTAAGTACTGAAAATTTCAATAGGAACCAAAAGCATCTCTTCATCCACTAACCGAATTAAACAAAAGATCAACATATTGGAGTTTATGAAAGTAGTAGTTGTAGCAATAGAACATATAGAAACCTTTCGTGATTGAAGAAATGTATCCGAGAATATATAAAGCTTCTATTTAAATACCTAAAATCTAATTTTCAGTTATACAAATGTTGAAATATTCAACGAATAACTCTACGATTCTTAAATTGAATTAGTTACTGACTGATTATGGTTTTTCATCAAACTTGACTTTTGTTTTTTATAAGGAGGGCAACTTTATTAAATGTAAACTAATTTTTTGGTATATGAACGGCTAAAAATTTCAATACATTGATAGTATTTATAGTGATTATATTGACATTCAAAAATGATTAGTTATTTGGTGCTTTCATTGTCTTATTTCTGTAACCAAGGATGACGGTGATAAAAATAACAGTAATAATGATAATAGAAGTCAATACTAACATCAACCTATTGATATTATCAAAATAAAGTAAAAAATGACCTCAGACTGAACTGTTAAGTTTACTCTTATGTTTATAAATAGGCTTCATCATTATAGAAAAAACTCATTCAACAACTTATTATTAATATAATTGTATATTTATATTTATTGTCAAAAAATCTACAAATGGTTTATTTGTGAACAAACACGTCTTCCTTTAAATACTTGGTTTGCAAATATTTTGAAGATAAGGCTGATTTTAAAAAATGGGCCTCTGAATGATGATTTTTAGAACTAACAAGCTTAGCAAATGCACAATAATGGAATTGAGTACATATGCAAACTACTATGCAAAATTCTTTATTTGTAATTGCCGCAGGTGGTTTTCAAGAAGGTACTATTATAAACTAGGGGAGGAATCAGGAACAGCTGTTTAGTCTGAATTTGAAAATCCTCAGTGACAATATTCACCCACGACCCTGATCGCGGATCAAACCGAAGGCATTCAGGTCTTTCAGCAAGCGCCTTACCATCAGCATTACTGGGCTGGTGCCCAGATGAAAATCGCTTTCAATAACGCTTCTCAAGTAAACCATAATAATCGCTTCCTCTCCCAAGGACTTACTTCAAAACTGCCCCTCAAAATTTTAGTAACTGGTGAAATTAAGATAATTTCGAAGTAAGACTGCTATCACCATTGACATTGAATAGTTTACACATACTGCCACAAATTAGTTGAATTGGGAATCCTTTCACTGGACACCGACTCAGTGATGGTTTATTAAAAGACCTAAACTAAATCCTTTGTGAGTTTGTGGATGTACGTCGCCGTCGACTGCCATACCAAAAAGAAACAAACATCCAGTGCTCTTTGGTTTTGTTGGTAGACAGCCAAGATTAGCCTAAGATGTATACGAATAACAGGTTTAAACTAGTCTTTACAAAACTACTTTCCTTTAAATGTTTGGTGACAAACAGTTTGTTTGGTAGTAATTAAATCAAATCATGTATCTGAAAATAGTAGACGTTTCGTTCTTCTTTCTGATATTTGGTGTGGTCATTCTTATATTTGCTTCACTTTTTGAATGGTATATTTCAAAAGTGTGATATGACTATAACCATTTCTATAGTGAATTTTATCTTATAGCTATTCAATTGGGGAGTCCCTGGTGCGGAATCTGGGGTGAGCACTGCTGAAGAGTTCCACACTAGAACGAAACTGCTGTCCAGTGCTCCCTAGTTTTCACTGGTGCCCTGCCAACATCAATCTGTGATATATTCAATCAAATATTACAAACTATTTATTTAGTAAAAGAGTTATTTTATTGAAAGCATATAATCCAAAAGTTAGAAAATATGACTGTAGGTAGTCAAAGTTTGATTCTCCTGGAACGACTTGTTTCATACGTGAAAAATGTGTCTGAAATAGTTTAATAACTTTACACAGTAGACTCTGTCAGAAATGCATTGTTCTTAGTGTAATCAGAAATATGGATTGTATTTTCTTTTCAGATAATATTTAGTTATGCTATTTATAGGGAAGATGTTGATACGATCTCTAAAAATGCTTATATACATTTCATATGTAAAAAAGGATTAATGCTTACAATAGTTTGTACTCTTATTCTATAAAAAGTGTAACTGTAAGATTGAGTATTTTGAATCTGAAAGACCAAGCTACTGACATTCAGATTTTTGACCTACTCAAATGAATCATTTTTTTCGGTAACTGTAAAATTATCATTCCACAGTTAATCTATCTTTAATAGTTACCTAGATAATAATCTCTACCGTTTGGTCACTTTCATAGACATTTATCAATTCAGTATCACATATAGAGCTAAATACATAAGTCGTTTAATAAGTGTTCCTTCCAGAAGGATTTAATAGCATTATCAGGCATCGTTGAAAATAAGCGAAATTCAGTCTAATGCATACAAGTCATTTTATAGAAACAGACTATACAGAATTTACGATAACTTACGGAAGTCACTGCTCCAGTCTTCACTATTTACTTCAAAAAATTGCAGCTGTTTATTCAAAAGAAATGTTTTCAACTCCTGCTTCTATCATGGTATAATGAACTAGTTTTTAAAGATATTTACTGCAACTTCTACTCCGTTTCTAGTGATCTATTTCTCGTAATCGATCCATTTTTTGTGTGTTTATTTCTCTATCCACTTCTGAATACTCATGTTTTCAATTTTGTTTTACCTTATTATGTTACTGAGAGAGCCTTTGCGTGATTATTAATTTTTATCTAACTTTTACATTTATTTTAATGAGTGCCATGTCGATTACATCTGCAGTTGACTGACATGAAGTTTTTGTGCTATGAATGTTATAATGCTTACTTAATTATTATCATTAATGAACATTAATGACTATTATTATAAAAGTAAATGCATATATTTGATATGTTGTAATACATTATCAAAGTTTCTATAAAGTAGCCAGTGTTTACGATTGTATAGTTTTGAAAACGAATTTACCGGAGAATGATGACTTAATTAAACCGAATTCTTGTTTTTGTACAACCATTACCTAGCATTTCTACATACAAGCTTGAAGTAGTAGTGACAGTATTAGAGGTCTTATTTACAACAACATCATTATCAACTTACTCATTTCAACATATTGGATACTTTAGAGAAAAATGTTAAAGGAACTGAGGGGAAGGGAGCGTGTTCCAAACGCTATTTTGATTGACTTTACTATTCATTATTCTTTGTTAGTTGTAAAAGGTTATACAAAATCGGGTTAAATTAGTTCTTGGAGAAACATATGAGTTTAGTTTTCATTTAAAATTTTATTTAGCGCTCCAATTTATATTACAATCGTCTTGCTTATGTAGTATGTTCGATTGTGTTCACTATGGTATATTCATAGAAGACAATTTCAAATAACGTTTTAATTGAAATCATTTTTGATTTTTGCCTACCTATATCTATAAAGAAAATAATTGAAAAACATTGAAAACAACACTAAAAACGTAATGAATGTGAAAAATAATGTAAAGAAATCTGGATAATATTGACATGATACTATTTTTAAAGTAATTCTGATTTAAAGTTTGAGGTAGATAATTTATACGTGGACATATCTAAGTCACCTCTGTTGTGAGAGAATAGTTATAGTATTAAGTGGTTACATGTAATCACTAGGAGACGGTAAACTCATTTAGATTTTACTAGCATGGCTTCGATACTGTGATACCATCTAACCCAGGTTTAAATTTAAGATAGAATATCATTTTAATCAAAAATTTTAAGAACGCTTTACTTTTGAAAACAAAATTTACATCCAAGGTTTCGAGTTTACTATATTTAATTGTCTAACGTCTAAATATTGTATGCATATTGTGGACCGGTGGATAACTTGTGTAATAGCATTCCAACAATTCAACAATTACTTTAGTTGTCCACTGGATAAACTAATCTAGAAGTGCTCATACTTTTGTCATTAAAGTTAAGTAAATAGCATATTGTGTAATAATAATTTTCTGTAAATAACTTCTAAATATCATACCGTAGTTTAGCAATATTCATTCCATTACTTGTAGTTATCATACTTTTCGGCACAGCTTTAGCAAACGTTTCAGTATTACATCTGTACTATGGAAGAAAGATTGACATGGCAAATATCAGACGACGCCATATGATCTAGTAAAAGTAACAATCGTAAAGACTAAAATATTGTGAATGTATTTTAAGAAGGGGTTTCGGGAATGTACATGAAAATTAGGACTCAACAAATAAAGAAACATAACAAGTGAATACACTGTCGATAATGTAACTAACTGTTAGCCATGTTACACGATGTCACCAGTTTGTCCCTATCTACAGTAAATAATTTTATAAATTAATGTTATAACATTGTTTTGATAGCATAGATGGTGATCTACATAGGTAATGATTGTAACTATATAAAAGATGCCTCAATCCTTATAGTTTTTGAACAGTTACATAATAATTAATCTAATAACCTATGCCTAGCCTCTGAATTGTTTACTTGATCATTTCACTATATGTCACTACTTCTTCGAAGACTTATATAAACCTATAGCTCATGCATAACTTCTTCATTCATAAACTATATGATATATAATCTCAATACATAATAATTCACTTTAATTAAAAAGTGATTACTATTATTTTTAGTAATAATAATAATGAATATTGTGATTTGTTTATTTTTTTTTAGCTTAGAATGTACTCAAGTTTCTTATTTCCTTGACGAAAAAAAAAACAATTTTTTTACTTTGTTTTGTGTCAAAGTGCACTAATTTATTGAACATAAAAAGCTCATGCTTTTTTTTATTTTTCCCTCCCCCCCACTCCTCCTCTCCTACAATTATCATACCATTTTTATAAATAATTCAATTATTAATTATAATACTTATTAAATATTATTTTATTGGATTTCTTTCCTTTTCATCACACCGACTTAATTTTTTCTAAAGTTTCTATGGTTTTTCAATTTTTTCTCTGATTTTTTGGTTGTTTTTTTGTGGATATTAAAGGGGTAGATATTGAGTTTATCGATTGTTCCCCTCTCTACTTTGTTTTTTATAATTAATATAGAGTGCATCAAAGGTTGGTGGGATTTAAATTAACATAATCTCACCCATCCATCAAATATACCCCCCCCCTCCTTGTAAACTGGTAGAACAAGAATGTTGCGAAAAAAACTTATAATATTTTAATAAAGCTTAATAATAAAGAAAGAAGTAATTAAAAGAAGTAGTAACTGTAAGAATCTATGTTTGTAAGTGTTAGCATGAATGAGTATGTAAGCGTTAGTTTATAGAGAAAATGAAGTAAGTATAGAGTAGAAGGGAGTAGAAGAAGAAGAAGAAGAAGTATGAATTAATATATACTACTATTATGAACTAATTTATCAATAAGGTTTATTGAATATTTATGAAAAAAAAATTATCTAATTACTTGACATGTTATTGTTTATCTGTTCATTTATTCATGTAAATTATTAGTATTACTATTACTAATATTATTATTATTATTACTAATATAAGATTTTACAATTTATAAACTAATAGAAAAATCCTACTATCGATTTCAATGAATATAATGCACTCTACTCAAACAAAAAATAACTAGAAAAATGATGATTATTTAGCTGAAAAAAAATACAATAGTAAGACATATTTGTTTTTTTTTTGGGGGGGGGAATATTTGTTTTTAATTTAACACAACAACTACCTTGATATCATTTGTAGGCTGTGGTTACCTACAACGATTTTAATAATTAGTAAATGTAAATGAATTAAGGTAGTTTATAAAGATAAGTATTGAATTCGTCATACATTGATGTTTATAGGGTATCATTAAAAGGTAGGGCGCATTGAATAGCTATTTATTCCTTGAATGGAGCTACCCAGTAATCTGTTGTCTGGATTTCGCTCCAAGGGGTTCAGGCCAGCGAACGTCTAAGCCCCTGAGCCATTGGGCCGACACTACTGAGGAGACTCATACTAGAACTAAATAGGTGTCCAGTACCCCCCTGGTTTTTGGTGACACCCTACAGACATCAATCTATGACGAATATGATCAGTAAATGTGTTATATTAAGGCTTTTCTAGTTATTATTCCGTTCGTTTAATAAAGGTTTGGTAAATGTAGACAAAAGAAGTGTAATTTACTATTAAGGTTTTATATGATGCTTTATTATTTACAACATCTATGATTTTCATCATGGATAATGAACTGTACTACACTAACATATTTTCCGAAGTCACTTACACATAAATACGGATACAGCACACATAATAAACACGTAAACTTCTATCCATTATATTTCGAAAATAGGTAAACATATAATAAATCTGAGATATTGGTGGAAATTTGTGACTTAAGAAAGCGGTTTAAGTGTTTTCTGGGCTAGATATTCCAATCTTTCTAAACAAGTTGTTGGGATTGTATATCTTTATTGACTGCGATGGCTGGGATTTTTGTTACGTATGTCTAAGCACTGCCTATTTTAACGCGAAGTACTGATTGTTACTGGAGTAGGAAGGGAAAAGTTGCCGCAGCCAAATCAAAACATGGCATCAGTCCATGAGATTATTGACTGATGAAGTGGGCCATGTTAGTTAATGCAGACTACTTAAGTGGAGTTCGCTTGATTCGAGTAACCAGTGGGTAACATGGCTCATAATCAGTAACAGTGGTACAAGTCCATTCACTCTTCGCTCACCTTTAGGTCTTGGGCTTAATATTGTTTTATACATCCCCTCCCATTAACTAACCCTTTCTACTTGGACTATATTACATACATTCACCTTTTCCTTTTTATTATTATCACTGAGGTGCCTACTACTCATAGAAATTTGGTGTTAATAGTGCTGTGCTGTTGAGGTGTTGTAACTGTGGCAGATGTATATATGTGCCAGTTTCTATCCTTTCATTTTTACATGCACGATCATTCTAGGCAACATTACAAGCTAAAAATAGAATGAAATAGGTGAAGTTCTTCATATGGGATAAACAGATTGTTTAATTAACATTAAATTTGACTGGTTGTTACAAACACTAAATATGTAACTGTTTTAACACTTATTTTGATTAGTTTATCCCTTTTTGACTCGATTCTTGACCTAATTTTTCTTGAACTTATGAAATTAATAACAAAAACAATGAAAAATCAATCAACAAGATAGAGTTTCACTAAAATACAAGACCATTATTAGAACTGACAGTTTAATAAGAAACTTTCTTGTGAGAACTTTAACGGTTCTAGGGTAGAGTTCGATGGAGACTCCAGGTGAAAGGCCTATGCTCCTCTGTGAGGAGTAACGAGAGTAAGTAAGTAAAGCGTTAAAACAAATGAGAGAGCCATAACATGGGTTCTATATACAGAATAAAATTTCGAACAATATTAACCGTTATACTGCAATAACTGAAGCCTAAGTTTCTAATAGAGAGTGATTTTTTCGGAACAGCCGCTTTACTTCAGTTGATTTTATTTAGGGGCTAAGAATTTAGCTGGTTCATGATAACGTTGTTTAATTAAATCTTTGAATATTATTCTACTGTTATTTCACTATATACAAAAACTCAGTGGTTAATACAGTTGCAGTTAAGTAAGCAGGTCAGAAGTTCAATTCTTGCAACATCTACTTTAATTTAAAGTTTCACATCATTGAGTGAAATTATTTAGACAACTAATACAAATCTTAAATTACTGTGTTTGCAGAGTACTTCAGCAGCCTTCAGCTAGAATTAAATCAAGGATCAAATTTGTGACACTGAAATCTTGAAGCTAATGTTTAATCTCTAAATCAATAACTCGATGTTCATGTGGTCTACATTTCTAGCATTAAATTGGTATGGTCTTGTATTAACTAATTTGGTTCAATTAACAATGTAGTTTTGATAGGTCTCACATTTACAAGTAAAAATTAGAATTATATTAAGTCCAATTGATTGCAATCCTTTACAGAGTGATGTTGGCAAAGTATCACTGAAAACCAAGGAACACTGGACAGTTGACTCGTTCTAGTATAGGACACTTTAGCAGTGAACACTGTCGATTTCATCAGGGTGTGTAGTGCTAAATCGTCTTATACTATGACAAAACAGTATCAGTCTGTATCAAATTCAGCCATTGCGCATAAACCTGTATGTAGAAAATGGGTGGTATTTATTCACAGTATTTATCGATATTTATCAGCATCATACAGCTATTTCATTTAACTTTAAAATTCTATATACACTGACATCCATGAAATTGAAAGCTTTGAACCATTAGGTTTCAATATCAATGATACAGTGTAACTTAATGGCCACAGGTTCAATCCTACCAAGAAGGCCTATATTGTTTAAAAGTTCAAACATAAATAAGAACATATATTCTAACAATGGGTATAAATTTCACACTAATTTACCGTCATGATATATGATAGACACTATATAAATAACAAAGGATACTAGGATGAATCCCACTGTGAACATCAACAATGGGATGCAGGTACATCCAGCCGATGAGTCCCAAATAGAACGGAACGCGCGTCCTGGATTCCACTTGCCAGTCACAATCCAACTTATATAATACAAATAGATACGTTATTTAAGGCGAAATGATACACAGATTATTTCAACGGAACATTCGTTATTCAGATAAAGTATAAAATAAAAGTAAAATGTTTAATTATAGGTGATAGTATTTTAGAGTACGGGATAGTTTTCACAATAAATACCTCTGTCAACATCATAATGTCTTTATTAAGCAGTATACGACAAATATCTGAATGTAACATGATCTAAAACTTTATGAGCATTTTGAAATAGTGACTGTCACTGATGATATCGCTGAAACTTTATCATAGAGTTTATACTCTTGATAACAGTTCTTTGTGTTATAGAATAATTTTACATTATATGAAGGTAATTTCACTGTTTGAGTAGAGTTGATTGGATTGACATTAACTATAACAAGATTTATGACACAGTAATTTTTTTTGACAAATTTACTTAAACACCACATTTTTGATGACGAAAATAGATTGTGTCAAATGAAAAGTTTATAAGGATCTCTAAATAAAAAGCAGAAACTGGAACTAATGAACAAGCGATGAAAGAAACTGTAGTGAAAAGTATATCTAATGTACTCTTAGTTATCTGTTCGAGAAGAAGCATCTATCTAGTGTTTCCTGTTTTCAATAGCTGTTTCAATGGCTACAGTCACTACATATAGTTTATTTTGAAAACTTAAATACATGTTAGAAGATAACTGTACACAGGGTAGTCAAAGTGTTTTGGGGAGATGGTAAAATTCACTCTAAGAAAACCACAAGAAGCTTTGTAGCAATAGAAAAAATAGTTGTATCTAATTTCCTTTCAGTAAAATTACAAAGGAGTTTTGATTTGAAATCACCCGATTAGCCGACTTAACAACTTTACGCTCTCTGATTAGGTGATATAAAATCTTTTCTAAATTATAATTACACATGCTCTATTATTTTTAACTAACACTTGGCAGAGAAAGGTTCTTTTTCTTTCTTCTGTCACTTGGTAGGTTTTGAGGAAATATCAGTCCTAGTCCAATATTTAGCGTGAGTTCCTTCTAGTTTACAGATAGACTTTGGGGACAAATAATAACTGAAACGAAACATAAGTAGTTTAGAGTTCCGTTCCAAATGACTGAAGTCACCTATCTTCGTAATGTTTGTCTTGTTAACTTAACTAGTTTCAATGTTGTGATACATGTATTTTCATTGATTAATTTTCATTTTTATTTTCTTTCAGTTATCTAATCAACTTAATGATATTTCACAACAATTATCATGTAAAAATTCTTTCTACACATATGAACAACAAAACTTGACTATTCCTAATCATCTTCATTCACAAACTCCTCAAAAGCAACATCTACGAATAGATCAGTCAGCAGATCAATTGTCTAATTCTAACAACGACAGTTCAATTCAAAATGGAATTTCAACGAATTCACTTCTTCATATTGATGATTATAATATATATTTACAACAAAAAAATGAATTAAATTCAACAGTATTCACAGATTCTAATTATCTTCTATCAAATGCAATAATAAACATTCTACCTGATACACAATTCACAAGTTCCGAATGTATTAATCCGAATATTCAACAACAAATCTCTGAACCCTATCAATCTGTAATATGGTTGAATCAGATAGAACACTCACAGCAACAGCAACAACGACAATTCCCCTTGAAAGAACAATCAAATTATTTGTCGGATACACTATTCCCAACACAAAATCATAATTATTCAGTAATACCTAACAATAATAATAATAATGATTGCAATGAACTTTCGTATATTAAAACTAGTAGTGTAGATATGGATAGTGTTGTACCTACTTTAAATGAAGCTGACATTACAGCTGCTGATGCAAGTTCCCAAGCTCAAGACGATATTATCATGATGAGATCTTTAACAGGAAAATCAGCTCATTTTGAAACATCTGAACAATTATCTGAGAATACTATGATATCCAATGATTTAGTTAATAATATCTATAATAATATTAATGACAATCGCTGTGATACAAATGTTATTCCTATGAATATCTATCCTACATTATTTCAATCTAAGTATTCACTAACTACATCATCATCGTCATCGTCGAAGTCGTTTTCATCTTCTTCTTCATCATTATCATCGTTACCCACTGGAGTAGTCTTATGTACAGAGGCATTAACAATCATACCGACAAGATCGGCATCTATATCAACGACATCCATGACAAAAATATCTCCTTCATCTTCATTATATGAAAATCAAGATTATAAATTAATTAATTTAAATTTTAACCAATCAGATTTAAATTCTAACAATCAAAATGAATTTGATAACACTCTACTTAATAATAATATTAGTAATAATATTAACAATAATAATAATAATACTAATACTAATAATAATAATGAAAAAAAGTGTAAAGTTTGTGGTGATCGAGCTGTAAATCATAATTTTGGTCAATTAACTTGTGAATCGTGTAAAGCATTTTTTCGACGTAATGCACATAAAGTAAGTTAATAAATTAATGAATATAATGGAAACGTAGTTATACAATCAAGAATAACAAGTTGAGTAAAATTAGATGAATTCATTTTATTTCGTTCAGATTTAGATTAGAGTATATGAGCTGTAGTACTAAAGAAATAACATTTTTTATGTTCAGTTTAACATACAGAGGTAATTGTGAAACATTGTTTTTTGACTTAGCAGTCTAGAGATTAGGCGTTTTCTGTGAAGGTAATGAGCTAGTTTTGTAGTGAGGACATAGATAGACATGACTGAAAAATCGTATTCAACCATGTAGTAGCTAAACAACCTGTCCTGGTTTTTAATAGTTATCTAACTTAAGTCACTTTGTGATACTATTTATATACCATTCGAAGGAAGATTCTAGGACATCAATTATGTTGGTTATAAATATCATTAGACTAAAATTTTGTGATTGTGAATCGAAGAAATAAGACGCAGAGGGATGAGTTAAGTTTAGCTGTTCCGAATCAGACAAAAGAAAAACGTTCCTCTCAGAAAAGTGTTCACTGAATCTACGATAGGCCATTCCTTGTTTTCTGTCAATTTAACAGTTTCATCCAGTTTGTCGTGAGTGCTATTCTTTTCTACTCTGCAGAATAATGATTTTTTTCAATGGATTTGACACGTGGTATAAAAGTTTAGATATGGCCATAGCAACACCATGAAAATCGAAGTTCCTTAGTGAACCGAGTGTTTTTTGTGTGATACTGAGAAGTTTCAACGAGCAGTTTACATTTCTTTAATTATCACACACGTCAACCGTGTTATCAGCATATACGAAATAATGTGTCATTTCGTCGGTCACATTTGTAAGCTCTGTATTGTCAAGATTAGACCTACAAGACTAACCAATATTAGGATTTACCGTGCTGTCACACAGAAACTGAATGTCATTTTATGCACAAAAGTATCGATCGTTTAGAGTTTACTACCTCCGGAGGAACTAGGTCAGATTGATGATAGATACTAGATATGTTTCCAAGAAAGTGTATTTCGATAAATAAGTTACATTTAAATTATGTCATTTACAATTATTGTCAACTTACTCTTCACTTCTTAATAGCGTAATCGTTTAATTTAGTCACTTAATTTGTAAAGCTATCATAACTGATATTCTAGAGCCTTCTTCTGAGTATCATATAAATTTATGACATTTAAACATATTGGTATGTTTTCTTTCTAACATCCAATTGAACTTACCATTTTACGTTGAACTCCACATTACGATTCTTGATTCTATGTTAATATGGATTATATGAGATGATGTATAACTGAACAAAATCAAATTTATTTATCTTATTTGGCTCAACTTGTTACCATTGCTTGTTACAATAAGCCTGAAAAATAATTTTAATTAACTATTAATTCTTATTTAGTCTTTCCCGTATATCGATAATGTATTCTTCATGTTGGTTCTTTACGTAAGTTGTTGATATATTGATATGATTTTAGATATCCTGCTGAATAGAACACTTGAAAAACATTTAAAAACCCGATTCAAAGTTTGGACAGATAACTTTTTAGTTTTGAAGCAGCTTCATTGGTCTAACGTCCTAATTCCACACTTGAATGTTATAGTTTCATCCCAGATGAGATTAGTTGAGCTAATTGATGAAGAATTCATATTAGAGAAAACGATCCATTTAGTTTAGTTTGTATCGCTAGTTTATTTTTAATAATGTACGGTAGAATGATTATGTTATAGTATTCTGTTACGACTTAAATAGACAGTAAGCTGAAGTTTTTAAGTGATAAACGTCTGATGTAGGTGTAGACTAGAAGAAAGCTACTGGCGGACAAACCAAAACATGGCACCAGTTCATGGAGTCGTTGACAATTGTGTCGAGCCATGTTAATAGGTGCAGACTATCTGGTTGGAGTCCGCGTGATGATCATAACAAATGGTTAAAGACTTTAGGTGATGTAATTGAAAATTGTCGGCAATGGAGATGCATCCATTGCTTATCTTCCTAAAAATCCTAAGCTTCTGAATTCATCGAATTTTTTTATTATTGAATCATATTTTATAAATTTTATCTCGTATCTCTAAACCCTTGCATTAATACTCTGTTCCTATTTCCACTTTTCTGGGATTCAATCCGACAATTTAATCTCTATCTATTAATTGAGGCATTACAACTTCAATCGATGTATGCACGTAACGAGTTCTACGTTGTTACTAACTGACTGAAATGATAAACGTTACTGATTATAAAAGCAGTAAATAGGCCTTAAGTAAATAAATTGTTTCTCTAGATTATATCAAACGATTTTATAATGGCAAATGTGTCCTACACCTAACGCATGCATATATTCTTGATTCGTCACTAGTAATAATGAAGTTTTCAATGCCTGAGTCACAGCTTCTTTACTAGATTCGGATATTTATAAAGCCAATGGTAATGCTGTTTGTCTAATTGTGTATTTTATTAATAAAGTTTAAATGTGCTGCTAGGGGATACACTGACAAGTTCCAATAGACAGTATGCCTAGTTACTGAAGATTGGAGATATCTTCCCCACCATTCTACGAAATATTATTGGTTTGCTTGAATTTACTTGAATTTAGAGAGATAAAAATTATCAAATTAAGTTGAATCATATTAAGATGATTTCAATCTATTACCAGGGTTCTTTGAAATATTAAACTAATCATGTTTTGGACTTGAAATAGCAAGCGGTATCTTTGTGCATAAAACAAGTAAAATGTTCGGTTAAGTTATTTTTTGTGTTTTGAAAGCATTATATGTAAAGGTAGAGAGAATATAATCTAATCAAAGTAGAACTATATAATTATTGGGATGGTTTGCAGTAAAATGTATATGAGTAGTGTAATGGCATCTTTACATAAGTTCAATAAGTAGCTGACTAATCCAGGATTCTATCAATTACGACGTTAATTTATAATCAACTGAAACCTGTAAATACGCTTGACTTTCATTTATTTTTAGCACATACTTGAATAAAATACTTCTTATCTTTCTTTTGATTTTTAACTTTAGTGACTACTAGTTAGAGTTTTAAAACTAGTACCCAGGTTAACAACCGTTAGTTTTACTACTAGTAACATGATTTATCACTGTTGTTATAATTTTGCTAAAATAACGGAAGATTTAATCTCGAGGTATTTGTATCTTTCCGTTGATTCTGTTGTGGAATGATACTGATGAGTCATTATGGTAAATATCCATCCTCAGAGGATAGCCTTGATACAGAGGTAGTTCGCAAATAAGCATAGAGTTGGACTGGGTTGGAAGTATAATCCAGGACAAATTTTTCTTTTTATTCGGTACTAGTTTCTTGGATGTATCTGTATTCTGATGTTTATGTTCATATAGGGTTTCATGCTCAGTTAGTTTTTGTTACACACCACGGTGTTCATCACTAAAGTGCAGAGTTTGGAAAGCTTCATTTATGCTACGATTATTTGTATTTACAAATTCCCTATGAAGTTGTCATGCACTGAAATTGTTCAGTCTGTAATACCATGTGTCCATCCTGGGGAGGCTTTTTGATACACTAGTGGTTTCAAATATAATTAAAATTGGAATAGTACTTGTAATGGGAATCTAAGTGCAATTATATTAAAAAATTTGCAAGACACACTTATTTATGAATTGCAGTATGTAAGTATATGCATGGGTCATAACTTCCGGTCGAGTTACGTTGATAGAAACAAGTAGTTTAGTTGTGAAGCTTTTATTGTTTATCTAGATAGCTTCATCAGCAAAAGAGTTTACTTCTGCCTCGATTAACCTTTTTTGTTGTCTCCACCAACGTGCAACACGTAGAATTATCGAGATGTACACAAATAAATGTAATGGAAAGTGAATAAAAGTCGTCTTGTTCAGGTTTTACTCTGAAGAATATTTAACATTGTAAAAATAAATTAAATATAAAACAAAATGTTTTTGAGTTATACATGAACTACCAAACAGTCGTCTAATGTATTACTCATGTTTTAATTAGTAGTATGTTCTTTTTATAAATTAAATGAATTCCGATTTAAAGTTGGAAATGCACAATGCTTATAGTTTTTGACTGTTTTTAGAACTGAATTTCGGAAATTCAGTTTCATTCGGAATCTTATGAGCATTTCTGATGTTCTGCAAACAAACACGTAATAGATATTCATTGTTACCACTATCCTCCCCCCCATAACTGATGCAAATCTGTGACACCTAAAAATAAAATATTGTTTGAGTTGGGCTGTCACTGCTAAGCTGCATTCACGACGCTCGTTTTTTCCTATTTGGGACTCGTCAGCTAAATGTACATGCATCTCAGTGTTGATATTCACACTAGAATTAGAACTCAGTTCGCTTTGTTCCAAACACCACTTCTGTGTGAACACATAACAATGGGATGCGAACAAATCCAGCTGACGAGCCACATATAAGACGAAGTGTGCATCCTAAAATCCCACATGATAATCGTAAATCAACTCAAACAATACTTGTGAACTGTCGTCATATGAAGGCAATTCCTTTCAGAAGGCACATATGGCGACAGAGAGTGATCAATTACAATCCATGACAAATCAACGGGGAGGATCCAGATACATTTTAAATATAAAGATAAAATGATTTGTGTAAATTAAAATTTAAAGAAATAATTTAGCAGAAATTAACTGTCAAACACATAGAAGACATTAAAAGTGAAAATGAAAAATACTTCCAATTCTTCATTCAGTGATTTAATCAGAGCCACTTTAAGAAGATGGTCAAAGTAATATCAAGATATTATTGTGAGTAATTAATCTCTTGAAGAAGTTTGAATCAGGTTATTCGAGGATATGCTAGAATTATTTGTAGTTTTAATATCTAAGGTTATTTTACATCTAATGTACAAATGGTGTAGCTTTCAGATTATTTATGTAAGTTGAATAAGAAACAATTGTAAATAAACTTTTATTAACAGATTAAGTTAATAAATGAAAGTAGTTGATGATGAGTTTATAAAGACATTTTTCTTCTGGTTTTTATTGTTAAGAACTGAAACCTATCATTCTCTCTTGTCATATGAGCTAACTGAGTAGATATCTTTGCATCACAAGCTATTCAAAGTTGTGTTGTAGTTGATTGTAGAATGCTTAACTCGAATTTCATCTTATTTTAGACTTATCACCTGGAAGTGACGAAATCGGGGTTGGTTTTAATACTGAGATTCAAACTCGGCCTATTCACTATTAGCACATAACTAATGAGCCCACAAGAATGGGAGATACAGACATTTATTATATTCACAATGAATAAGCAAGTGGACGTTCTGGCTCTAGCTTATCGATTAACGCGGTGACATTTAAAGCATGTAAATTAGGTTTAAGTGTCATCGTAAGCAGTGTCATTAGGACGTGGTAGGTTTATTCAGCCTTAATGGGACAAAATTCGACTAGATTGAATTTTACAGACACAACCTATGTTTGGTGTTGTTCGAGTGAAACCTTTAGAATGCGTACGTGTGTATGAAGTAGTAATAGGACTAAAGATCTGTATGAAGAAAATGGTTTATACATCGTGTTCGATTGCTAATCATTTCGTACAGGGTCTTCATCCACTGGTCGTGACTCTCACACAAAACACAACCAGTTGCACCAAAATGACTAGGATCAACAGTCAAACACTTCATGGACTGTTGCCATGTTTTTATTTGGACACTACTCGCCTGTTCCATCCTACCTCGACACCAGTCAACATCGTGTGACGTCGTAGGCAGTGGTTGGACATACACAACACATGTCCCAATCCCTCCAGTTAATAAAAGTCTACAATCTCATCAAATGATCTGTCATTTTTTCTACTACCCGTTGTCTAATATGGGTACTGCCTACTTAGTTATTCCATGATATGAACACGATGGTTTGAAGACTTTGATGACCATAGATCTTCAGGCTATGAATGTTATCTTTTTTCATGATCCATGTTTGCATCCCTAGGTTAAATGAGCCTGAACCATTTCTCAGAACACTGGGCAGTTCATTGAAAGACGGATATTTTGCCTATGCCACATGTGATGTGATGTAGTAATAGCTAAGCGTTCTTTCTTAATCAGAGCTGAGACTTCGCTAGACATCGACCCATCAGAGCCAGGTTAACAAAAATTCTGAGTTAAGTGAAGTGATGAATTTACTCAACTACTTCACTTACTGTGATCAATGTTTCCAATAAAGATCACACCAAAAATCTAAAGAAACTTAACCTTTGAACCACTAAATCGATAATTAATAGTTTACATTTTCAACTTTAGTTACTGCCCAATTTCATTTATATTGTGTGTAACTGGTTGACTATTCAAAATAGTTGAACTTCTATCATTGTTAACATCTAATCACTTCGTATCCAATGTGTATGTAAACATACATATACTCTTATTTAACTACTTTATTATATAGATTATAAGAGTTTATTTTAAAAAGTCAATTATATTTTTCTTTTCTTATGCTGACATTTCTAATATTTTGGCATTTCTCTTTTATTCAAAAGAATATTTCAATGTTATTCACTTTCACTAGATAAATGATAGTGATAGACAAAATGAAAAGAAGATTCACTCTATAAATATGCATAGATAGAAACTTTAATATATATTTTTTTCTTCGTTGTAATGTATGTATGCAATGGTAAAAGATTAGCTTAATTTTTATTGTATTTACTTAGTGGGAAAATATTGTTACTTGAATCGATTCATTTGACAGTTTCCAGTAATCATTTTCATTTGTAATTAGTTTATTGTAAATTGTTATATTTATTGAAATCTATGATGATTGTAGTATTGTTTATCATGATTATTATTGTAAACTAAAAAAAAACAGATAAAAATCTAGAAAGTTAGTAACGATTTCAAGAAGGTTATCTGTTTTTAATTATCGGTATTGTTATCTTAGTGAGTTGGGAATGTGACAAAAGAACTAAACTTCATGCTGCTGGCTATATTGGTTATTTGTAAGATAAATTTTGATTTTAATTGATTGAGTATATCACAGATTGATGTTGGAAGGGTAACATTGAAAACTAGGGAGCACTGGATAGCTGTTTCGCTCTAGTGTGGAACTCCTCAGCAGGAGCGCACACCAGGGGCTTTAAGTTGACGCGAACGCCTAACTGTCTGCATCACTAGGTTATCATCCAGTGGTAAAATTTCCACTTCCATCAATTTGTGATATATAGATTTTGATTTCTTTGTTTCGTCTCTTTAAGGTCAATTCACTCTAGATGGATGTCTGTAGGTTTGTGTGAAGTCTGAATTTGTAGGGTTAACAATCTATTGTGAGAAAATAGTGAGTGTTATTTTAGAAAAAATATTTACTGTTGTCACAACTTTGTCGAGTATTGTCATCCTCTCTCGTAAGACTAAGTTTACTGCTTTTGATCTTATCAGTCTCCAAACATGCAGTTTGAAATGGTAGGGTTTATGTGAATAAGTGTGAATAAATGAATTATATGGTTTAAATGAGTCGTCATGATAAACGAGTACAATGATTACTCAAGCTTATACCTATAATTAAAGATGGAGAAATGAGAAATTCTCAATATAAACCATCTGAATTATACTCGAAGCTTTAAATGGTATGCCTAGTTCACGATCCCTAATGAAGTTGTCACTTTCGTACTTAGGTCAAACGTCTTCAATGGTTGCTTAAAAAAGTCACCTCATTGTATGATTTGTTCTATTTTTAAAGAGAGAGCATATATCTACGTTTGTCACGTTACTCTATAAATTTAAAATAAAAAATCTACGAAGATTGTAAAGGAACCAGTTAAGTTAACTGGCAAAAAGCAAGTTGGTTGACTGAAGTAGCGTACAGGAAGGCACTTCGGCACTTGGATTGCATAATGTACTGTTTGTGTTGTGCTGTCAATCTATTCAATGTATGATGCAGTGGTTATCATTTATAAAGTTTTTAATTAAGTAGGGTTAATTTTAATGTCTGTTAATGAAATATCTGATGCACAGCAACGTGAAAGTTTCCTAAATATTAGAAAACACAAAAACAATCTGATCTAAATAACGCAAGAAGAACAAGATTTCCAGAACCGAATGAGTTCATCAGTTTATTCCGAAGCTTCTTATCAATTATACATAGCCTAACATAACAAGAAGTTATTTAGAATCGACAAACTTTGTCTGTTGAAGGTTGAGTAGAATGTTTCGAATGTGAATATGTCATAATAATTAGAGTACAGACACAAGTTATGTTGATAATTGTATTTACATTTAACGAGTATTTATATGTTGCATACTCAGTATAGAAAACGTGGGTATATAGCGTGATCACTGAAAGATTAATATACTAAAGTATTGAATCACCGTATGGAAATCGAAATAATTGATTACATAATTACTTGATAGATCCTGAACAATAATTACTTCTGTTTGTAAACACCTGATTGATTGATTAGGAGAAAGTTGATATACTCACCATGATAGTGAAATGGTTTAAAACGTCTGATAGCTATTGCCTCTGAAATCATTCGTTGACTATTTTGAATGTATCCGTAACAATTACGTTATGTCAGCTGTCGAAATGGTGTTTAAAGATTGTACTTGTGAGAACATTGCTGTTTTTCAGATATAAGTTCTAAGGAATATGCTTAAAAATCCTGAAAACACCCCCTTCGTTTATTCCTTTTTGACAATCTAACCTTATTTTATTCTAAACAGTTCATTTCAATATGCATTAATTTCTCGATTGTTTGCAAAAATGCTTTAATTTAAATTTAAGTGATTACTACAGTTAGATTATGGTCAATAAGAAAATCTAGTACTCTAGAACTTGTCAGCTTCTTATATCTGTATCCCAATGTGATTTGGACATAGAATCCTTTATTTCAGAAGCCTTATCCGTTATACACTAAGTTACTAATTTCAAATAGTCACTAACTTCCTTAATAG